>JAQIUQ010000709.1:0-412500 GCA_030378365.1 Hybognathus amarus
TGCCTGGACTAAACATTAAGAAGACGAAAATGTACTTGCTCAAAATTTGAAAATCACAACCTGTCAAACTATAACATAAATAAGTTATTTAGCTTATGTTAACATTACATTACCCTATCATATGTTATGATTGGTTTTAACTTTGGTTGTCATGACACCATTATAACTGTGACATGAGTATTTGACTTGTCCTCAAGTAAAGTGGAACACATTGTACTAGTTATAAAGATGTCATTAAGGGTCATTACACTGTCAAATGCTTTAACAACAGTGTCATTAATATTTCCCCTTACCTCAAGTAAAGTGGAACATGTTGGACTAGTTATGATTTCTTGGTTAATGTCAAGTTGTCATAACAAAGACATTTCTGTACTTTGTTAATGTCAAGTTGTCATAATCAAGGACATTTTAAACAATGTCAACTTTGCATTAAAAGTGTCATAATTTACCGAATGACACTTAATGACAACAGTCATAAACATTCATAAAGACTCCTTCATGTTCATGACAGTGTCATGTCAGTCTTATGCACACCCCTTCAAAATAAAGTGTTACCGCAGTTTTTTGTAAAAGTAGGCCAAATGATTGCGTCATAACCAAGAGACTCTTCTGTCGCACAGTAGAGAGATTACCGTGATGGACAGGAGGAGAAGCTTGCGGGCGATTGGGGAAACGTGAAGGCAAAATGACAAAATAATCAGGGACGTGCACAGACATTTTGAGGGGCCGGGCTCAGAGTGAAAAAAAGGGCAAAGAAGATTTTTGTTTTGTTTTTGTTTTTTACTTTTTTTAAACAAAAATGTATATTAACACAACTCTGACTTTTTATAAAATGTATTAAAGTTAATTTTATCTTCCTCAAATTCACGCAATTGTTTCATTTTCAAAAGATGTCTACAAAATAATCAGTTCACACAGAAACCAATGTTCTCCCTAGTATTCACCAGGTTTATTGAGCAGCATATAGGAAACCATGCCACAATGTTCATGTTTTCTATGCTACTAGTTTCAATCAAGTATATATTTGATACACCTGATAGTGACATGGACTTAGTTTCACATTTGAGGGAAGACTGTATCATCATCATCAAATAAAACCTTCAAAATCCACATTTAGATGGAGTTTGTTTTAAACCTACTATCCTCCATCTGTTTGCATCTGTAGATTTCCTCTAAATTCACCAATTTAGATTTCTAAATTTCAGGGGGAAAGACTATTGATGTATGTAAGTCATTAACTTTAATAATAAGAATTTAAGGCCATAAAAAGTCATAAAAACGTCCGGATTTTCCATACAAGGTCATAAATTACATTCAGCCAAGTCTTAAATTTATATTTTTGTATTCAATTTCGAGTCAATATCGCCAATGCTCGATATCAATATCGAGTTCGATAAATGTTCGATAATGTTTATGTGCCAAAAGCGGAACGAAAACTCATTTGAACCGCGCGCGTCTCACGGACTGTTTATCCGCTCGGTTCAAAGTGCGAACGGCGGCAGCAGCGCGACTCACTAGAGCGAGACGCGTTAACTCTTGATCGGCGCTTCAGACCTGATATTTAGATACACACTATTCAATAAATATATTTGTTTGACAGGGAAGCTGTGCGCAAACAGGAATATATATTATTTTTCAAAAATTAAAAAAGCACCCCAGAAAAAAGGGCACTTTCTCTCCAGGAATAAAAAGGGCAGGTGCTCAAGCCCCCTTTGATGTCTATGTGTGCACGTGCCTGAAAATAATTAATCAGAATACCTAGCAAAAGTTTCTCCTGCTCCTAGCTCATGGACAGATTTCTCATGCCACAACCACTAGAAGACAGACGGGGTTGCTCACGTCACATCTACGTCGTCTAGAGCTACTATCTTGAGTCGCTTTGAGTCTGCGCGTCAGGAACGGAAGTCCTCAAAAAATCTCTCAATTGAGTTCCAATGAGATTACTCTGTCCACTTCTTATACTGTCTATGGTTGTACCCAGTAGGCTGAAAGAAGATGGACAACTCCCCTTCGCTCTGTCCCATTGGTCATAAGTGAAGCCGCCAGTATCAGCGATATGGCGCTAACATCTTGGAACTTGAGTCTGCGCAGAAGCGAATTCGGGACCAGACAGGCACAGTGTGAGCAGGAAGTAAAGCCGCGGAATCAAGGCCCCGCCACACTCACTCGCAGAATCAATCACAAGAACACGCTCATGCACTTTTTTTATTCAATATAGAAATTTTAGATACATTTAAAGCTGACTGCTACTTCTCTCAGAGAACCTGTCAATCACAGCTGTCAATCATGACGTCACCACCACCGCATCAAATAACAAACTAAAAACAAATTTATTTTAAAAGCAAACACTTAAAATTACATCAGCGTGATATGAAAACTGCAGTGACATACCAGGAGACCGATATTTGAAGTGTAATTTAATTGTTTAGTTGGTCTGGCGCGGTTGAATAACATGGTGAGGCGTGGTTTATGACCTATACTAGGACTGGCCACCGGGGGCGGAACGGAGATGTTTTGGCTTCACTTTTCAGGGCTTGTGTAGCATGTTTGGTTGTACCAGAGAATGTCTAATTAAGAGAATTGGCACTGGCTGGTTACTCCGGGTTCTGGACTGGCTGCAGTAACACGTCTCTGTCCATGCAGGGGCGCTCGCGGTCGAGTGCAGAATGAATGGGAGTCAATGGGGTTTCACCCAGAAATCCACTTTTCTAAGGATGTAATTTTTTGTCAAGTAATTTGAAAGTTGCATTCAAAAGGGAGGGCTAAGATAATACACTCAGCTGAAAATTGCATTTTTAAGTTCACTTATCTGTTCTAAAAATCCGTTCAAAAATGTGATGACGTCACACAATAGCAGAATGCTAGCGTGTTCCGGCCAACAACGGCCTAACCTGTAAGAAATCAAAAGGACATAAGTACTCGTTCATTCGACTTTTGGCCTATAATGTATATAGAACTTGCGGAATCAACAATAAAATCTATGTTAATTTAACAACAAGCAGGTGAAGAGACACATTTAGCCGTTTAGCCCCATAGACTCCCATTCATTCTGCTCTCGCCCGTGATCACCTCCAGTGGAATTCTACATGGAACTGCAACCAAGATAATACACAATGGGGCAAATAGGAAGTGCTAAGGCTCTCCGTTAGACGGGCTCTGGTTGTACCTAACTCCCCTTAGATATTCTGAAATCACTGTAAACTACTGCTTTTTGAGGCTTCTTCCTTTAAAAGAATGATTTGCTTCTAGAATAAGTAAACCATGTACAGAACACTGATTAAGCACTCAGAAGAGGAGTGACAACTGACTTTATCTTTATCTGAGTTCATATTATACAAATTAATTTAAAGTCCCCCTGTGGTGAGAATCAAGTTTTTAATGTAGTTAATATGTGGTGTTTTTATATGCTTTGTTTCTGACGTCACAAACTACCCTGCAACCAATCACGTCAATGTGTGATCATTACGAGTGGATCTCTGAGCTGGTGCGAGTGAGTGGTGGCGGGGCTAATCTGCATATTCATAGAACCGCATATACTAAATTAAGCAAATGGTGTAGTTACATTCGAGCCACTCAAGCCATTTCCTTGTCTTCAAGGAATAAACATTTAAATGTCATTTTGGTGATCAAAGATGAGTTTTAAGGGATACAATTATTGACTACAGGGGGACTTGAAATAAAAAAATGCAAAGAAATTGAAGAGCTAATTAGAGTTTTTTTTAATAATATCTTTGCTTTATTTCCATGTCCAAAAGTCTGTTTGACTAATGATGGTACAGTGTCTGACCAGTATGTTAAGTCTGTCTTGGCTGTGTAATTCTCAGTTTGAACTGCTGGTGGAGCTGTTCCATGATGAGGTGAAAGCAGCAAGTTCTGCAACCGGTGCTGCTCCTACCACTGGAGGACGCACTTCGCCTCAGTGTCAGAACCAGTCAAGAGCACAGCTGGCCAATCTGGCAAAGAACACAAGAAGACTGTCGGGACTGCAGGTAGAAGCCTACTCGTATTTGTACTTTTATTGAATATCTACTACATGAATTGTATTTTTGTGTTATATTGTATAAATAAGCAGTGAATGAGATTAAAAATACTGCAAGTTTATGTTAGAATTTGAATGAATGTTTACTTTCTCTCTCTCTCTCTCTCGTAGTTTCGTAACTCTCTGCATCTGCTGATGGAGACGTTGAATGCGACTACGCCTCATTATGTTCGCTGCATCAAACCCAACGATTTTCAAATTTGCCTTCACGTCAGTTTTTTTCATCAGCTTTCTGTCTTTCTAAAATGTCTTTTAATTTCCTGCAATAACAGTTGTTTTAATACAGAAGATAATCGCAAATGAAATCACGGTTAAACAGTGATACTGTATGTTAAAGGACAACTGTGGCGCAAAATGAACTTTTGGTCTAATTACACATTGTTACCTAGTCAATCGTTATCTGAGATTTGTTTTCATGATTGCCGAATGTAAATAGTTTTATCTATAAAAACAGTTTAGCTTATAATGCTAGTATAACGCTAGTATATAGGGCATAGAGTAATGACAAATAAAAATCGCTTGTTATTACCACTAACAAGGCTCAAAATAGCCCCACAGTAACACAGTAGCATAATAAGGGTCCCTACATTCAAACCGAAGCATTGAGAACTTTGTCAGTGTCCATACAGTTTAATAAGAAGATATTTTATACACACAGTCAACTTCACGAATACAGGAAGAAGCCATCTTTGAAATATAGTCTCTACCAGTCGATCTACGAACGCTGATCCAAGTGCGCTGAACTGTGCAGAATCTCATATGGTCCGTTGTTTCCGGAAGAAACACAAACACGAACCATTTCTCTTCAGTATGTACATGTAGCCTACTGTTCGCGCTCACCTTATCACCTTATAGAGGGAATGCATACACATGACTTTCCCGCCGGAACAACCCCCTCTCAGCCTGACCGAGTGGCAAAAGATCTGCTGCGTGACTGGATTTCATAGGGGAAACTGCGAAAATGCGACTAAAACAAACAATTTTATCAATTTAAATTAAATGTTGGACTCAATATAGTGTTCCTTACAACTTACTAAAGATCCAGTGATCCATGGATATTATTGACATGCAGCCAGGAATCGTGTCGCCTGACATTTATGTTTGCCTGATTTCGACACTGGGGAAATAGAAGCAATATAGACGGTAAACATAAAGCAAATTTGCCTGTGAATGTTTTATATAAATACAATATAGGTTTAAATCTGGGTGATTACTTATATCAGTGTTATATATAGCCTATATATCATCATATCGTCCAGCCCTAAAACTTTATAGTTTTTTTTTAGTCAGTGTTTATTAAAAAAAACATCCAATAATGCAGAATATGGAATGATACATATTTAATTGATGAGTTGTTAATATATATATAACAATACAAAATATATGGGTATGGTTTTACAGCTAAATTCAGCATATTGACACAAAATGATAACTGCAAATCCACCTTTCGCTGACTGGAGTCCAGTTGTTTCTGTGAATTGCAGTGATCCATTTGCTCCTCTTTCTATCGCAGTCTGTAAAAATATACTTCCGATTTTTTGTCAAATCTAGTTGTACAGTCAATCGCAAAGCTCTTTCCCACTTTATATGTGTTGTGTTTGTTTTCGCGGCATTCACGCTGAACACATATACAGCCTATGTATACAGCCGCTCAGTCTTTTTGCCACTCACTGTGAGAAACTGCAGCACTCCGGCCAGAGGTGACGTCACGCGCATTCCCTCTATTCACATCTCACCAGCGCACTTGGATCGGCGTTCGTAGATCGACTGGTAGAGACTATATTTCAAAGATGGCTTCTTCCTGTATTCGCGAAGTTGACTGTGTGTATAAAATATCTTCTTATTAAACTGTATGGACACTGACAAAGTTCTCAATGCTTTGGTTTGAATGTAGGGACCCTTATTATGCTACCGTGTTACTGTGGGGCTATTTTGAGCCTTGTTAGTGGTAATAACAAGCGATTTTTATTTGTCATTACTCTATGCCCAATATACTAGCGTTATACTAGCATTATAGGCTAAACTGTTTTTAGAGATTAAACTATTTACATTCGGCAATCATGAAAACAAATCTCAGAGAACGGTTGACTAGGTAACAATGTGTAATTAGACCAAAGGTTCATTTTGCGCCGGAGTTGTCCTTTAAATGAATATTTTCTTGTAACTAGAATCACATTGCTTTTCTCAGAATCGGGAGATGCATAAAGATTCCCAAACCTACAAAATTTCTGTAATCTTTGTCCGGCATCTTATATGAAGAAATGTTACCTATATTAAAGCTGCAGAATGTCATTTATTTTAGTGCTTATAAGAACTGCAAAAGGTAGCATAACTTCACTACATATCAGGAGTGTGCCAACCATGGCCAAAAAAGCTATCTAGGTTGGCAGCTCACTAGTTTAGACAATGTGTAGGCCTAATATTATTTCTTCATGAGATATCATTCTAAATATCATTTTGAACAGCAGAAGTGGTGGTGATTCTAGGCTGATATATGGTTTCTGTCATTACCAGGTTTGACCCCAAGAGGGCAGTGCAGCAACTGCGTGCTTGTGGAGTTTTGGAAACAATACGCATCTCCGCAGCTGGTTTCCCATCTAGGTACAGTGAAGATCTATACATTACCATACCGAACTCCCTTTTGTCAAACACTTCCTGACTGTATATTTGTGTTTGCACGACTACTTTTGTTTGTCAGGTGGACGTATCAAGAGTTCTTTAGCAGGTATCGTGTCCTGATGGTACAAAAAGATGTTTTGACGGACAGGAAGATGACCTGTAAGAACGTTCTGGAGAAACTTGTGCAGGTACAAGAATCTATATTTATACTCTGTGGGGACTTGAACTCTTTTGACCTGATTAAAAAACACTAAGCAACAATGCCCTGAAAATCACCCAGAATTGGAAATACTCACATTTTCTACAGAAAATTTAGTTGAAGATAAAGTTTAACATTAATAAAAAGTCTAATTCTCTCTCCATTTTTTGTCCTCAATAGGATCCAGATAAGTACCAGTTTGGCAAGACCAAGATTTTTTTCCGAGCGGGGCAGGTTGCGTACCTGGAGAAACTGCGTGCAGATAAGTTGCGTGCTGCCTGCATCCGCATCCAGAAGACCATCCGCTGCTGGCTGGCGCGCAAGAAGTACCTGCGCATGAAACATGCTGCCACAACCATCCAGAGATACGTCCGTGGACACCAGGCCCGCTGGTGAGGGGGAGGGGACTCATCTCATAGTGGGCGGAGCCAGACTAAATTTATGAAAATCTTACATTTATTGCAAAATATGAATACATTTACAATTAGCGTAGGGAGACGGTGCATCATGGTAGTTGGTGTTCGCTGCAGAGATCTTTCTCAACATGACTCTGATTGGTGGAATTTTCTTTAGAATCATGGGTAATGTAGTTTTCACCAGAAATTCCTCTCTTAATCACCATTCTTTGGAAAAATATGTTCAAATAATGCAAACTGATGAATTCAACAAAAGCAGATACCATTAATTAACAACTTTGGAGCTCACAGTGTATGTGTCTTTAAAGGGAAAATGAAGCAGTGAATCAGAGTTTACATGATTTACAAGATGTATTTCCAATATAATCAACAATTATATAAGAAACATGACAAATGTAAACATTTAGAAGAAAAAAAGAAAAAAACTTTATATCTTTCGCCGCCAGGGCGCCGCCATTGTGGAGTATTCTAACATGTGACGTCACAGGGTTGGTTGACTCAAGTTTAACAGGCTCTGGGCAGTGAAAATCGCGACATCAAACTGTGTTTACACCAGTGTTTTGACCGCGAACGACTAATGTTAGGGACAGTCGTTAGACAAAAAGACGACGTCTAATGTTATATGTTGACAAACTGCACATAGAAACATTGTTCGCGATGTCTGCCGTCATATTCCCGTCTCGTCAACAACATGTAAGTTAGCATGTATTTGTTAAAGGGGAAATGAAACGTCCATGTTTTCACACTGGTAGTGCTAGTAGCTACAGCCTACATGTACTAGCATAGTAAACGTGCGCGCCGGTGATGCAGAATTGACCACCCAATACATGCTCAAGATCAACCTCTTGACAGCAGATGGACTCTGACACGGTAGACAGCCACACTGACACCTGGTAGCGTCGTAAACCCGCTTCTTCGCCCCAAACCACCACCGGCTTTTCTACATAGCAACGTAACTTACATGCCATGGTGTTGACGAGACGGGAATATGATGGCAGACATCGCGAAGACGCGAACAATGTTTCTATGTGCAGTTCATCAACATATAACATTAGACGTCGTCTTTTTGTCTAATGACTGTACCTAACATTAGTCGTTCGCGGTCAATACACTGGTGTAAACAGTTTAATGTCGCGATATTCACTTACTGTCTATGGATAGAGCCTGAGCCAACCAACCCTGTGACGTCACATGTTAGAATACTCCACAATGGCGGCACCCTGGTGGCGAAAGATATAAAGTTTTTCTTTTTCTTTAAATGTTTACATTTGTCATGTTTTCTATATAATTGTTGATTATATTGGAAATCCATCTTGTAAATCATGTAAACTTGATTCACTGCTTCATTTCCTCTTTAAGGATTTATAAGTCAGTGTTAAAATATGAATGGAATTCTTACTCCTGGGAACCCAACTATTGCTACTCTAAACTCTTTTTTGTGGTTTGCATGTGTTAACCTCTATGTTGTTCTTCCTGACCCACAGTCTTGCCAAATTCCTGCGTCGCACACGTGCTGCAATCATCATTCAGAAGTACCAACGCATGTATGTCCAGAGAACATGTTACAAACGCAAGAAGGCCGCTGCTCTGGCCATGCAGTGCATCCTCAGGGCCTACATGGCCAGACAACTGTACAAAGCGGTGAGGAGGAAAACACACATTATAATACACTTTTACACATCCTCACATACACAAACCTCTCAAACACACTGTTAACAATACACTCCTAACTCTTCTATTCTCAATATTGCACTTTTATTTACATGCACCTTTGCAGTTGTAATTTAGTTCCGTTTTTACTGTAACATTTAAACAAGCTGGGTTTAATACTTGCATGCATCAGGTAAACGTATGATGTTGGCAGGGTTGTTTATAATTAACACATTAGAAACCAATCAATTTTTTCAGCCATTGGACACATGACCTGTGAAAGCGGCTAACTACACCCCTTCGGAACTGAATGGGGTTAAAAGTGCAGTGAATTAAATGCATATGAGTAACTGATTCTAAAATTAGCCAATTTAATTTCATTTAAACTACTTTTTATATAAAGATAAAAGAAGTTTGCTTTTTACTCTGCAAGGGTGCATTAATTTCAACTAATTATTCATCATAGAATTCTGACAAAAAGTGTATCATGCTTTCCACAAAAATTTTAAGCAGCTTAACTATTTCTAAACATTGATAATAATGAGAAATGTTTCTTAAGCAGTAAGTCAGCACATTAGAATAATTTATAAAGGATCATGTGACTCTGATTGTAGTTTTATTGTTATTTGCAATATTGTAGTTTTCCTTTTTTATGTAAATGCATGATAAATAAATGCAATCAATTTTTAATAAATGCAGCCATGATAAGCATTTGATACTTAGTTAAAAAATATTAATTAATACCAAACAAACTTGTAAAATCTCAAATTTTTCATTAACAATATTAATTGGTTTCCAAGGTTTTAATTTCAAATATTTGATATAAATTTTACTTTTATGAAATAAACTGTATGTTTTTATCTCCAAAGCATTTGCAGCTTATAATAACAAACAGAGTAGACAACTAATATATGAAATAATATGAAGTTTAATATCAATAACAAGATTAAAAATAAATAAAATATGTAGAGAGCTTTTTGCACCCAGGTGTAATCTGTAACAGCAGAAAAATTAGAATAAACCACAATATGTTTTGAAATATTGAGAGATTATTTTAAATGATGTTTAGTTGGCTGTCAAGAGTATAACATCATTACATTACATACATGTGCTTGGTTCCACTCTAAACTATTTGAAAAGAGCACCAGTAACAAAAAAAATTATAAATTATTGAAGTAAGTAAGTAGCGATTCTGTTTCACCCTGAGGTCTTTCTAACAAATTATTTTGCTTCAACCTTGTATTTTGCTGGCTTTCTTGTCTCTGGTGAAAGTTTTTGAAGCCTCTGGAAGAGGATGATTTAGCACAGTGTTGTGATGACCTCATGTGTTTGGTCATGTGATCTCACAGGCAGCAGATTGTTCCAGTGTAGGGACTGTCCCACTGATGGACCACAGCAGCTGTGGCTGTATTATTACTCTCTCTCACTCCTGTATTTTCCTTCGGTCAGAGCTCTGTTGATCAGCAGTGGTTTATCGAGGCAGGATGTGTAATATCTGCAAATTAAAAAGGCAGAAGGTGTGAGAGAGAAAGCGATTTGAGAGCATTTCACTGCAGTGATCACTGTCTTTCTTAACTCTTTTGCATATTTGTGTCGTTTTCACCTTTTCATCATGTGTTGTTGTGTGTTTGTTTAGCTTCTGCGCGAGCACAAGGCCATCATCATTCAGAAGATGGTGCGCGGCTGGTTGGCGCGGCAGTGGTTCAAGCGTTCGCTCAGAGCCATCGTGTACCTGCAGTGCTGCACCCGTCGCATGCGAGCCAAGTGGGAACTCAAGGAAACTCAAGATCGAGGCGCGCTCGGTCGAACACTTCAAGAAACTCGACATCGGCATGGAGAACAAGATCATGCAGTTGCAGCGCAGGATAGACGAACAGGTACTGCACTTCACATTGAGATGCTGTGGCTTAATGTGCCTCATTTAAAAGTTCAGTTCGTATGATTTCTGAGTAGCAAAACAAAAACTCTTTTGTCTGTTCAGTGTAAAACTCTGGTCAATATGAAATCGTGATGCTCTTTCCTGGTCTTCTTGTGCATCCGTGCTTTTTGTTCCATACAACAGTGTAACCAATCGTTATCTTTCAGAAAATGTAATGCTTGCTCCACCCATGAATCAACTTTCACTTTAAACTTTTTTTTAGCTTTCTTCCATCCAACCAGCTGTTAAGTAGACACTATTTTTCCCAATCAAATTCTACCCACCTTTTTATACTGTGAATATCATTATTTAGTCAAAAAATTAAAATAAATAAACATCAGGTTATGGAAGGAAACTGGGTTGCAAGCAATGCTTTCATGTTGACTTCATGATGTTCATTTGATTCTTTCTGCTTTCAGTTGTTTTAGAATTGAGCCGTAGTGTGTTAGCTGTGTATGATCACATCATTTAAATCTGGATTTCCTTGTGCCGGACTTTTGTCTAAGTGTATGTTTATGTAGCTGTCAATGTAATGATTCTAATGACAATTAGAGGTTTTAATTGAAAATGTATCATCTTGACAAAATAGTACAATATACATGGAAGCTTGTTTCCGCCACTGATTTAAAAAAATAAAATAAATAATTGTGACTTTTTATCTCACTATTCTGACTTTTTTCTCACAATTGTCAAGTTTATATCTCGCAATTCTGACTATTTCTCAGAGTTGCGAGTTATAAAGTCAGAATTGTGAGATATAAAGTCAGAATCGCTTGATAAAAAGTCCCAATTGCGAGTTATAAAGTCAGGAATTGCAAGATATAAAGTCAGAATTGCGAATATTAAGTCAGAATTGCGAGATATAAAGTCAGAATTGTGAGATATAAACTCGCAATTCTGAGAAAAAAAGACAGAAAGTGCGACTTTTATCTCACAATTCTGACTTTTTCTCACAATTGCAGTTTACATCTCGCAATTCTGACTTATTTCTCAGAATTGTGAAATAAAAAGCGAGTTATAAAGTCAGAATTGTGAGATATAAAGTCAGAATTGTGAAATATAAAGTCAGGAATTGTGAAATATAAAGTCAGAATTGCGTGATAAAAGTCGCAATTGCGAGTTATAAAGTCAGAATTGCGAGATATAAAGTCAGAATTACGAGATATAAAGTCAGAATTGTGTGATATAAAGTCAGAATTGCGTGATATAATGTCAGAATTGTGAGATATAAAGTCAGAATTGTGAGATATAAAATCAGAATTGCGTGATAAAAAGTCGCAATTGCGAGTTATAAAGTCAGAATTGCGAGATATAAAGTCAGAATTACGAGATATAAAGTCAGAATTGCGAGATATTAAGTCAGAATTGCGAGATATAAAGTCAGAATTGCGAGATATAAAGTCAGAATTACGAGATAAAGTCAGAAGTGTGTGATATAAAGTCAGAATTATGACGATATAAAGTCAGAATTGCGAGATATATAAGTCAGAATTGCGAGATATAAAGTCAGAATTGTGTGATATAAAGTCAGAATTACGAGATATAAAGTCAGAATTACGAGATATAAAGTCAGAATTGCAAGATATTAAGTCAGAATTGCGAAGATATAAAGTCAGAAATTAGCGAAGATATAAAGTCAGAATTGCGAGATATTAAGTCAGAATTGCGAGATATAAAGTCAGAATTCCGAGATATAAAGTCGGAATTGCAGATATAAAGTCAAAATTGAGATATAAAGTCAGAATTGCGATGATATAAAGTCAGAATTGCAAGATATAAAGTCAGAATTCTGAGAAAAAAAGACAGAAGTGCGACTTTTATCTCACAATTCTGACTTTTATCTCAAATTACTGACTTTTTCTCACAATTGCGAGTTTACATCTCGCAATTCCTAACTTTATTTCTCAGAATTGCGAAATAAAAAGTCAGAATTGCGTGATTAAAAGTCACAATTGTGAGTTATTAAGTCAGAATTGTGAAATATAAAGTCAGAATTCTGTGATATAAAGTCAGAATATGTGAGAATATAAAGTCAGAATTGCGTGATATAAAGTCGACGAATTGCGTGTTATAAAGTCAGAATTGTGAGATAAAAAAGTCAGAATTGTGTGATATAAAGTGCAGAATTGAAGATATAAAGTCAGAATTGTGTGATATAAAGTCAGAATTGCGAGATGAAAAAGTCAGAATTGTGTGATATAAAGTCAGGAATCGCGAGATATAAAGTCAGAATTGCGAGATATAAAGGAGTCAGAATTGTGTGATATAAAGTCAGAATTGTGTGATATAAAGTCAGAATTGTGTGATATAAAGTCAGAATTGCGAGACATAAAGTCAGAATTGGGTGATATAAACTCGCAATTCTGAGAAAAAAAGACAGAAGTGCGACTTTTCTCAGAATTGTGAGATATAAACTCGCAATTGCAACTTTATCAGGCCAATTCTAAGGGGAAAAAAGACTAACTTTTTCCCCCTCAGAATAGTTTTAGTCTTACAATTGCGACTTTATATCTAGCAATTCTGTACTTTCCATGCTCGCAATTCTGAGAATAATGTCAGAATTGCGAGATGTAAACTCGCAATTGTGAGAAAAAAAGTCAGAATTGTGAGATAAAAAGTCGCAATTACCTTTTATATTTTTCATTTTATGGCAGAAACAAGCTTCCATAAATATAGGTTCAATGTCAGTTTAAAGATTTTGTTTATAAGTCATAATCCACGTTGAAAAAGGAATTTTATTGGGACATTGGGAGTAACATTGTTTTAAACTTAAAACGAAACATAATTTTGCAAAGCAAAACGACTGCTAAACAAAAGAATGCTATGGCGTAAAAAAAAAAAATAACTTCACTAAAGTAAAATGACTGATTCAAGAACTAAAATTTGCCAAAATAGTACTTATGTAATTAAATATTATGAACTGATGTTCTGTTTTGGTTTACCTCTAGAACAAGGACAACCGTTCTCTCAGCGAGCGTTTGAACGGTCTAAGAGATCAGCCATGCTGCAGAGTCTGAGCGCTTGCGTGTGGAAGTCCACCGTCTGCGAGGGGCAGAAGAGGATGCCAAGAACAACGCCAACAAAGTTACAACTCTTCTGGAGGAGCTGGAGCGACTGCGCAAAGACCTAAATAACACACAGAAGGAAAAGAAAGCCATCGAGGAATGGGCGAAAACCTACCAGGACGAGATGGAACAGGTGCTGCACGTTCACTTGTATAGCTGTGCGCACTGTACTAGTGCGATGTTCAAAAAGCTGAGGGTCATTCACTTTTCCAATCAGTTCATTTGTGTCATTCATTTCTATGAACTGAAAACCAACTGTTTTATTGAGTTTGTTGAGTCATTACCCAATCCTGGGCTGCGTTGAAGTCCATTTCTTTATGCCCTTCCCTCGCTAACTTCCATTAGTCTCGTTCACTCTGTTACGTCATTTCTAACATTGAGCGCCCACTACTGGCGGAAATCTTGCAATGGGTTTAAATGGAACGTCGTAATGGTGTGTTCACACTCGGACGCGATAGCGCGTCGAGTTCAAGCGTCAAGTTAAGTGCGTTACGCGTGAATGAATTAATTAGTGCAATTTGTGCATTCACGCGTTTGACGCGAATTCGCGCCTGCCACCCGAGTTGAAAAATCTGAACTTTGGCGTGAATTCGCACCGCGTTAACCAATCAGGAGCCTAGCTGCTTGCTCACGTGGTGAAGTGTCTGGATGCTTCATTAAATTATTTTGTAATATGACTAAATGCATTGGTGGGATTATGCACAACAAAGCAAATATTTTATCACTTAAAACATTATTTCTACGAGACATGTTCATTTTGTATTGAATGTAGATGAAATAGTATTATGATGTAAAGACAATCAACATGTGCATAAGTTCGTGTCTGGACGTGAGAGAGAAAAAAATCACAGGACAGGTTAATAACTTGTGGAAGCTGGCTCTATTTATCATCAAAACAAAAATAAATGACAGCTAGATTAGGTGGATGAGGGCGAGGGTGATCCTCGCTCCGATGCGGGACAACAGGTCATCAAACTGGACGCGGGACAGGCGGAAGTACCGCTGACAGCGGCCGTCATCCAGCGCAGCTCCTGGAGCGAGCAAATGGTGAAACTAGCCAAACGGTTCACCTCGGAAGGGTCCGGAGGACACAAATATACGGCGACGATGATCCCCACGCCTCTGTTCTGCTCTCCAGAGCAAATACAGTGCGGTGAATCTCTCGATGAATACTCGGTCGACATAAAAACAATGGCCGCGCAACGGATTTCGATTCTGTGTCACGCGCGTAAATTTCGCTTCAAACTTTTGTTTTTACGCGCATTAGTTTCACTCTTGACACGCGAATTAACACAAAGTGGTCAAGCGTCAAACTAGAGGCGTCAGGCGCGAATTTGACGCGCTATCGCGTTCGAGTGTGAACGCACAGTTAGCCGTTAATCACTTGGAATCCGCTATGGATCTGATTTATAATTTACTGGAGCTTTTTTATCCTTATTGATTTGTTTTATGGATCATTCTGTTTGCATGATTGGGCTGTTGGACAAAATATAAAAAGTGACACAAACAAAAATGATAACATTACAATGAAATATAACTGAAAAGTTTAAGATAGCTAAAAGTAATATGCAGGTAATGTCAAAATAACTCCAATATCAAACACTAGAGTTGTGTGGGAAAAGTAGGCGCTGTCCGCTGTGGCGTAACAATGTTCGTGTTGTGGTCTATGGACCTGCCTGGTGTACATATGAGTACACTCTCTCCCTCTGACGAAATTGAGGGGTCGATGGTTCTGTCCAAATAATACTTTCTTCACCCGCTTGACAAAGTTAAACGCACATCAAAATGGCGGTGGAGATTGAGCTTATGGAAAGGTGCTATATGTCTAAAAGTGGAGTTAGACGCAAGTCACTTCATTCAGACAGCTTAAATTCACTGATGCGTTTGAGTTGTCTCCCAGTGGTGTTCCTTTAAAGAGGGTTCATTTGAATGGCTAATTTGAGCAAACGGATTCAAAGAAAACACGGTCATTAGATTCATTACTCAGTTGGGCTGTCAATCTTCCTCTATAATACTATTCGAATTCCATTCCATATTTTATGTAATATTTGAATAATATTAAAATATTAAATGCTCAAATTCATCCTTTTATTAATATGTACGACATTACACATTCTTATGGATCGCCAATGCCACTTTAGCCTGTGGTTTTTGTTACACGTTCTGTCCACTAGAGGGACATCTAACATTACTACAATAAACATTAGATCACTTTCTTATTAGACAATAAAACAGCGGAACAAATGCGCGTCCATCGATATTAACTCAACTACCAGCTATACAGCATGGTAACCTTGAAAATCCAGCTGTATTCTAATAATAACTTAGCTCACCTTATTAGATAGGCTTGATTTTGCGCCAACATACACGCCACTTTTGATGCATTTTGAGCCATTTCATGAGATCAGTCTGCAAAGGGAGAGATAGCGCGCGCGGGACTAGCTTTCGCGCGGCACTCGCAAGGTTGTCTCTCTCGTTCTCTCACGCGCCACGCGCAATGTATGCCATGCGCCGCGCGCAGTATGTTCTATCTTGCTCTAGATTCCGGGAGATTTTAACTAATTTGTGGGCATCAGGGAGACGCTATCAATATGCGGGTGACTCCCAGAACTTCCGGGAAACTTAGGATGTTCGTATGGGAAAGCCTGATGATAGCCTACAGCTTGGATAACGTGCACAATTGATTAAAAAACGCTATTGTTCATTAGACGAAATAAAAGCATTTCATTTTCACATGCGTGTAAGCCGCGAGAAGACAAGATTGCATTTTTTAAATATAAAAGCAATTTTCGAATAGTAACTTCAGCATTCGAATAGTATTGATTTTTTAAATATTCAAATTATATTCGAAGTTCGGAATTCGTTCCAACAGCCCTATTACTCAGTAGTGTTCCAGAAGTCAATTAATTTGGATGGCTCATGTCAATTTACTGATTCGAAAAAGCGATTCATTAAATGTACCACACTACATTCATGGTTCCAGTGTCCTAAAGTTATCGACCCGTATCCACGCAAATTAGTTTAACAGAATAATTACCGCAATTACACGATTTCAACTTGTAAAAAGCATTCATGTCCTCATGGAACTCGTAATTACAGCTTGTAACATGGCAATTGTTTGAGAGCTCTTGTACCACGTGCCTGCTGTACCTCCCCAGACAGCAAACTGACATTGAATCAACGTGGAAACGACGTCTCTCATGACATTCGAAACAACGTTGATCTGACATTGTTTTGCTCATCGAATTAACGTTGAACCAACGTCAGACCCGGCATTCTTCAAAGCTAAATGAAAATCGAAAATTGGTTTGCTTTCATAACGTTGAAACAACGTTGATTTCAAGTTGATTTTCCTTTAGTTTTGAAAGAATGGCGCGTCTGACGTTGGTTCAACATTAATTCGATGAGCAAAACAATGTCAGATCGACGTTGTTTCAATGTCATGTTTCCACGTTGATTCAATGTCAGTTTGCTATCTGGGACCTTACTGCTGCATATTCATTTAGGCGTTGATAGTGGTGGAGAAATGCATAATTCCGAATATAACGTCACATGTTGTCATCTTGAGACTACGGTAATTACGACATGGCGTGAAGGCGGCATTTTTGTCCAAGTTATTAGTTTATGACTCATATATAAATGAATTATTTAGCGTGTGTTGATCTGTTTCTTTGACGTGTGTTGATATGTTTCTACAAAACCTCATTGATGGTGTGGCATTACATTAGCAAATTCTCCACAATAGATCCTCAAAATAGTCAAGTTAGACCCACAGGTTTCCCACATTACCCTGCTTTTAGATAGATTGTAGAGCCCTCTAAAGACAAAGATATACTCCTGTTTATCTCCATATTCAGGGTTTAGAGAAACACTGCTTTAAACCTGGGAAGAGAAGAGACCTGTACTTTCACACAGGTGAGAGAGAGAGAGACTAGCGCTCAGCACAAATGTTAGAAGTAGTTCTAGTTTTAGGATGGTACAGTAGAGGAATAGAACATTTCACATTTCCCAGCTGTTAAATCAATGTTCCCGTTCAATACAAGCATCTGTTACACGATGTAGATTACCACAGGTAAGGTATATAATCTTTTAAAGACTAAAATGGCATGCAGTCGACTGTATTGCGTTTGTGTAATATTTGTGACAGATGATCGCAGAACTAAAGGAGCAAAACCACCTGCTGAAGAACGAGAAAAACGACCTGAACCGACTCATCCAAGAACAAGGCCAGCAGTGGACAGGTAGGCAAAAACTTTTTGAAGAATATTTAGTCATGTTAATCATCATTTATATGCACCAGATAGCAATATATTGTAATAAACATTACTTTTTAACTACAAAATGTAACATCATGTTGGTGATTTGGTTTCATTTTTATGGGCTTTTAGTTTGCGTTGATTTATTTCCTGTATTTCCTTCCATTATTGTGGTTTCTAGTTTGTGTAAATTTGTTGTCATGGTCATAGATGGATACATACCTATACCGTAGATATATACCTATATCTATATCTATATATGTGTATATATATATATATATATATATATATATATATATATATATATATATATATATATATATTATCAGTTAAAAGTTTAAGATCGGTAAGATTTTTTATGTTTTTAAAGAAGTCTCTTCTGCTCACCAAGGCTGCAATTTTTTTATAAAAACAAAAACGTAATATTGTGAAATATTATGACAATTTAAAATGACTTTTTTATGTTAATATATATAAAATGTAATTTATTCCTCTGAAAAAAGCTGAATTTTCAGCATCATTACTCCAGTCTTCAGTGTCACATGATCCTTCACAAATCACTCTAATATGATGATTTTATGCTCCAAAAACATGTATGATTATTATCCATGTTGAAAACAGTTTTTTACATTCTTATTTCAGGATTCTTTGATGAATAGAAAGTTCAAAAGAACAGCTTTTATCTGAAATGGAAAGCTTTTGTTACATTAAACACTACCCTTTAAAAAGTTTGGGGTCAGTAAGAATTTGTATTTTATTTTTTGGGGAAATAAATAAGAAATCAATACTTCTTTTCATCAAGGATGAGTTACATTGATCAAAAGTTACAGTTAAGACATTTATAATGTTAGAAAAGATTCTAATTAAATAAATGCTGTTCTTTTGAACTTTCTATTCATCAAAGAATCCTGAAATAAAAATGTAAAAAACTGTTTTCAACATGGATAATAATCATACATGTTTTTGGAGCATAAAATCATCATATTAGAGTGATTTGTGAAGGATCATGTGACACTGAAGATGGAGTAATGATGCTGAAAATTCAGCTTTTTTTCAAAGGAATAAATTACATTTTAATATATATTAACATAAAAAAGTCATTTTAAATTGTCATAATATTTCACAATATTACTGTGTTTTTTGTGTATTTTTTATCAAAAAATTGCAGCCTTGGTGAGCAGAAGAGACTTCTTTTAAAACCATAAAAAAATATTACCGATCTTAAACTTTTGACCAGTAGTGTATATATATATATATATATATACATGTGTGTGTTTATATATATATATATATATATATATATATATATATATATATATATATATATATACATCTACATTACCATCTGTTTCTGTTGACTGCATAAACCATCCACCATATTGGAACAGTTGAAGCCTGTCCGTCAACACTTGAGAGCAAGTTGACTGCACTTGCAACCATGATTAGACACATGTCTAAATATCTATATCTGCAACAGACTTTGCAAATGTTTTTGCTAAACTAACACAATACCACAAGGCAAAAATCGTATCATTTTCAAAAACTTGCACTGTGAAACCCGTTTTCAAGGATTTGCGTTTCAGGCCCTAAAAACGCTGTTTTCATGTAAAAAAGCGGCCAAAACAAATATTGGAAAAATAAAATATTCGGCCAGTCTTACACACTGCTATACCTAGTGTACACTCAAAAAACAAATCTAATTCCTTTATAAACAGTGTCTGTCATTTCTGTGTGCTTTCCTAACATACTCGTCCCTGTCCTGTTGCAGTGTCAACAACATGAGTCAGTCTACAGTCAGATGATTGAGTAATTTAATATTGGTTGTTCACTGGTAATGTGTGTGGATGATGTTTAACATCTATGTGTTTTATAGAGAAAATGCAGAGGGCTCTGAAGGAGGAAACCCAGCAGCTAGAAAACGATTTTAAACGAGGAACGGTCTCGCTACCAGAACCTCCTTACCGAACACCTGCGACTTAGAGGAGAAATACGACGATTTGAAAGAGGAGATCTCACTTGCAGTGGTAAGGACACGATCATTTATGGATTACTTAATTTCACATCTTATAAATCAACTAATCAATGGGTATTCTGAAAGATTAGGCTGGTTTAGGCTCAGATCGAGCATACTACTTTTAGTAAAAGCCTCCAGTCTTCTCATGGGTCCTTTCTTTCTTCTAGAATGTTCCAAAACCTGGCCACAGGCGCACAGACTCCACACACAGCAGCAACGAATCAGAATGTACCTACAACTCCGAATTTGCAGAGTCCGAGGAAGGGTCCCGCGGAGGGGAGGTGAGAGTAGAAGTCAAATTCGAGAATTTTTATTACACAGTTGTTTATGATATTACATCAATTTTAGGCCTGTTAACTAATTACTTTTCTGACATTCTTTGGCTGTTTACGTTATAAATATCCTAGGAATAAAACATAAAATGGCACATATTATGGATATAAAAATGTTTTATTCTCTCCTTAGGATGTCTCCAAGGCGATACTGGACATGTCCCTATTCCTGAAGCTACAGAAGAGAGTATCCGAACTAGAGCAAGAAAAACAGTCACTGCAGAACGAACTCGACCGAAGGAAGAGCAGTTTCAGCGGGCTAGAGCTAGGGTACACACACACACTCGCTTTGCTTCCTAAATGAGAACATACCATCAATGTTTTTTATTTTAAGTTAAATATAGTGAATCCCCCTAACCCTAGATACAAAAATTATATATATATATATATATATATATATATATATATATATATATATATATATATATATATGAAGAGTTCAGATGCAGGCTTTTGCATCTGAACTTCTTCAAATATATATATATATATATATATATATATATATATATCCAAAATAAAAGTCTGTACTAACATAATATATTTGTGTGTGCTGTATATAATTATTTTGTATATATAAATACCAATGCATGCATGTATATAATTAAGAATTATTTGTGCTTAAAATTCAGAATATATATATATATATATATATATATATATATATATACATAATCTATATTATATAAATATAAATATTTTATATATGAATAACACATTTTCTTAAATATATACATGCATGTGTGTGTATTTATATATACAAAATAATTATATAAATAATTATATACAGCACACACAAATATATTATGTAAAACACAGACTTTATTTTGAATGCGATTAATCGCAATTAATTTTTGCACATCCCTAATATATATATATATATATATATATATATATATATATATTAGGGCTGTCAAACGATTAATCACGATTAATTGCATCTAAAATAAAAGTTTGTGTTTACATAATATATGTGGGTACACTGTGTATAATTATTTTGTATATACATGAATACACACACATGCGTGTATATTTAAGAAAAACAAATTAATAAAATATTTATATACAATATAAATTATATATAAATCTATATACAGTATATACATAAAAATATTTTCTTAAATATATGCAAGCATGTGTGTGTTTATATATATATATATATATATATATATATATATATATAAACACACACACATGCTTGCATATATTTAAGAAAATTTTTATATATATATATAAAAAATAATTATACACAGTGCACCCACATATATATTATGTGAATACAAACTTTTATTTTGGATGCGATAGGACAGCTAAGTTTGGTAAAAACCAATTAAAGTTTTTACCATATAATTTTTAAAAGTGTTTTAGTTTTGATTATTTCAGTGTGATAATTTTTTTTTTTTGTTTTCAATCTATAGCTAAGTAAACTCAAACACACATTCATACATACATTCAGCAAAATTACCATTATCTCTGGTTATAATTTTGCAGTGGTCTCTTATTTTTTTCCAGAGCTGTATATATGCTTTTTTTTACAAACACACTGTTACTGTAATTGAAAATGTGTTTTCTTGTTGGCCAGGATGATGAGGAACATAAGAAAGCTCGCTGGCGCTGAGCTGGAGTATGAATCTCTCAAGGTAAACACAAGCACACACACACGTAACTCTCATTACGTTTCTCCACCCTATTTACTATGCTGCATGCAAGTTCACACTAACTCGAAAAAGTACATAATGTACAAGAGTTGAAATCTGACGTGTGCTTTGATCGTAGCCATCACTACCAGTAAATGTATTTAAATGTCTATTTCAGGTCAATTTATGGCATCATTTGTTTTTACTAAGGTCCTTGGCCAATACTTATGAAATTACAGCGGTGTTGAAACACCTTCCTGTTGTCGTAGCTGGATTTAGAACAACATTTTCAAGTAAAACAGATGTCTGAAATAGGAAGATAAAGCAGTATACAGTTGTAAATTATATGTTAAATAGTAATATTTCATGTATAAATGTTTTTGTATGTTGATAATTCTCCAGCGTCAGGAGTTGGAGTCTGAGAATAAGAAGCTCAAACATCACTTGAATGAGATGCGTCAGTCTTTGAGAGGCAGCGCCGAGGCCGTTTCCGCTGCTCCGGGTTCTCCTTCGTACACTGTCCTGCTGGATCAGCTGAACTCCTCCAACGAGGAGCTGGAGGTGCGGAAGGAAGAGGTGCTCATCCTGCGCTCTCAACTCGTCAGTCAGAAAGAGGCCATGCAACACAAGGTCAGACATAAAGCCTTTCATTCTTACTTCAGTTTTTTGTGCGTTAATATCTGTCACTAACATTCTTCTCCTCATAAGTCTTGTTAAGATTTTCTAACTTCATCTCTTCTTTTGTCCTGTGTTGCACTCACATCACTTATCAGGATGAAAAGGTATGTTGGTCAGACAGCAGAACAATCATTTACATCACTTCCATCTCCATTTTGGTCTCTATAATGCTGCTTTTTGCTGTCGTTCAGATTTTGGGAAGTTATTTTCAAACATTTTGTAAGCCATTTGGCACTTTATATGAAAAGCACAAGCATCATATATTAAGTTCCAAACTTTTATTAACTGAGAATGAAGTGAATGAGAAATGGTTCTTGTGACGTGTCTGATGCTCAAAAGTCAGTTAGTTGATGGATTCAGTGATTTATAACTTACATGAGTGTGAATCTTCTGTGTGTGTTCAGGCAACCATGACTGAACCTTTGCCATACATTGAGGATGTGCAGAAGTTGACCGATGCTAAGGAGATCTCCCAGGCCTACATGGGTCTCAAAGACACCAACAGGTGCCGTGTTTCTCTTTACATTTCTTCCTCTATCGGCAGTCATGTCCTGAATCACAAATCCATTACATACTTTATATATGTTGTTTGAAGTCCTGTTCTCTTCCCTATTCATATTGAAGTCTTAATATCTTGCATCAGAGGTTCTTAACTTTGATTTGCTTCCCCAGAGGGTCGCTACTTTCTAAAATCACTATATAGTAATTGTACGTATGTTACATGAGCTTCTAATAATCAAATGGAATATTACTTTAAAAAACAAGCACATTTTTCTTATTATTTTACCTGAATGTGAACCAAAAGTAATATTACATAAGATTAAGTTAAAATCAAGTCACACTGTGCTTAAATCAGACAGCTTTGGTGTGACATGTCAAAACTAAATGATTCCCATTAAAATTAAAAAAGCTGTCTACACAGCTTTGTACACAGCTTTATAGGTCCAAGCCATTAAATGTACAGACTGAACTGATAAAACTTGTGATTAGTCTACATTAAACTCATATACACTACCATTAGAAGTTTAAGATCGGTAAGATTTTTTTATGTTTTTAAAAGAAGTCTCTTCTGCTCACCAAGGCTGCAATTTTTTGATAAAAAATATACAAAAAACACAGTAATATTGTGAAATATTATGAAAAATTAAAATGACTTTTTTATGTTAATATATATTAAAATGTAATTTATTCCTCTGAAAAAAAAGCTGAATTTTCAGCATCATTACTCCAGTCTTCAGTGTCACATGATCCTTCACAAATCACTCTAATATGATGATTTTATGCTCCAAAAACATGTATGATTATTATCCATGTTGAAAACAGTTTTTTTTTAGATTTTTATTTCAGGATTCTTTGATGAATAGAAAGTTCAAAAGAACAGCTTTTATCTGAAATGGAAAGCTTTTGTTACATTAAACACTACCCTTTAAAAAGTTTGGGGTCAGTAAGAATTTGTATTTTATTTTTGGGGGAAATAAATAAGAAATCAATACTTCTATTCATCAAGGATGAGTTACATTGATCAAAAGTTACAGTAAAGACATTTATAATTTTAGAAAATATTCTAATTAAATAAATGCTGTTCTTTGAACTTTCTATTCATCAAAGAATCCTGAAATAAAAATGTAAAAAACTGTTTTCAACATGGATAATAATCATACATGTTTTTGGAGCATAAAATCATCATATCAGAGTGATTTGTGAAGGATCATGTGACACTGAAGACTGGAGTAATGATGCTGAAAATTCAGCTTTTTTTCAGAGGAATAAATTACATTTTAATATATATATATATACATAAAAAGTAATTTTAAATTGTCATAATATTTCACAATATTACTGTGTTTTTTGTGTATTTTTTATCAAAAAATTGCAGCCTTGGTGAGCACAAGAGACTTCTTTAAAAAACATAAAAAATTTATACCGATCTTTTGACCGGTAGTGTATATGATGTAAATATTAGGTATACATATTATATTTACAGATGCAATTCATAGGGCACATAATATATTACCTCTACAGTTACAGCATGCAATTATATTTTAGAAAAATTACCTCCCAATTCTAACTATATTACTCACAATTGTGTTTATATCACAATTCTGAGGAAAAATATTTTATATCTACCAATTCTGATTATTCTGAAGATATAAACTCTGAATTGTGAGAGAAAAACTCAGAATTACCATTTTTATTCCATGGTTTCCTCAAGCCTTGTGTATACTTGACACGTCTGCAAGAGCGCGAAGGTGTGCGGCAAAAATTACGTCATTGCGGTGTGGGCGGTCGTGCGCTGCTGGGTGCGCAAGACCCCATTTCACCTGGTGGTGTGCACGGCACTTTTTATAACATCGTGCGCGGTGCCGCATCCGAAGATGAACGACTTCGAAACGAAACTGGCTGAACTGGTTCGATCTGTACCAGCATGTTTATGATCCCTCTATACACAGAGACATTTGCATTGATGGGCGACCATAAAATCTCATTTTGTCAACAGGAACACATTTGCATTAAGCACCTAGTTTGCACTTGTCTAAAGTAATTACATTTACAAAATAAGTCTACAATAGCAGAATTAATCCCTGCTGGTGAAATTAAAGGGGGGTTGACTTTTTTTCTTTGCATGATTGTGTTTATGGGGTGCAATAAAACATTTGTGGTTTTTCTTTTTAAAAAAGTCTTATTTTTCATAAACTTCACCTTTATTGTCAGCCGCGCTCTCCTCTGTCCCCTGAACGAGCGGTCGACTTCCTGATTCTATGAAAACACTCCCTCAGAAATGGGCGGTGGGCTCAGATTGGTTAGTTTGGGCCGGTGTGTTGTGATTGGCTAAACTGTCGCTCATGTTGTCCGGAAGGTTAACGCCCATTACCTTTACGAGCGAAATGGGCAATGTCATGAGCTCCGGTCCAGATGTAAATATGTGTCGAACTGCAGTATCAGTTTCAGGCAGAATCAGACCGAGAAAGCCGCGAATGAAGAGAGTCAAACAGAACGTCACCACACACGGCTCTTACTAAACGTTTCTAAATTATAATTTGCTACATTTTTAACTTTATACATGTTTGTTTTACACAATAGCATCTGACTGGCAACAATAGCAACTGACTGGCTACTAATGTGATACTCAAACAGTGTTGGCATGTTTACGTTTCTTGATCAAATCGAAAATAACGTCATAAAACATATATACATGAAAAATACATTTACAACATTAGTACTTATACAAAATTCATGTTTGAACGCGTTAGTTGTAGACACAAAATAACATAACTAGTAGTCAAGTGGCAATAAAGCCAGCGCTGGCATTTGAAAAAAAATAAAACACAAGACTACGTCAGAATGCAAATACATTTAAAATGATGAAGTCTTAGCCTACTTACAGGTTGTGGCCTCTGGTTTTAAAGTTGGATCTGCTTCATGTTTTAGTAACAGTTTCTTGTTGAATCCGGTGTTGAACTTGTGGAGATTCTGGAAGTCTTCCGGTAAAAATAAACAGCACAGAGAGCTAGATTACGATCGTCACTTTCAGGAACATAATCACACATAAATTGTATCCATTGTTGACGAAGTACAGCGTCCGTGGGAAGTCCGAACACAGAAGACCTGACAGCTGCGTGAACAACACACTCGACGAGCTCGAGGCTGGAGCTGCTGAAATATGCACATGCACTTTTTTGCATATTCCGGAGGGAGTGGTTGATGCAAATGTGTGGGTTAGTGACGTACCATAACCCAGCTGTAGTCCCAATCGAGTCGTTTTTGTAGGCAATTTTACTTCCTGATTTTTAAAAGACGATATCTCTGCTTACACTAAACTTTCAGCGCTGCAACTTTGCAGATACTGTTTATGCACTGTTCATGCAATTTTATGAAAAAAGTAAAATCGCAGTCAACCCCCCCTTTAAGGTTTAAACACTCTCCAATAAGGCTTCAGTTGTTTAACTAGTTTACATGCAGTGAAAGCAGGCCACAATAAACCTACTGCATTAACTTTTTTAGGAATTAGCAATTAATAAACTACTAATTAACAGCAAACTACTTCTTCACTGCTGATTCCTGGTGGTTTAGAGAAGAATTACTCAGAGTCGCCCCCTGTCGTTTCAGAGAATAGCACAACGGCGAGCGCGTCAAAGTATAAACGCCTCGTCCGTTGGAGAGGTGCGCGCGCAGTCAGCGATGGCTTGTGCAGATGCGTCGAGATATACACAAGGCTTTAGACTGCTTACTGCAGACCTGTCATTTCCTGCCACCATGTAGGCTCCGCCCACAAAACACATCATCAGTGTTTGCAAACACCCAAGTGGTCTACTTTACCATCACACCACCCATCTCTATTTGTGTCCGTCTTAGCCTCTCGGTTTGAGAACCTCTGTTCTGATCTATGTTTTGATGCTGGTTATCTTCTCTATAGTGTCTCGCATACATCCATTGAATAGCATTGATCTCCAACTGAGGAAATGATGATTTCGCTCTCACAACCTTATTCACAAGCCTCTGTGTTTAGGATCAGGCCTCTATCTGTCTGTCTGTATCTGTCTGTCTGTCTGTTGATGGCTCATCTCTGTCCTGCACAGATCACCCAGGTTTACACGCAGACCGACTGAAGTGAACGAGCTTGTGAGCAGGTTGAGGTAACAGATGGACAGGCATGATGGGCCGCTCTCACTGCATGTGTGTGCAGCTCAGAGCAGAGCAGCATTCCAGAGCCCATACATAGATGAGAAAACATTCAAAAAAGCTTTGCTAGGCATGACCTTGAACTAATAAGAAGGGATTGTCTAAAGTCTAGTTCGCTTTTGAAACGATTAAACAACCAAGGTTTGCTTCAGGCAGCTTTTGAGGAGGGTTTATTTGAAATAATATACCAGTGCAGCAATCTTTGTGAACGATTGTACACAATATGCCAGCAAAATCACATTGTGTTGATCAGAAATTCTGTCCGTCCAAAGGTAAATGTGGCTTTTGGCTGACTGCTTGGATGCCATTTATTACCTATATTCAGTGCACAAATAGCTAATTTATTTGAATGAATGGATGGCAAACTATTGCTTTTTTTATTATTATGATTTTTTTATTTACTGACATCTTTTTGCTGTTTTACTTAATTCTTTTCCAACATTAATCTTTCCTTCCTCCATAAAGCGAGCCCGATCTCATGAAAGTTCGTATCTATAGCACGAATGTCATTTCTCGTGGCATTTATATGGCAAAAAAAGTTTTTGCGTGTATATGGTACGCATTTTCGTGTGCATATGATACGCACTTTTGGCGTATAATACGCCCAAACTCCTCACCCACCTCCCCCTAAACCTAACCCAGGGTTTTTTAGTGCGTAGCATATGCACAAAAAAATTTTTTTGCGTGCATATGCTACGCGCAGTAAAAAAATTTCTAAGCAGCCAATCACATGGCGGCAACTCAGTGCATTTAGGCATGTAGACATGGTCAAGACAATCTCCTGCAGTTCAAACTGAGCATCAGTATGGGGAAGAAAGGTGATTTGAGTGACTTTGAACGTGGCATGATTGTTGGTGCCAGAAGGGCTGGTCTGAGTATTTCAGAAACTGCTAATCTACTGGGATTTTCACGCACAACCATCTCTAGGGTTTACAGAGAATGGTCCAAAAAGAAAAAACATCCAGTGAGCGGCAGTTCTGTGGGCGGAAATGCCTTGTTGATGCCAGAGGTCAGAGGAGAATGGCCAGACTGGTTCAAGCTGATTGAAGGGCAACAGTGACTCAAATAACCACCCGTTACAACCAAGGTGGGCAGAAGAGCATCTCTGAATGCACAGTACGTCGAACTTTGAGGCAGATGGGTTACAGCAGCAGAAGACCACACCGGGTGCCACTCCTTTCAGCTAAGAACAGGAAACTGAGGCTACAATTTGCACAAGCTCATCGAAATTGGACAATAGAAGATTGGAAAAACGTTGCCTGGTCTGATGAGTCTCGATTTCTGCTGCGACATTCGGATGGTAGGGTCAGAATTTGGCGTCTACAACATGAAAGCATGGATCCATCCTGCCTTGTATCAACGGTTCAGGCTGGTGGTGGTGGTGTCATAGTGTGGGGAATATTTTCTTGGCACTACTTACCTGAGTATTATTGCTGACCATGTCCATCCCTTTATGACCACAATGTACCCAACTTCTGATGGCTACTTTCAGCAGGATAATGCGCCATGTCATAAAGCTGGAATCATCTCAGACTGGTTTCTTGAACATGACAATGAGTTCGCTGTACTCAAATGGCCTCCACAGTCACCAGATCTCAATCCAATAGAGCATCTTTGGGATGTGGTGGAATGGGAGATTCGCATCATGGATGTGCAGCCGAACAAATCTGCGACAACTGTGTGATGCCATCATGTCAATATGGACCAAACTCCCTGAGGAATGCTTCCAGCACCTTGTTGAATCTATGCCACGAAGAATTGAGGCAGTTCTGAAGGCAAAAGGGGTCCAACCCGTTACTAGCATGGGGTACCTAATAAAGTGGCCGGTGAGTGTTAAATGCCACGAGAAATAACATTTGTGGTATAGATACACATCTTCATGAGACTGTGTTGATAAAGCAGCTCTCAAATCTTAGCTGGACTTATATTACGTTCCATTCACTACATATAATATCAAATATTCTATTTTGGGTGAACAATTATTTTGAATAACGTGTAAAACTCCTCAACATGCCACACACATCTAAGTTTGCCTTTTTTTTTTCGTTCTTACCATTTCTTTCTTTGTTCCACCCCATCAGATCCCCATTCCCTGACTACCATAAACTGAATGAGGATGGAGAGCTGTGGTTGGTTTATGAAGGGTTAAAGGAAACAAACAGGTTCAAGAGCCGAGAGATGAGAGCATGTAGAAATGTCTGAGCGTTCAGCTTTCTCATCTCTCCATTCGCCGCTTTTAGACTGATTTTGGTCCCTCAGCTTTCTAAAGACATAATCATCTAACATTGTGCTGTTTTATACTTCCCTAAATTCTAGTGCATTCAGATTGTTCTCTTTAACATATAGTATAAGTGCTTTATTGTATCAAAACCTGCAAGAACTCCATTTAGTGTTAATATACTGGACTAACCAAAATTAAATTGGGTTGCAAAATTCCCTTTTTAAAACAGCATGTAGTTACGACTGCCGTAAAGATATTTAATACAAATATAAGTAAAAGTAAGTACTAGAGTTGAATGCTGATTACTGCACTGCAATAAAGAATGGGCAGGTTTTTGAGTGTTAGTTGGGAATGGTTCACTCAAACATTAAAAGTTGGCCATTATTTACATTGTCATAACATCTTGTTCTGGATGTTCTTCCAAAACTTTATGACGGTTCATAGCGACCATGTCTGTCTAGTTCCAAAAAGTACCATAAAACTAGTCTTTATTGCTTGTGTGCAATATTCCAAATCTTCTGAAATTATACTAGAGCTTTGTGTGAGAACCAGGTGGATAAATAATTGTTCACTGAATATCTTCACCTTCACTTTCAGATTTCCTAGGTGTTTCTCTTTTGGTTAGGGTACTTTTTTTTTTTTTTGTATTCAAACCTGGTGTATTACATCAGCGCTAGGGTTTTTATTATTAACCAAGGGTGCATTTACATGACAATGCTGTACTAAAAACGGAAACGTTTTCGCATACAGATGACAACATTGTCAAAACGATCCCCTCAAAGTAGTTATTTAGAAATTGACTAAAAACGCTGTATTGTGCTGGCAGGCCTGTAGTTGGCGATGTCACTTTTCAAAGAAACACTACACCTATAGACTGAACAAGTACTACCCATGTGCTTGACGTCACCAATCTCACAAAATTGCGTTATTATTGTCGTTTACATGGAGACGATAAGGGTATTGTTTCAAAAACTTGCACTTTGAAACCTGTTTTCAAAAAATTGAGATTTTTCAACATTTTTCGAATTGAAAATGGTGTCGTGTAAACCACCTCTTGTAACTAAAACCATTAAAAAAATCATTATTTGAAATGAAATAAAATATAAAAACTTATTTCAGCCAAGGCAACATTTCTCATTTTAATTTAGTTTAATGTGATGCACTAAAATAAATAAAGCTAACACTTAAAATAAAATGTATATAGACATACATTTAAAAAAATAAAAAATAAATAAAAAGTTTAAGTTTTAAAAGCTCAAATGGTCGCCTTGCTCTGTTCTGTAAATGCACATTCGTGACTCTCCTAGTTTTGAACTCATTTATCAAAATGAACGAATCTTTTTCATGTCACTTGGTTCATTCTTGGTTCATTTAGTACATCATTTTCAAAACGATCCTCTCAAAGTAGTTGTTTAGAAATTGACTAAAAAAACGCTGTATTGTGCTGGCAGGCCTGTCAGTTGGCGATGTCACTTTTCAAAGAAACACTACTCCTAGACTGAACACGTACTACCCATGCGCTTCGACGTCACCATTCTCACAAAATTATGTTGTTGTTGTTGTTTACACGGAGAATCGATAAGGGTATCGTTTCAAAAACTTGGACTTTGAAACCTGTTTTCAAAAATGTGGCGGGTTTTTTTTTTCAAAAATTTCCATTTTAATTCGAAAATGGTGTCGTGTGTAAACGACCCTCGAAACTAAAAACATAAAAGAAATCATTATTTGAAATGAAATAAAATATAAAAACTTAAACTTTATTTCAGCCAAGGAAACATTTCTCATTTTAATTTAGTTTAATGTGATGCACTAAAATAAATAAAGCTAACACTTAAAATAAAATGTATATAGGCATACATTTAAAAAAATAAAAAAATAAAATTAAAAAGTTTAAGTTTTAAAAGCTCAAATGGTCGCCTTGCTCTGTTCTGTAATGCACATTCGTGACTCTCCTGTTTGAACTCATTTATGAAAATGAACAAATCTTTTTCATGTCACTTGGTTCATTCTTGGTTCATTTAGTACATCATTGTCAAAACGATCCTCTCAAAGTAGTTGTTTAGAAATTGACTAAAAAACGCTGTATTGTGCTGGCAGGCCTGTCAGTTGGCGATGTCACTTTTCAAAGAAACACTACACCTATAGACTGAACAAGTACTACCCATGTGCTTGACGTCACCAATCTCACAAAATTATGTTGTTGTTGTTTACATGTAGACGATAAGGGTATCGTTTCAAAAACTTGCACTTTGAAACCTGTTTTCAAAAATGTGGCGGGTTTTTTTTTCAAAAATTTTCATTTTTAATTGAAAATGGTGTCGTGTAAACGACCCTTCGAACTAAAAACATAAAAGAAATCATTATTTGAAATGAAATAAAATATAAAAACTTAAACTTTATTTCAGCCAAGGCAACATTTCTCATTTTAATTTAGTTTAATGTGATGTACTAAAATAAATACAGCTAACACTTAAATAAAATGTATATAGACATACATTTCAAAAATACTAAAGCTTTAACTACAATTAAAATATAAAATAAAAAAATTCAAAATTTTAAAAAACGATAGTAGTATCTCAATGATACTAAAATAACACTGACTCGCACAATATTTTAAAATTGAAACTAGAAGATTAGCAGTGAATAATAACAATTTCAATCTGATTCTCAACCAAAGCTATCTATTATATGACTTCAGGTGACCTGGAAATATAGCACACAAATTTCATATACTTCTTAAATGCAGTCATTGCGCTGCATAAAAGTTCTTCAGAATTTCTCCTTGTAGGTTTAAAATGAGCATAACTAAATAATGACAATATTTTCATTTTTGGGTGAACTATTCCCTAAACTCTTTGATCTCAAAACAGAAGCTAATGCTACTCTAACGAAGAAGTGTATTTCTGCTTATTTCCTTAACTCAAAGGCAGTCTCTCTCTCTCTCTCTCCGTCTATATAGGTTGTTGGAGTCTCAGTTGCAGGCTCAGCGTCGGTCTCATGAAAATGAGGTGGAGGTTTTGCGTGGAGAGCTGCAGAGTGTTAAAGAGGACAATAACCGTCAGCAACAGCTGTTGGCTCAGAATCTACAGCTTCCTCCAGAGGCTCGAATCGAAGCCAGTCTGCAACACGAGATCACGCGCCTCACCAACGAGAACCTGGTCAGTACAGACACTATCCTGACACTTCCCTATACGAGTCCTTCTCTACCTCCAGCCAGACACACTATCCACCTCTCTATTTTTTCTACTGTTGAACAAATAATAATGCAAAAAATAAATCAACAACAATAACTTAGTCGTCTCTCAACTGCCCCATAAATGTAAGTTAATTAGTAGAAAGATAGTAATAGACAGTTGGTTTAAGTGTTATAACCTATTTTTCATATAACTGGGGTATAGTAGTAATATCCTAATATTAATCCCAGTTGGTTTTATTAATGATGTCACATTCAAGATATGCGGCCTATAAAACTTGTTCTTGGCCGTTAATGCAGCTCAGTATACAGTATAATCTAAAAAGGTTGCCAACCACTGAGTTTATGAATGTTAGCCCCTGAGCAGTACGCTAATCTAAGTTTATTTTCTTAATTTCTGGCTGAAAGTTAAAGACCCCATGAGATTAAAAATGTATTTTTGTGGTCTTAAATCCGTGTATGTATATTTCAGCTAATCTGTAGGCTATGCTAGACTTCTCCTGTAAATCCGGATTGAAATTGATCAAATTTACCTTTAGGAGAGACAGTATATTGTCTTGACACATGGGTATAGGTGTTTTTCCTTGCCATCAGGATTTCACAGAACTTTTTTTCTGTTGTTTGTGGCCCAAAATGACTGAATTTGCTGCAGCTGTTCTCAAAAAATATGTGGTCCAGTGAAAACCACCAATAATCATAATGTCTTTAAAGTGATAATCCATCCAAAAAAATTCAAATGAAAAATGAAATTCCCTCATCATTTACTAACCTTCATGCTGTCCCAGATGCATATGACATTCTTTCTTCAGATGAACACAAATACAGACTTTTAGAAAAATAATACATTTCTGTGAGGCAATATAATGCACGTGTATAGATCCCTCAAAGTTGACACTTCATGCAAAGAGAATATGACTGTAATCCATGAAACCTCAGTTGATGAATCAATGTCTTCTGAAATTTAACGGTTGATGTGTGTGAGAAAAATACTGTAACTATATACTTTTTAAACTGTACTTTATAAAAAAATAATAATAATAAATAAATAAATCTCTGTATTCGTCTGAAGAAAGAAAGTCATGGATCTGGGCAGCATGAGGTTGAGTAAATTACTGATTTTTATTTATTTATTGGGCATTTCATTGTTTTCATTTTAAGTAATTAGCATTAGTGACGAATTGGACATTGATATAATGTGGCATCTGAAACCAGTCTACATTTAAATATCACGGCCCTATAAATTCATGGTTTAGAAGCCTTGCCCTTTGTGTGTATGACATGGAGAAATGTAACCCAGCCAAGAATTGGACCTTCTCTGACTTGGAGATTGAAGCTTTGACCTCACAAGTTGAATCAAACTAGCTTGGGTTATTAGGCTGCTGGAAATGCGGAATAAAATGAAGTCATAAAATGCAGTTTGGAGCGAGATCACTTCTGCGATCAACCGTTTCAATATTTTACTGACTGATGTTTCTCAAGAAATATTCCCCCTAGTTAATTAAATGATTATTAATGTTTCACTATTACACATACATTATTATATAAGTATTTAATAAAAGAGAATACTTTATTATACATTTACAGTATGTAATGGATAGGCTGTATGGCACACTGTCAATACAACATTTTACCATTGGCAACTCATTTTTAAATGAATTTGATTCCAGTCAAAATGCTCTCATAACAATTCTCCGCAAGATTGTGCTGCCCACAAGTTCACGTTAACTAAAAAACTTGCATGCACAAGTTGAAACATGATGTTCGAGCCACTGTTCACTTCCATTTTGATATTTTGCGTGGACACAACCATACGCCCATTTTGTTGTAAGTTTGTTTTCATAAATGAGGGCCTGTAAGAGCACAATTACCTGTCAAATTTTTGGACCAATTGTGGTTGATGTGATTTTTGACTCTATGGGCTCTATCTTGCACCCGGCGCAAATGACTTTATACACTGACGCATTTATCATTCCTATTTTGCACTCGCGCAAAGCGGGCTTTTTCCTCCACAGACGCACGTCGGTAAACTAGGAAATGAACTTGCGCTCCCTGGGCGGATCGGCGCAAAAAAGGAGCCGTGTGTCAGCGCAAACAATACCTGGTGTTATTTTACACTTCCAGAAAACAATTGCGCCACTGACCAGAAAAAACCTGGTCTAAAGTCAGTGGCGCGTTGCGCGTATATTCAGATGCTATTTTAAGCGTGCATGCTTGGCCATAATACAGAGTGTGAACAACGCGGATACACTGTAGATGATTCTCTCATCAACACAGATGCATTTTACTTTTTGCAAATGATACATTATTATGAGGGAACATGAGGGAAATCATTGTTGTGTCCATGACGATGGGAAAAATAGGCATAAAGCTTTCACATTTACCCAAATTATTATATGCATGTTTAACCGAAGCTAATTGGGTTTGTCCCATCCCCAATTTCCCTTCTCTTACTTTTATGGCCCTGAAGAGAAAATCGATTTCCTCCTCGGATCGTGAACCGATGCTGAAGCGCGCCTGATAAATGCGCCGTTAAAATAGTATTGCGCCATGGAACAAGCGCACCTCGTTCATCACGCTCTTAAAGGGAATGTGATATGACGCTCTTATTGGTTTATTTCCGTTACGCCCAAACCACACCTATGAATAATGAAGCTACTCCAGACCAACCCCTTTTAGATTTGCGCCAGGCGCAAGAGGCATTTTTCCCGCCAGGAAAATACCAACAGCGCCGGGATCCGCCCACAAAGTTACTTGCGCTTTGTCACTTGCGTTTCAGATCGTTAAAATAGGGCCCTATGTGTCCTGTCCAGCCATTTTTCCTCATTTTACAGGGAAATGCACTGCAATACAGCAGTGTGACAGTTAAACACGTAGTGAATCATTTGTCAGGGCTCAGATTTATTGGTTTTGATTAGCCAATATGGTTACACTTTATTTTGATGGGCCACTTTAGACATTCTACTAAGTAACTTTGCAATTACATGTCAGCTAACTCTTATTAGAGTATTAGTAGACAAAGTTAGACAAAAATGCAAGCTACTGCAAATAATTCAGTGAACGATTGAATTTGCATTGTTATAGCAATTGCAAAATCACAGAATCTTTTTTTGTATTATTATTGTTGTTATAGAATAAGAATATTCCCTTCCCCTAATCACCTGTTTAAAAATGTTAAAACATTTTATGGGGTCTTTAATTAATAGCTTGACAAGGGTGGACTGCAGATTTAACTAGCACATTTAGGGAGAGTGGAGTAGAACGTGTCAGTGGGTAAGCTGTGTCGCCAAATACATATATAGCATAACATACTGTATTATGTGTTGGTGAATTGAACATTGACTAATTATTAGCCACGAATTATTAAACTAAAGGAGTAGTTCACTTTTAAAAAAACTTTTGTTGATAATTTACTCACCCCCATATCATCCAAGATGTCCATGTCATTCTTTCTTCAGTCGAAAAGAAATTAAGGTTTTTGATGAAAACATTCCAGGATTTTTCTCCATATAATGGACTTCAATGGGAACCAAATGGTATAAGGTCCAAAAACAGTTTCAGTGCAAACTGTTCAAAGGGCTTTAAACGATTTCAGATGATGAATACGGGTCTTATCAAGCAAAACGATCGCTCATTTAAAAAAAAAAGTTTAATAAGCTCAAATGATCGCCTCTGTTAGGGTTAGGGTTAAGGTGTGATTGCGTTCGTGACTCTCCTATTTGAACTCGTTTATCAAAATGAACAAATCTTTTGATAAACGAGTGCAAACAGGAGAGTCACGAATGTGCATTACAGAACAGAGCAAGGCGACCATTTGAGCTTTTAAAACTTAAACTTTTTTTTTTAAATGACCCAATCGTTTCGCTTGATAAGATCCGTATTCATCGTCTAAAATTATTTAAAGCCCTATGAACAGTTTGCTGTTTGCACGGAAACTGTCTTTTGGACCTTGAACTGTTTGGTTCCCATTGAAGTCCATTATACAAGAAAAATCCTGTAATGTTCAAAAACCTTAATTTCTTTTCGACTGAAGAAAAAATTACATGGATATCTTGGATGACATGGGGGTGAGTAAATTATCAGCAAAAGTTTTTTTTGTAAAAGTGAACTACTCCTTTAATGATTTTTCCCAAATGGTAGCTATGGTGTACTTGTTTGTCAGATATATTAGACAATATGCTCTAAACACATAATGTTTGGGTCATGTCCAGATGAATATCAAAAGTATCAAACGTGTTTTTTTGCATTGAAAAGACAGTTCAGAAATCCTGCTGCTCAATCTTTTGCTTCATGTGATTCTAAATGATTTCAGATTTACTCACTCATGAAACGGTGGAGTGTGATTTTAGTTTCAGTGCTGTACTGTGCAACTGCATCAGGTGTTTAAGGGCTCATCTGATGTGGAGATGTTTCATTCACAGGAGCTTCATTCTGATGATCCAAAGGAGTATAAAGCCTACAGAATCAGCATGTTACGCAGGATGGTTGTATGTAGGACTGTGTGTGTGTGTGCATGTATCTGAACACTAACTGAAACTAGCGTGTGTTGCACAGAATCTGAGCTGCGTTGAACTCTAACTGTGTGTTTAACCCACAGCAGTGTGAATCAACACACTTTTTAATATATAATATATTTGAAAGTTTCTCTCTTGTAAGTGAATCTCGCAAAAATGACACCACATCATAAAAAAATTAATTCTATTTTTTCAAAATATGCTTTTTTTCCATTAATCAAAATGTTTATTTTTTTATTGAATGGGGTGAAAAGTGACATTTATTTGTGAGATTCACCCATCTTTGTTTCTATTTTCTCTCTGTATAATGAGTTGCATGGACAGATGAAAGCTGATATCTTCAGATCGTTGCAGAACTGAAAGATGCTCGTTTGACCTGCTTTGTCCCCGATTCACTGAAAATAAACCCTATTTTTCACTCTGCTGCCAAAGAGACTCAGTTGCCATAACCTGCTGCAATTGTCTGGTGATGATGATGATGATGATGTCTTGTCTCTCTGGTGACAGGATCTCATGGAGCAGCTGGAGAAACAGGATAAGACTGTCCGCAAGCTGAAGAAACAGCTCAAAGTCTTTGCAAAGAAGATCAATGACCTGGAAGGTATGTGTCACTGGCTGTGTTTTGAGCCCCTGGGTCAGATCTTGTGTCGTTATTTATACTATATTAATAGTATATAAATTAATTAATAGTATAGCTTCATATTTATTTAAAGGGATACTCTACCAGTTTTTCATATTAACCCTTCGGGGTCACCGACCTGATGTAATCTATAAGTGTACCGAGTTTCATATTTTTACATGCAAGTGTGTTTGATTTATGGACCAAATTTTCAGATCAAGTTTATGGACCAAGTTAATTTAATTAATAAACTAATTATATAAAACTATTGTCAATGCACTACAATTAAACTGGTTATATTATGCCTTTACTTATACAAAAATAAAATAAAAACTTTTTTAAAACATTCCAGGCTTAAGAAATGTATTTTTTTATACAGGCACACAGCAGTGAAATGGTTAAGCCCCCTCCCCCTACAAACCCACACACACAGAGACAGGCAAAGGCTCAGAGATAGAGACGTACTGTAGGCTCAGAGAGAGCATGACTACATACAAGCAAAAATATCTGACTTTCTGTGGGTCCTAGCTAATGAGTGTCAATTAGAAAGTTGTCCGGCTCAAAGAGTGCAATATACATACCGATTTTTGTAACTGTAGAAAAAAGGGATACTCTACCAGTTTTTTTTTAAAGGGATACTCTACCAGTTTTTCATATTAACCCTTCGAGGTCGCCGATCACGCCGGCGTGATCAAATCACTTGTCCAGTTTAAGACGTCGATGCATAAAAACAAAGTTACTTTGAGCGCTGCCGTCCACTTCTGTCGAAAGTGCTGACTTGAAATTCTATTTTACTTTTTGTTTTGTGTTGATCGACCAAGTAAAAACAGTAGATATGATCGTCAAAAAATTAAATGTACGCGTATATTGACGCGTTCGTAAAGAACGCAAGATGGGATATGACAGACGTTGCATTTATTCTAATAACTTTGTCGGTTTTTGTCATAAAACAAAACTGAGAAAAATGTGTGAATCTGCTGATTCTGCTCTTCAGGATGCACATTTTACGGAATGAAGGAGGAGCCAACTGAGCAAAGAAGCGAAATTGAAAGGCAGGAGATTTACGGAGTAGACAAAGAGAGACATATGAAGAGTTCAGATGCAAAAGCCTCTAAATGCCATTTGAAATTTTCTTCTAAAATGACCATTTTTTTCAAGCTTGTATATTTAAGTTCAGTAATTTCACTTAAATAGCAATGAAGATGACCTATTAATTGTCATTTAAGTGAAATTACTGAACTTAAATATACAAGCTTGATAAAAATGGTCATTTTAGAAGAAAATTTCAAATGGCATTTAGAGGCTTTGGCATCTGAACTCTTCATATATACGTTATATATATAGAGAGAGTAATTATTGCTAGTTTGAGTAGATTTTGGGAGTAGTTTAGGAGTGGTTTAGATAGTTTAGGAGTAGTTTGGGTAGTTTAGGAGTAGATTAGATAAACTGTTTTGACGAGTGGCAGAGATTAAAAAAAAACAACAACAAATAAACACACCTGATATTTGTTGTAAATAGTTGAATGTATGGTTTGATTTTGTGTTCATTTTTTACCTTTTGTGTGGTATATTTGCACTATTGATGAACCCCTCTTACTCAAGGAATGAAAGCCCTGTAATGTAATCTCAGCTGTGTATTGTACATGAAGTGTTTTGTAGTTTCTAAGCAAAAAAGAAAAGAAAAAAACGCCTATATTGCCACACCTGCTTTTTGCTGTATAAAGTTTCATTTTATCTCAATTTTACCTTTTTTTATGTTGTATTTGCACTATTTGGGAACCCTCATACTCTGGGAATGCAAGGCCTTAAATATAGCTCTCTGTATATGTGCACTTTTTTGTGGCAAAGCTAAAATGAGAAGAAAAAAAAGCCTATGGCTACATAAAAATTTTTCTATTTTTTTTTGTATATAGCTTGATTATATCTGAATTTTACCTGTATATTTGGACATGTACAACTTGTGTTTACATTTTAAACCTTTTAAAATGCTTCATTGAGCATGTTTGTGTTTTTTGTAGTAGAAAAGCTATAATATTTCTATTCGGATTTTGTGTTTTTTGTGTGATTTTGGGTCCAGTATGTTGATACAGTACATCAAAGTGATAAACTAATTGTCTGGTCATATAGGTGATGTTGTGCTGAAAAAAATGATACCAAAAATAGGTATGCTAAACATTTGTTTATGTCGCAAAATGAAAAAAATAAAAATAAAAAAGTACTAAAATAATAAAAAAGGGCCAAAATACCCCAAGACTCTCGAAGGGTTAAACTATATGTTATTTCCTTAACTAAGACGAGTTGATACATACCTCTCTCGTCTCAGTGCGTGCACTTAATATCTCTGCTCTTGCGGTGAAACTTTGTTAGCATTTAGTTTAGCCCAGCTCATCCATTAGGATCCAAGCAGAGAAGTTGCACAGTTCGCACAGCCCTTACGACGGCTCTGCGCTAAGTTGAAGTGCTCTAAGGGTTAAATTTACATTATATGAGCCTTCATGCTTGATGTTTTCTGTGTTTTGTAGGTGGGCAGATGGATGTGTCTCCAGGACAGACGACCGATGAAGCCCGTTCATCCAGTGAACATTCCACGCAGGGAGAAAGATTTCCAGGGAATGCTGGAATACAAGAAAGAGGATGAACTCAAACTGGTCAAAAATCTGATACTTGGTAAGATACTTAGGGCCAGATTTACTAAACAGGGTAAATTAACATAAGACTGCAAAATAGCACAAAAGGGCAGATTTTTGAAATTTCGAACACAGACAAAGCCAGATCATTTCCATTATTACCAACTCAATCTACCAAAATCAGCTCAAATTAGCATTGGGTCGCAAACGTGGTTTAGCAACCATAACGTGGTTTAGCAACCATATGTTGGGATAACGTAGTGCCTCTGGCATTCCAAATAAATGAACATGAGTGGAGAATATTCTCTCCCTTCTACCACCTCTCTGTTCTCTACAGTGCCTCCACCTAGAAGCAACTATTGCAGCTATATAAAGCGCAAAACGGATTTGAGGCATTAAAGGGGACATATCATGCAAAATCCACTTTTTTAGCCCTTAAATGCATTTTGTTGTAGATTTGGAGTGTTTATAAGTACAGAAAAGATGAAATTATTCTCTTCAGGTGCTTTGTTTATATCTTTATATTCTGTTTTGGTCATATTTTTCAACCTGTTCAGATTTTTCTGTTCTTTAACGACGTTTTTTGATCAAGTACGTCAATTTGACAAATAAGGACATCGACTACCGGTCCAACACTTCGAGCAATCCGCCATTATTATTTCTCGCTCCGATTTTGTAGTCCAAGCTCAATGATGCAGAAGTTACGAGAGGGCTAGTCAAAATGTTCGGTTGTTGGATGTAGTGACCTGAAGCACTTCAAGGATCCCCACTTCAACAACCTCCGCCAGTATACGGAAGGGTTTGCCGATCGGGTAAATTCCTTCTATCATTTAGCTGCTGTGTTTCCTGATGCTTTCTAAACGTAAGTTATCGTATTATTATCAATACAGATTTTTAATGGTAAGATCAGACCGCAGTCATTTATCTTGTCAGTGTGCTTGTTTTAACAAGAGAAATAGTCGACTTTCACTAATGACACAACATAGTTAACTTACATACCTGCCTCCATATGAACTTAAGATGTTCTGCAGGTTCGTCTTCGTCATCTTTTTCAAATTGCTCGCTCTGGCTCGAATTTGTAAGGCTTGGTGGACAAGTCTTCCGTTGTTGACATTTTGTTAACGTGTGAATAAAAATGTTCTTTGACGCTATAGTAATCGTATCTCTTATCAAACTACAATAATGGCCGAACGCAGAGAGTTGAACCTGAGTTGAACTGACCGTGAACTCAGCGACCTGGAGAGCATGCGCGCGGGGTAAGACGGTACGCCTTTGTATTTAAAGGGGCCGCATTGAAACGACTTGCTCACAGAAGCACATCAGAAAAGGGGTAGAAAAGGGGCCTGTGGAGCTATAATAATGAGGAATTCAGACCCAAGCATTACAGTTATGCTTTATATAGACCACAAATGTATGATTTATAAGTAAAAATTAATTATTTAAAAGCATGATATGTTCCCTTTAAATAATGGCACAAAAAAACAGTAAATTGATCTCCCATAAATGTTTTCTCCTGCATGGAAACTCCTACAAAAGCATATGCAATAAGGTTAATCACAAAAATAACAGCCCACTCCTTTTCTACTCTAAATTCTCCCTGTACGTCTTTGGTCAATTTTGAAAGTAGTTTTTAACGCTAAAAGAGGGTTTGCCCTGGCGCAAGCTGTTCGTAAATCTAGCACATAAACCCACAACTGCAAAAAACTGCTTTAATTCGATGGTCCACTTTAGATACTCTACTAAGTAAGTAACTTTGGGACTTTGTCAGTTAACTCTCATTACAGTAGTTGTAGACTTTAGTAGATTTTTACATATTAAGTTTCAGGTTTGTAGAATAAGTTGAAATGTATTTGGAAAGTTACTTATAGTCAGTAGAATGTCTGTTGCGGGACATTGAAAATAACGTGTTAGCAGTTTTCACTATTAAAGGGATAGTCCCCCAAAAATCACCTGTTCTGTGCTCTCCATTGACAGCTACAGTACACAACTGCCACTTTGACGCCTTCATTCATATGGATTAGTTCTACGATTGAATACGATCTGAATATGAACTTTTTGAATAGATTAAATGAAGGCTTTTATTCACAAATAAATGTGCAAAGTTACTTACTTAGAAGTGGACCATCAAAATAAAGTTACCAATAAATTCAATAATTTTTATTACTATTTTAATACATTTATAAACAAATTAAATGAAAATTTAAATACAATTTCCTCCATTAGATCTTTCAATTAATTGATTTAATTTGATCTATTTTATTATTCATAATATTATTATTATAAAAATGTGTAGTTTTTAGTCCTCTATTAATATTAACATCTAAACTTAGATTAAAGTTATTTTAAAGTTCAAGTCTTATTCCAGCTTACAGATTTCCATTCCACGGTACACTTTTAAAAAAAAAACTGGAAAAAGGCCTTAATAGAAATAGCCTTAATGAAATTAAATGAAAAAATAAATAATCAATTAATTGATTGTAATAAATAAACATAAAAATAATAATAATAATAATAAAATGAAAATGCTCTATTAAACTCTGATATGTGTATTTGTGTGTGATTTTTGTCCTCAGAGCTGAAGCCTCGTGGTGTGGCTGTGAATCTGATACCAGGACTGCCGGCATACATCCTCTTCATGTGTCTGCGCCATGCCGACTACGTTAATGATGACCAGAAAGTCCGATCTCTACTCACCTCTGTCATCAACAGCATCAAGAAGATCCTCAAGGTTCAACACACTCACTCTCTCACACCATTCACATTTATAATTCTTTTTGACAATAGTATTAAAAAGGCAGAATAACTTTGTTTTCCTTTATCACTGCAAACTACTATTGTTAGTTTTGCTTTTTCTACAGAAACGAGGTGATGATTTTGAGACAGTTTCCTTCTGGTTGTCCAACACGTGTCGTTTCCTGCACTGCCTGAAACAGTACAGTGGCGATGAGGTGAGATCAGACTCAGACACACATGAACTTCCTGTCTCGCTCTGGCCTGCTCACACAGTTACTTGCACAAGTAAATAGATATCATACTTATTGGCACTCTCAAACTCTAGATAGAAGATTGACTGTGAACGATGTAAATAGTTTAGCAACTATGGCTGTAAACAAGAAACATGAGACCAAGAATTTATCCCATTACTTGTTCGCTATTTCTTTTTAGCAAACTAACGTAAGTAACTGAAAATATATCCAGCTGTTGAAATATACAGCTTTTGAAGCCATTTTCTGGGAACCCTGACTAGTTTGTTTAAAGGGATACTCCACTTTTTTTGGAAATAGGGCTAATTTTACAACTCCCCCAAAGTTAAACAGTTGAGTTTTTACCGTTTTCGAATCCATTCAGACGATTTTCTGATATTTAGAAGAATATCAGTAACCAGAGAGTTTCTGGTCTCATTGACTTCCATAATATATTTTTTTCCTACTATGGAAGTCAATGAGACCAAAAACTCTAGGGTTACTGATATTATTCTAAATATCAGAAAATCGTCTGAATGGATTCGAAAAAAGGAAAAACCCAAATGTTCAACCCTGAGGGAGTTGTAAATTGAGCCTATTTCCAAAAAAAGTGGAGTATCCCTTTAAGCAAGATGTGGTTATTTACAACACTTGTTCATGTCACATTTCACTCCAAAATCAAACTAAATAAATAAGAAATTACATTTCAAAAATAACATGAAGATTTTTCATGAAGATTTTCATGACACTCCTCCCAAATTCTTGTAAATGTTATGCAAAATATGTCATTCTCATTCCCATAATGTAAACAAATATATAAACTATAATATATTGTGGTAGTATTTGTTGTTACTCCCTTTTATATAAATATTCTTATTTAAAACATATTAATAATAAAGGTACAAATCATGTATTACATGAGCATCTAATGAGAATAATAATTAAATATAAGTACATAATAACAGGGTTTCTGCTGGTATTAAAAAAGTCTTAAACAAATATTAAATCCAACAGAAAGTCTTAAATTCATAAAGTCATGGCATTAAATGTTGAAACCTTGAAAAAAATGATATCTTCATCAGTAATTTGATGCTTTTTTTCAATACAACTATTTAAACATCTATAAAATAAAGATACATTTACTTGAGATGCAATTGTACAATTAAGTCTTGAAAATTTCAACAAAATTAAGTGAGTTTATGCGAAGAACAAGAATAAATATCTGTCAAAGAGTTATCACTTCACTTTGAAATAAGTTCTCAGCCCATTGGCTGATGTTTGTTTTTATTAAAGGGGGGGTTGACTGCGATTTCACTTTTTTCATTTTAAATAGTGTGTAATGTTGCTGTTGGTGCATGAACAGTATCTGCAAAGTTGCAGCGCTGAAAGTTTAGTTTAAGCAGAGATATCGTCTTTTAAAAATCAGGAAGTATAATTGCCTACAAAAACGACTCGATTGGGACTACAGCTGGGTTATGGTACGTCACTAACCCACACATTTGCATCAACCCCTCCCTCAGAATATGCAGAAAATGGCATGCGCAATGCTCATATTTCTGAGGCACGTCGACTCGTCAAGTGTGTTGTTCACGCAGCTGTCAGGTCTTCTGTGTTCGGGCTTCCCATGGACGCTATTCTTCCTCAACAATGGATACAATTTATGTTTGATTATGTTCCTGAAAATGACGATCGTAATCTAGCGAGTTCAACACCGTATTCAACAAGAAACTGTTACTAAAACATGAAGCAGTTCTGAATTTAAAACAAGAGGCAGCAGTGTTGGGCCACAATCTGTAAGCAGGCTAAGACTTAATCATTTTAAATGTATTTTCATGTATAATTCAAGACGTAGCCTTGTGTTTTATTTTTTTCAAATGCCAGCGCTGGCTTTAGCCACTACTAAGTTAGCTAGACTATGCTATTTTGTGTCTACGACAAACGCGTACAAACATTATGGACCTGAATTTTCTATAAGTACTAATGTTGTAAACGTATTTTTCATATATATATATGCTTTATGGCGTTATTTTCAATTTGATCAAGAACGTAAACATGCCAACGCTGTTTGTACATTAGTAATCTAATGTACAAACAGCGTTGCATGTTCGTTCTACTTAGCCAGTCAGTTGCTATTGTTGCCAGTCAGATGCTATTGTGTAAAACAAACGTGTATAAAGTTAAAAAATGTAGCAAATTATCATTCAGAAACGTTTAGTAAGAGCCGTGTGTGGTGAGGTTTTGTATGACTCTCTTCATCGCGGCTTTCTCGGTCTGATTCTGCCTGAAACTGATACTGCAGTTCGACACGTATTTACATCTGGACCGGAGCTCATGACATGCCCGTAAAGGTAATGGGCATTAATCTTCCGGACAACGTAAGCGACAGTTTAGCCAATCACAACACACCGGGCCAAACTAACCAATCTGAGCTTGTGACGTGTTTCTGAGGGAGTGTTTTCATACGAATCAGGAAGTCAACCGCTCGTTCAGGGGACAGAGGAGAAGCGCGGCTGACAATAAAGGTGAAGTTTATGAAAAATAAGACTTAAAAAAAAAAGAAAAACAACGAATACATGTTATATTGCACCCCATAAATACAATCATGCAAAGAAAAAAAGCAGTCAACCCCCCCTTTAATTAATAAACTCACTTTGTTTTGATACATTTTTACAGAAAACAGGACTTCATATTTGATGTAATTTTGTATCTCCAGTAATTGCATCTTGATTTAAGAATCATTTCAGACAATTTTCACTGGAAAACAAGCCAAAAATTTTGAGGAAGAACGTCACTTTTCTTGCAGTGCAATCAGAAGATACAGTAAGTTATGTCTGTATTTTAGTAGTTTAGAATCAGAGCGATTCAAAATGAATTAAAAATGAATTAGAAAGTAATGGATATATATTGGAAGTTGTATTGTCAAACTCAGACGTAGCTTATACAGCTCTACAATTTATTTCTACAATTTTCTTTACTTGGTCTTAAAAAGGACTTTAAAAAAATTGACCTGCATAAACAGTATGCATTATGTTAATCAGAAAATGGTCCTAAAAATAGACATTATTTTTTTGAACACACATCATTTGTTAACCAGAAAGACTGTACTGTTTAATCACAAAACAGACATGTCTTGGAAATATAATATAAATCAATTTTTCTAAAGGTGTAGGAACAGTGTGTATTGTCTCTGCAGTGTATATGTGGCCACAGTTTCTTGTTGCTTACACAGAATCAACACTTTCTTCTCCTTCTCTCTCCAGCAATTCATGAAGCATAACTCCCCGAAACAGAACGATCACTGTCTCTCCAACTTTGACCTGGCCGAGTACCGGCAGGTTTTGAGCGATCTGGCCATTCAGATCTACCAACAGCTCATCAAGTCTATGGAGAACATCCTGCAGCCCATGATTGGTGAGCACCAGACCTCTGGGTGTCTTTCTTTCGATCTGCATCGCTCTTTCTCTCTCCCTCTGTATTCATCCCCCTGTCTGTTGTTGCTCTCCCAGTCTCTGGCATGCTGGAACATGAAACCATCCAGGCGTTTCCGCGCGTGAAGCCCACGGGTCTTCAGTAAGAGGACATCAGATCTGCCGACGAGGGCACGTACACGTTGGACTCCATCATCCGCCAGCTCAATACCTTCCACTCCATCATGTGTCAGCACGGGACCGAACCCGGAGCTCATCAAACAGGTGGTCAAGCAGCAGTTCTACATCATCGGCGCCGTTACTCTCAACAACCTGCTGCTGCGTAAAGACATGTGCTCCTGGAGCAAGGGCATGCAGATCAGGTGCGGACTTATGACTTCTAGATGTTTGCAGAACAGTGCAAATGTATACGCAGGGCAGATTAACGTACAGTGGCCAAATAGCCTTGGAATTATTACTAATTAATCAATAACAATAATTCGTCATAATTCTTGAAACCATTGTGCAAAATAAGGCCTTAAAACAGGCTGCTTTATTTAGAAATCTTATAATAATCATTCAATTTAAATCATAAATTAAAAGTTAAAGGGATAGTTCACCCAAAAATGAAAATTCTGTCACTTACTCGCCCTCAAGTTGATCCAAACCTGTATGTCTCAGTGCTGAAAACAGGATACTTTAAAGAATGTTGTTAACCAAACAGTTGATGGACACTAGGGCTGGGTAATAAATATCGATCTCTCGATATTAATCGATTCTCATTTTACAAACCGATATCGATTCTTAAATCTCAAGAATCGATTAGTCGTCCTGTTTCATTTGAATGAATGGAACATTGTATCGCGACTGCGCGCATCCAAAAAATCACAATAATCTTTGTCCTTTGTTACTATTGATATGAAACAAAGTCTCAATTTTCAAATTACGTCCGTTTTCTTTAGAAATTCAAAAACATAAATAACGTTTTGGCGCTGTGGCGTGAGATCGCTCTGGTGCAGCTCAAGAGAAGCAGCAGCGCTGATCTCTCTTCCGGCTTAATAATACCAGTCACAGCGCGAAATAAACATGAATGAGCATCTGAAAGTGTGTTAAAAGATAGAGTACAACTTATCGAAATCCGTATCATGTCACATTGATTCGCTCAATCAGCGTTTCAACCGTGGAAAGACGTCAGTTAAACAGCTTGTAATCAATGTCATGTATCGTCATATTTACCTCAGAAAACCCACATAAACTCGTTAGTCAGCTAGAAAAAAATAACTCTAGAGAGGAGCATTTTGCTATATATATATACACCATATTATGCATTATAATCTTAATGTTCTTCAATATTTAATGCATATTTGAATAAATCTGGCAAGTTTTTAAGACAGCCGCCATTTAAATGTTAATATTTCATATAATCTTCTTATTATAAAAATAAATAAAAGTGTAATTTAACTGTTTGTATAGCTACAAAACAGTTAATTATTACCTTCATATTATAGGCTAATGAAGCCTAGTAGGCTACAACTAGACTCCCATAGTTTACAGCATTAGTTCAGAGATTTGATTCCCTTGAGAAAAATTCCCATTTATTGTAACTGATATCCAAAATAATCAATATTGGAATAGAATCGAATTGCAAGCCTGTGAATCGAAATCGAATCGAGTTGTGAAATTTGTCTCAATACCCAGCCCTACTGGAAAGACTTCTCAATGTTTTGTTTTGTTTTTGTTTGTTTTTTTTTTACTTTCTATTCAGCGAAGAACCCCGGGGAAAAAAAAACGATCATGGTTTTCTCAAAAATATTAAGCAGCTCAGCTGTTCCCAGTAGTGATGCTGATAATAACAATACATGTTTGTAGAGCACCAAATCAACATATTGGAATGATTTAACAGTGACAACACAGGGTATAATTTAATAAAAAGTTATTTTAAATCGTAGTATTTCATAGCCATGATGAGCATAAACATAACTTTCATAAACATAAAAAATTTACCGACCACAAGTTTTTAAGCGGAGGTGTAGATTTACATTAAAGAGCTCCTATCATAGCATTTGAAATGTTCCTATTTTTGTTTTGGGAGTTCCCAAAACAGTTTAACATGCTGCAAGGATAAAAAAAAAAACACATTATTTGTCTTATAATATGAATTTATTTTTACCCGATTTTGCTCAAACGACTCCCAAATGATTCGTTTCCACGATTCATTTTCCCAAACACCTCCTTTGAGTGACGCGAATCTGCGGTGCCAATAACAATCCAATAACAATCAGCTGTTATTGGTAAACCGTACGGCAGAGATTGTCTGGAAATGGAACACCCATCACCATTAAAGGACAACTCCGGTGCAAAATGAACCTTTGGTCTAATTACACATTGTTACCAAGTCAACCGTTATCTGAGATTTGTTTTCATGATTGCCGAATGTAAATAGTTTTATCTCTAAAAACAGTTTAGCTTATAATGCTAGTATAACGCTAGCATATTGGGCATAGAGTAATGACAAATAAAAACCGCTTGTTATTACCACTAACAAGGCTCAAAATAGCCCCACAGTAACACGGTAGCATAATAAGAGTCCCTACATTCAAACCGAGGCATTGAGAACTTTGTCAGTGTCCATACAGTTTAATAAAAAGATATTTTATACACAGAGTCAACTTCGCGAATACAGGAAGAAGCCATCTTTGAAATATAGTCTCTACCAGTCGATCTACGAACGCCGATCCAAGTGCGCTGAACTGTGCAGAATCTCATATAGTCCGTTGTTTCTGGAAGAAACACAAACACAAACCATTTTCTTGTCTTCAATATGTACATGTTGCCTACTGGTCGCGCTCACCTTATCACCTTATTCACATCTCACCAGCGCACTTGGATTGGCGATCGTAGATCGACTAGTAGAGACTATATTTCAAAGATGGCTTCTTCCTGTATTCGCGAAGTTGACTGTGTGTATAAAATATCTTCTTATTAAACTGTATGGACACTGACAAAGTTCTCAATGCTTCGGTTTGAATGTAGGGACCCTTATTATGCTACCGTGTTACTGTGGGGCTATTTTGAGCCTTGTTAGTGGTAATAACAAGCGATTTTTATTTGTCATTACTCTATGCCCAATATACTAGCGTTATACTAGCATTATAAGCTAAACTGTTTTTAGAGATAAAACTATTTACATTTGGCAATCATGAAAACAAATCTCAGATAACGGTTGACTTGGTAACAATGTGTAATTAAACCAAAGGTTCATTTTGCGCCGGAGTTGTCCTTTAATGGATTATAGCTTGTCAAGTGTTGTATACAGTGTATGAACAAACGTGTACAGAAAAAGTGCACTTTCCACACGGCCCCTTACTCGCGTCTCCGTCAAGAGCGAGCTTTCCGGCAAAGCTCAAATTCGGCGGCTTTTGAGGGGCAGTGCTTATTATGTAGAGTGAAAATACGGAATTTGAAACATTGTTAGCCTTGCCTTTTTAGCGGCAATGGGGTTTAAATAACTTTTGGCTAAGTCGTTTAGGAGGTAATTGCCATTTTTCAGTGAATATCTGGGGAATGTCAAAAACAAAACTAACTTTACCCTGCTTAGAAGCTGCGCAGAGTGTAACGTTACACACACAACAAAATATAACTATATTGTGCATGCTACAGAAAACATAACAGCAAACATTATTAATAATACTTACAGATTGTGATTCGGAGGATGACGAACCTGATCCATATGCACTGACTACTGAGCCCTCCTTCGGGAACAACCGGCTTGCGGATCCTCATTTGAATTAATTTATGTTTTTGAATGATTCGTCAATGATGAGAACACGAAGTTCGGGCTATACTGTTGTGGTATCGTTGCAAATATGAACTCTAACCACTGATTCTTCACATGCTCGTCCCTGGGCAATGAAAACAACTGGCTGAACTTCTCGACATGACGCTATTCAGCTGAAGTATTTGAATCATATTAAAGTTTACACTTCCGTCTGCGTGCGGCAGTTGTTCGGAGCGGCCAATGAGCTAATGTTTCGTATCTACGTCACGACGAAACAGCTAATGACTCGTTTCAAAAACAATTCATTTCATAGACTCAGAGTCGACTCTCACTTTTGAAAGACAATAACTTTATATACGGTGCACTTTCAGGTATAAATCTTTGCAGGATGTTTTCATTCCCTTAGAGCTATAGTCCACACTACATGAACAGTCATTTTCAAAAATCCATGATAGGGGCTCTTTAAATATAGAGGTAGCATAGGCAAGATTATGCCATATTTGAATTTATTTCCAGCAATAGTCTCTGGTCCAAGGGTTAATGTGTGTATGTGTTCAGGTATAACGTGAGTCAGCTGGAGGAGTGGCTGAGAGATAAGAATCTCATGACATGCGGCGCAAAAGAGACGCTGGAGCCGCTGATTCAGGCCGCTCAACTACTGCAGGTGAAGAAGAAAACGGATGAGGATGCCGAGGCAATCTGCTCCATGTGTAACGCCTCTTTACAGCACAGGTAACACACTCCAGACCATCAATTTCATATCATCTTGATGTTTCCAATATTAGTTATTTGAAAAAGTGCATTTATAGCATAGCTTTTTCAGGCTAACAAAACAAAACGACCCACTTAGACATTTACCAATCATTAAAAAGAATACACATTACAATAAAAGTCAAGGATCACATTTTTGTAGCAGCTGTTCCCAACGTGTAAAACATTGTAATATTCCGATATTTCAGGCGATAAAAGGCGATATTTTGGTTTTAAAAATAGATAAAACAGTATTAATTTATTTGTTTGTTTGTTTATTTAAATTCAGTATGATGTATTAAAATTAATTTCATTACCCTGCAAAAAATGATTTTCTTATTTATTGTTTCTAGGCCAAATATCTTCAAATTCTTTTTTGAAAAGAAGCATTTACTAGATAAGTAAAATTACATAAGAAATTCTATCTTGTTTTCTGATTTTAAATAAATCAAATTAATTGGGCTTTTGCTTAAAACAAGATTAATGTTCTGCCAAGGGGGTGAGAAAAATAATCTTGTTTTCCATTTGAATTGAGTTTTTTTTTTCTTATCCCACTTTATTTTAATCAAAAATGAAATAAAAATGTATTTTGATTATTATTATTTTTCTATTATTATTATTTTTTTTTTTTTTTTTTTTAGAAAACAAGATATAATTTTTTGTCATTTTTCCTATCTAGTAAATGCTTCTTAATTTAAGAATTTGTATATGTTCGACTGGAAACAAGACAAAAAAACTTTTATTATAAATATTAATGCTTGCATTGCCTAATTTGTATGTATTTATTTTGTCCTGCTTTACTGTGGTAATGTTTCTGAAATGGGGGACTGCTTTTTTTGGTCAGAATAACACAGATTATACTGAATATTTCTTCCTATCTCATAATTTTTTCCGTCAACATGTCCCTTTAGGGGTTCCGTAGTTTTCACAATATATTTGGTTGCAGAGATGTATAGTAACGAAATAGAACTACTTAAGTACTGTACTTAAGTACTAAAATGCTGTATCTGTACTCTACTAGAGTATTGTTTTTTTCTCATACTTCTACTTTTACTTCAGTAGATATTTTTCGATGAATTTAATACTTTTACTTCGATATTTTTTAATGGTCTGCTAGTTACTCGTTACAATTATACAATTTTTACGAATCATTCGTGGCAATCGCATGCCAGTTTTATAGGGTAATGGTATTGATTGACACACACATTGACAACTAATGCAGGGGTTGTCCTGCAATTAAATTTTTTTGGCGCCCGCCAAAGCAAATTTGTATCCCGCCAAAGCGCCTTACTTAAATTCCATATCAGTACTTAATTCAAGCGAGTAGAGATGAAAGTGTAAATATCAACTCAGTAAAATTAAGTGAAAAAACTTATTCAACTTTTCTGATACTGGGTACCCATCATGCACTGGACCTTGAATAATTAATGAGGCTCATTTTTTCACTGGTTTCCAGCTGTATTTACACTTATTTATCATTGATTTTTGTTGTCAGTATTAGTAACTTGCCATTTTGTGACATTTCGAGTAAATTTTTTGCTCAAAATGACATATTCAAACACAAAACGACCCATCAAATGTTACCGCCATTGTGTATTGTCTACCAAGTATTGAGGTGTTTGCATTCACATGATGTTTAACATCTGACATGATTACTTAGATGATCTAAGTAAAGCACATACTCTAAAAGACTAATAAAATTTAAGATTATTGTTTTTGTGAAATGTAATACAAAGGCAAAGGAAATCGATATTAATCAACCTTTTACTAGCCGAGTTAAAATTACTTATTTTTTGTAAAGTTTACTTAATTCCATATTCCAAGTAAATTTACCTTAAAGATTTCTAATTAAAGCTACTGATGAATATGTTTAGGTTTTTACTTGGCAAATCTTTGTAAATTAACTAGCATTTTCTGAGTGAGATAGTTTAGCAAGCATTTTTCAAGTAAATCCTACTCTAATTTTTTTTACACTGTAGTTCAAACTTTTGACTTCTTTCTTTAATAATTACATGACACAATACTTGTACTTTTACTTTTTAGTACTTAAGTAGTGAATTTTTAAATAAACTACTTGCAATACTTAAGTAGAAAAAATGTTGAATACTTTAGTACTTCTACTTAAGTGTGGTGCTTTAAGAGCACTTCAACTTCTACTCAAGTCACTTTTTTGATAGAGCACTTGTACTTTTACTCAAGTCCGGGTTTCTAGCACTTTATACATTCTCTGTTTGGTTGTACATGGTTGACTGACCGAAACAATCTTTTTGGAGGCTTACTTTTGGGTTTGTTTGGTTATGCAACTGCTCATCTTTTTTTTTTCTTATGTGTTTTGCTTACCACAACCTGACACACACAAACACACCCTCATCATTTCTTATTTTCTATCCAGATCGTGAAGGTGCTGAACTTGTACACGCCTGTCAATGCATTTGAAGAGCGTGTGTCAGTATTGTTCATAAGAACAATACAGGTATGTTTCAAAAAATCCAACCTCATTCTAGACCTTGTGCTCTTTAAGTTATTATATTATTTTTTATTGATTTTGAATGCTTGTGTGTTTCCTTTGACAGACGCCGTTCACGGGATTCGGAAGGAGTCGCCTCAGCTGCCTGATTGGACACCAAAGTCATCTACCCCGTGACCTTCCCTTTAACCCCTCCTCTCTGGCCCTGGAAAACCATTCAAGATCCCAGGCAGCCTCAATCTGTCCTTCCTCACTCGCGTGTAGCCCTGTCAATCACCTCACCTCAGCCAATCACACGGCAGAAACAGGGAGCCAAAATATTTAAATAAATAAATAGCTAATCAATTGTTATAGGTAAATAAGCCACATAATTAAAGAGAATGCAATTTAGACCATGTCACCAATCCCTCTTTTTGCTCTTCTTCATCACTTTTGTTTATTCATTAAAAGGGTGAATCTTGCAAAAACCTGTTTTACTTAAAGAAAATTAAGCCCATCTTTATACCATAAAGTTTTTGGACATTGTGATGCTATTTTAATGATAATTAAGCTTTTTCCCTCAACAATTTTGTATTGCTTTATTGCAAAAAAAATAATATCTTATTGCGAAAACAAATAATATTATTCACATTGTACAGTATTTGCTGGCATATGCTGAATCAAATAAATAATTGGAGCTCACTGGAATGCAATAAAAAATATATAATAGTATTATTGAGAAACATTGAGGATAGTGTGTATAACAGAAATGCTCAACTGAAATGTCCACAAACATTACAGTAAGGAGAATAGGGGCAGAAATAGCCATGACAGTCACAATACAACAACGCTAAAACAATGTTTTTACATTGTTTAAATTTAATACAAAACAATGTTTTTAAAAAATGGCCTTCGTTGACTTGATTGTGGAACCTGGATATATATTTTTTGTGAGATTCACCTAGAATATTTCGCTTATTGAACATTCACGAAAGTAAGAATGAAGCTCAAAATAACTAATGCCTTTTCAGACCACTGTCACAACCAGAAAAATATTTCCCGGGGCTGTATAATCTTATACATATATAAATATCTATGAAAGTGTATGATGCTAGGATATTTTATTTATTGCTTTACCCTATCAGGTTTATTTTTTGTTTGTTTTCAGACACTAGCTAACCTGGATATCCAGTTGTGGAACATACTGTAGTCCTCTGCTCTCATCCATATCAGATAAATAACCTATAGACTTGGAGCTCAGCTGACTTCATTAGTGTAGATTATCATTGGATAGTAGCGTGTGGTGATTAGCTAATAGTCATGTCTGGTGAAAACTGGTGAAAAGAATACACACACAGTCCTCGAGCTGGTCTTTTTTCTCAAGAGCTTCCTAAAGTTTACATCTCTGATCTTCAGGAATCATTTCCAAAGAGATGGTACAGTCCAGACCCAGTGCATGATGGGATTGTTTGGGTTTGCATCATACTGACCTGCTCTGTTGGCGTCGCATATATCAAGAGCCTGAGGTCCTTACAGGTTTTGTATCAGAGCTAGTGTTAGTTCAGATGGGATCTAGACTCCTGAATGAGGTTTAATAAGGTTTCAGATGGTTTGGGCCCTCCACCGTTCTATTCGTGGGTGAATCTCATGAAGAAATGTCCCGGTGAAATATCAAATTAAACAAATGACTAAAGATTTGCATCAAGAATTTTAGGAGCCAATTTTAGGAACATTATGGTTGGATTTTCTTTTTTACAAGCATATTTCCCCCAGAAGTCCCACTATATATAGTGTATAGAATGTATGCAAGTTCATTTTATAACTTATAAACTCGCATACATTGCAATGTAATAAAAATCATCCGATCTCAACAAGTATATTTGACTAAAATCAGCATAAATTCAGTACATGATCATGATCTATACTTGCATATTTTATAATATAAATATCATTATTTATTATTTTACAGTACAGTAATGAGAATATGCTGGATAAATAAGCTTAAATAGGCAGTATATTGTATATTACGAATATATATATATATATACATACATATATATATATATATATATATATATATATATATATATATATATATATATATATATATATACCATAATATCCAATATTTTTTCTTTTTTTTTTTTTTTTTTTTTTTTGGTGTGAAATGAGACAAATAAGAAAATGTCATGAATATTTTTCATGAGATTCACTAAGGCGTCTTGTATGCCCAAAAACGCACTGTATATCGTCTTACAGAAAACTAAAGAAACCCCAAACTACTGACTCTCAAGACATGAAGATGTTTATAAAAAACCTGCTGGTATTTATTTCAGTATTATGTGTTTTTAAAAGTTAGAAGCAGCTGTTATTTTTCTGGCATGTGCTGTTGGATGAGTTAATATATGGACACATTTTTTATTATTTTTTTAGTTGTTTTGTTTTGCTTGTTTGTCCTTTGTGTTCATGTCTGGCAGGATATCAGTATTTATCTTGAATGTGTCAGGCAGCATTTCTTTGAAAAGCTGTTTGTTTTGCATCTGTAACTCCTGAAATTGAAGTATAGTACACTTTAGCATAGCCATGCTTTGCTTTCCATCACCACACACACACACACACACGACACACAATAATATTATTACATTACATTATTTCAATGTTTTGGGGTCAGAAAATGGTGCATGTTGATACTTTGTTTCTTCTCTGCACTGCATGGGTTTCAGCTTTGAAATCTTCCACACTAGTTCAGTGTGTTATTGGCCATTAACACACAGCTTTGGACCTAAAAAGAGAATCTGATGTCATTTCACTGTAGTGAGCTGGGATATTTTTCATGCTATGCCTTACTGTACTGTGTGTGTGTGTGTGTGTGTATGTGTTTTTGCTTGCATGCGTGCATACATTACAGTTCAAATCTCATTTCCGTAAACAAGTATTTTTGTGTTGTTTTCCAGTGAGATTTATATATATATACTGTATAAATTGAATTAAATTAAATGTGTTAATTTGAATTAAATGTATTTTTCATACCTCATTGCATAGCATTTGGGGCTATTGGGGTATGAAAAGAAACAGTTCAACATATATTCTCTGAAAATAAAGATGTTTTTGATTCTTAAATTTAGTTTATATATACATATATATATATATATATATATATATATATATATATATATATATATATATATGTATTTTTTTTTTTTTTTTTTTTTCATTGGAACTATTGCTGCCACATACATATTATTTTTCCACTCAATTATGTCGTAATAACGAGATCTTATGTCCTAATAACGAGATCTTATGTCATTTAAACGACATATTTTCTCGTAATAACGAGATCTTATGTCGTTTAAACGACATATTTTCTTAATAATAACGAGATCTTATGTCGTTAAAACGACATACTTTTTCGTTATAACGACATAATATCTCGTTTTAATGACATAAATATCTCGTTTTAACGACATAAATATCCAACCCGATATCACGGAAATCGTACGAATTTTACGAGGTGGCTAATCGTAACAATTCATACGACCTCACTCGTACAAATTAGTACGATTTTGCTAAATCGTACATATTTTACAAATTTTCCAATTCGTATGAATTCGTACGAATGACCTACCCCTAACCCCGGTCCCTGCCCCTAAACTTAACCGTCACGTGGGTTTAGACAAATGTACGAATTTGTACGACGAATTAGTACGAATTAGCCACTTTTTAATCACTCGTACGAATTCGTACGAATTGGTCGTGAGATATGGTAGAAATATCTCGTTTTAACAACATAAATATATCGTTATTTCGACATAATAAGGGGACATTATAATATGCATTAGCGTTCTTATAATGAGTTTCTATGTGAGGAAAATGCTTAAACGCTTTGCGTTCATATTCTGGACGTAGCTATCTGATTTTTGTAGTATACTTTATAATGATTTTAGTATTAATAATGCACGCACTTATCCGTGAACTTAATAAATGTATGTTTTTATTAGGCTACTATATCCACAAACAAATTGCTTTCAGTTGTGTGCAAAATTCAGAATTTAACGAATGTGCAGCGATTTGTACAAATTGAGAGTGTTTGTGTATAAAATACATTTGTTTTATTTTATATTAGTGATAATTTGCACGTCCCTTTATTGGGACATTCTAAAACACTTAACGTTAATAAAAGGCTTAACGTGGCTTACTGTACTAAGACAGTAATATTAAAAGACCAAACTCAGTAAACATCATATTAATAAGCTATACTTTGTGTTGTGCAAAAAAAATCATGAGCACAGATTTTGAACGCAACGCGTTTAATAGCCTACACGTTAATAGCCTAAATTATCACTAATACAAAATAAAACGAATGTATTACACAAACAGTCTCTATTTGTACAAATCGCTGCACATTCGTTAAATTTTGAATTTTGCACACATAACTGAAAGCAATTTGTTTGTGGATATAGTAGCCTAATGAAAACATACATTTATCAAGTTCACGGATAATTGTGCGTGCATTATTAATACTAAAATCATAATAAAGTATACTACAAAAATCAGATAGCTAATATAAACGCAAAGCGTTTAATTTTCCTCCCTTGGAAACTCATTATAAAAACGCTAAATGTAGCTTAATGCATATTACAATGTCCCCTTGTGTCGGAATAACAAGATATTTATGTCGTTATAACGAGATATATATGTTGTTAAAACGTGATATTTATGTCGTTAAAACGACATATTATGTCGTTAAAACGATTATGTGATTATCGAGAAATATGTTGTTTAACAACATAAGTATCGTTATAGCAGAAATATGTCGATTAAGATTCTCATTACGACATAATTGAGGGGAAAAATTATATGTATGTGGCAGCAATGCGTCACCGTAGAAAACAACAACTAGCTGTGATTTTTTTTTTTTGCATTTTATCAAGTTCAGCATCAGCATCAGTGCACAGAATCATTCAGGAGTTTTATGATCATGGGACCATTGTGTGTATGTGACCTTTTTGAGCTTTTTTTATTATTATTGTTATTTGTTCAATTCTTATGGAACACAAATAAAAATGTGGAAAAATGCATATCACATCAAATGGAAAGTTATCAAATTGTACTGGAACACAAACAAATGAAAATGTAAACAATTACTGAATGTTGACGTGTTTGTTCATGGTTCTATTTACTGTCATATTTTAGATGAAAAGCCTTACCTCTGAGTGGACGACATGTCAATGTAAACGTTGTTTCTCTGTCAAGTTTCATATTCTGTTCATTTGCTTTATTTAAATGTGTGAAGTATAAACCAATAATATTCATTTTCAAATGAATTTCTCTTAAAACATTCATTTGTACATCTTAAAAAAATCTTATCACACTGATCCAACAGCCCTGCTTCAGTCTTTCCTCAGCTCTAAATTCTAAATGGTTTGTACAAAAAAAAAAATTAAAAAATGACATTCACATGACAACAACAGTCCACACGCAGTCTGATGCTCATGTCATGATCAGCCTGCTCTCATGCTTGTATAAAGTATACATTAATAGTTGATGTAGTAATGCAGATCAGTTCAACATCTCATATCTCATGTTTGCTTCTCCTTCAACTTGTTCAGATGGCAGATTGAGGTTTTTTTTGTTTGTTTGTTTGTTTGTTTGTTTGTTTGTTTGTTTGTTTTTGTTTTTTATGTCTCCCTGAAGGACCGGAGAGTTTGTAGTTTCTGTAGCTGTAATTATTTCACGTGTTCATCGATGCAATTTCATGGAGTGATATACTAATGTCAAAAGCTATTCGAGTCAAATAAATGAATTCAGCACTACCTGAATGTTTTCTTTTTATTAACATTATAAAGCATTTAAAGGTGCACTGTAATTTTTTTGTACAGAATGTATTTAAATAATAAGTCAATACATCATCAAACCTCTTTTCAAACCCCATATTCCTTATGTTGTGTTTGGGTCGTTTTGACCCGGAGATGATTTTCTTTTTCCTGTGAACAGTTGGATCAACTTAAAAAAAAATACTTCAATTGGTAACACTCAAAAAAATTAAGTTCTCTCAACTTAAATCATCACGTTTTCTCAACTTAATTTCACTAGGTCAATTACACTTAAATTATTTGCATTCATTCAACCCCATTATTTACATTAGTCTGACTTAATTTCACTGCATTCCAACTTAAATTTATTAATTTTTCCTAGTTGGATCAACTTAAAAAATTATTTCAATTGGTAACACCTAAAAAAATTAAGTTCTCTCAACTTAAATTTTATTTTCTCAACTTAATTCACTGTAATAAGTCGTTCAGTGCTATTGTCCTTATAACTTAATTTTAAAAACTATATTTTTTCAAATAAATTAACTTATTTTTCTTTCTTTGTTTTTTGAGTTTTCGAAAAGCAAAAAGTGTGAATATTTTCGTAACCTAATATTTTCTATAATAAAATTAATTTAACTGGACTTCACCTATAATTGATTTTACAAAATTCATTTTAAAAGTTAATGTCAGACATATCCCTATGGACGCATCTAGACGTAAAAGACACGACCCTAGCACACGAGGGAGTGAAAGGAAATGAGAGTGCAGACAAACTAGCAAAAGATGCATTACAGAAGGAAATAACAGTTCCAATTCCACTCGGAAAGGAGAAGGGAAAGCAGTGATAAGAGAGAAAGGTATGAGAATATGGCAGAAATGGTGGGAAGAAGACACAAAAGGAAGGGGATATTATAAAGTACAAAAATCTGTCAGTATTAAAAATTATAAAGAAAAGACTAGGCGGGAGGAAATTATAATATCAAGACTGAGAGTGGACCACACAGGATTGAACAACACTTTGTTTTTAATTGGGAAAAGGAATGGTGAAAATTGTGAAAAACGTGGGGTTAAAGAAAATGCTGAACATGTCATATTACACTGTATATCATATGAATTGGAAAGACAGGTGTTTAAAGATGGGGTTCAGGAAGCAGGACGGAAATGGAATCTGATTGGGATACTGGGAACAGAAGGAGAGAGAAAATGGATTATAAGCACCAGAATGGCACTTTTTAAATTTCTTAAAGCCACAGGGTTGATGGGTAGAATATGAGAACAATTCAATAGCATGATGTTACACACTCCAGTACAGTAGGTGGCGGTATGCACTTAAAAGTTGGTTGCAATCCGCCATTTTTCAAGAGAAGAAGAAGAAGACATCACGACCCGCCCATTACCTGCAGCAACAGAAGAACCAGCCCGGGCAAATACTTCATTCTCGTCTGTTCCAGAAGTTTATTCGATCGGGGTTTTCTACGGAGCCGGATAATACTTCACGTACCTCATGTAAGTAACTCTCTGTATTGTTAAAATTGAGATTTTACCCTAATTAACGTCTTTCTGCTGCACAATCGCTCTGTCGAAGAGCGCCAATTTCGAATGTGCTCTAACGTTAGCGTTACCTCAAACAGTTTGTTAACTTGAGCCACATAACTTACTGTATTAATCTAATGTTACGTGTGTGCACGCGTTGTATAAGTAATGTTGTCTTTGAGTGATAGTTTAATGTTTCAGAGGTGTTTGTAACTTCTTCAAAAACATTGAGTCCACTGCTAACGCTGTCGAAGCTACGACAGAGCCACAGCTAACGTTAGCTAAGTTAAGTGATTACTGATTATCGTCGGTTGGAGAATGGAGATGAATGTAAATGTGCCAGTGCAGCAGTTACTTTGGCGAGTACACAATCCACACAATCTAACCAAAACTACACTGATGAGGGAGCAAACATTTGTATCTATGAGTGTGGGCACTGTTAGCTAATGTGGATTAGCACATACCGTTAGCCTAAAATACCCACACCGCCCGCTGTTTACAGTCCTCAACGGTGGTGCTCAAGGTGCAGGCCCATTTCTCATCATCCAGCGTGCTTTACACGTGTTTGTCTTAACAGGAAAACTTTGTATTTGACTGTGGCACATTCATACATCTCACACCAACTCACTTTGCAGTCATTCCAGTTGTTCCACTAATATTTTGGCAAGAGAGGTTAACTTACAAGTATTTTAGGCTATCCAATCATCACAATTAGTCAAAAGCTGTTTAATCATGGTAAAGCATAGTTAAGGCAAATATCCGGCATTGTTCCTCTTTTACAAAATTGTATTTTATGCTCACTATGCCTAACTCATAACCCAAATTTCATATTTATATTGCTCTGTAATTATTTGTTATAGATGTCTAACTTGATATATTTATATGAATTTTGTGGATGAATTTAAAAAATATTTGTTTAAGAGAGAACAGTAGTAGACATGATGTTAGACATTATTTTCTAAAATAAGTTCTGTGATGAACTAAAGTTAACCATTCTTGTCTTGTCCAGCAGGATTATCTTCATTTGTATTTTAAGTGCATTTTTTAATGGATTTTATCAGGCTTGTATTCAAAAGGCTAGATGTAAACTAACTTTATTTATTTTTATTGACAGATGGGATGGCCCTGTAAATTGTGCAACACTGTGGTACCAGGAAAGAGTGACATTTTAAAGCACTATAGACTGCATCATGGGACTTTTGGACACAGCCTTGCCTTGTATTCATATAGATTGCCCATGTTCTATTAAATCCTGGAGTTCCTTCCGCTCTCACCTCTCAAGATACCACCCAGAAGCTAAATCCTTCATCTCACCACAAGTAAGTTTTTCGTTTACCTGCCCTGTGTGTCAAAACCCTGGATTTAACAACGAAAAGGATTTTTTTGAGCATATAGGTCACCATCTCAAGAATAACGAGACTGTTAAGTGTGTCTTCATAGAATGTGATCACCAAACAAATGTGTATACGACGTTTGCAACACACAAACACAGAAAGCATACTCCACATACATCACAAGATTTCAAACCAGGGATTATTTCTGGGTTACCCGAGGAAGCACTTGATTTTGAAGCCTCTGAAGAGGACGAGGTCCACAATGATGCTAATCATGAAGGCAGTAGCACTAATGCACACTATGAAGAGGAAGATGGAAGCAGTGTAGTTGTAGAGTATATAGCATCCCTCTTGTTGAAATTAGAGAGTGTTCATAATGTTTCAGTTCAGTGCATTGATGAATTGGTTGATGATCTTCACTTCATAGCCAATTCTGCATGCATATCTTCAGTTAAAAGTATCATTGTTTCACATTTTAAGAAAAATAACCAAACCATTGATGACACTGTCAGGGCTCGACATTAAGGCTTGTCCGCGACAAGTGGATTTTTTGAAGGACAAGTAGAAGAGAAAATTAGTTGTCCAGACCGGACAAGTTAAATTTCAAACAAAATAAAATGCCAGGTTTCTTCACGTTGTGCTAATGTGCCACTCGTTACCTCTATTTTACAGATTTAATTTTAACAATTTGAAACAAACACATTTTTCGCGCTGCCTTTTCTGTCACCGGAAGTGTTAAAACATCATGTGGGGCGACGTCCGGCCTTGACTTCTGTTTGGACAACGGGTTTTAAATCAAACTAAAATAATTTAAATATAATCCTTACCCTATTTGGCATAATTTTAAACTTGTTTTCCATTGATTGACAAAGTTATGAAACATTTGAACACACATTTCAATCATAATAAACAAACAAATCTTGTCCGAAGATGTTCATTGTCTGAAATATCATCTGGGGCGACCATCAAGAAAATACAAATAAGGGACTTATATTTTGATAATCATCTCAAAGAGGATGTTGCATCAGCCAGCTTCATGGTGAGGGTCCCACAGAGACAACTAGCAGGTGAGTAGTCACTCTCATTTTTACAAAAAATCCTCTTTAAAACTGCTGCAGTGTATACGTCACATTTTGATATCATGTGGGGCGACCAACCTAAAACTGTAAATTGTAAGTTTTATACGCAAATCTTTATTTTTAAATTTGTAAACTGTAAATTTGTCCGTGATATGTGATGAGAAGAAGCTAGCTTGGGTTCTATAGCTAAGCATTAGCCTGTTATACTTGATTAAACTTGAAAATATCATCTGGGGCGAGCCGAGCATCATGTGGGGTGACCGCCACTGATTGCTTAAATGATAGAAAACACATATCATGTATTTGTAGTTTCTGTATGCAAATGTTTTCATTCATTATGTGCATTTAGTTGTTTTAAATAACTTTCTACATTTCACCACATATTTTTTCTAAATTTCAATAATTTCCATCCTACTTCAGAGAGGACTAAGCTTACTTCTTTTTGATTATTATGTTAAATGTGTGAATATTAAGCATTCATTATACTTTTCCAATTCTTTTTCTAACTATGTGTATGTTTAAATATACTTTTTTTCTAGATGGCCCCACTAACAAGCAAAGAAAAGACTGCTCGCTACAGGCAGCGGAAAATGCTGTTCAATGTGTCTGCAGAATGCTGCTATGTTCAACTGTTAAATGAAAATAGTAATGAAAAGGCAAACATTGTGTGTTTAAGTGATTAATGAAATGAAAATGAAAAAGGAAAATGCTGTTCAATGTTATATCCAACCGTTTAATGCATTAGTATTGAAAATGTAATATGATTATGTGTCAAATGAAATAGTGAGGAAACTGTTAATGTTATGAAATGTGTCAAATGAAATGGATATGCTGATTCTTCATAAAATTTCATTAAATGTGTTTTAACTGTCAATCATTGAATAGTCTTAATTGGCTGCTGTTTTTCATCATGTGGGGCGACCACTTGTCATGTGAGGTAACCAACTATATTCAATTCTGCAGTAAATTAAAAAAATAATGTCTGTCCATTTTGGTTGAAATATAATTCATTGGTATAACATCAGTAAGTGGATACTATATCTACACATTTTAAATCAGTTTTATGGATTATATGAGTAAAAAAAATATGTAATTGCTTTATGAGGGTGACACTGCTATTATAGATAAAAATGTATTTAACATCATTTGCAATAAATGAAAGGACACATGAGTATATCTTTCTTAAACAGTTCAATTATTTACTGATACTTCTTAAAATATAAATTCTGTAAAGGAAATTAATATTTATTTATATAATCTATTAATTAAGATAAATTATGGTCGCCCAAATGACTTTTAAGGTCATTGCCCTATTCATTTGAATTTAAAAGCACTAAAATATCTTTGTTTGAAGTTTTCACACACATGCATGTGTAGACTACACTCCAAATGTTTAAAAAATGGACAAATATATTATTATTTCAAGTATTTTAAAAATGGGCCTCTCAAAGGCCTTATACGTCATTGACCCATATATAATTTATAATTTATGCAGCACAGACTGTTTGATAACTTTATTCAATTTCTGTATATGTCTAACCTGTTAGACAGTTAATTTTTATCCAGACATCAATGGCTTATTGATCATTACAGTTGTTATCAATCATTTAGTTGTTATTGCTAATTTCATAATTATCAAATCTATGTGCATTTGGTTTAGAACCAAACAAGTTGACATGAACCCATTTGTTTATTACAATCGCATATCACAACCGCAATATTGACCTCAATAATCGCAATGTGACATTTTCCCCAAATCGCGCAGCCCTAGATAAAATTATAAGTCTTTACCCGGACAAGTGACTTTTGTGCATGGACAAGTGAAACATAAATTTACTTGTCCGAAGGACAAGTGCCTCAAAAAGTTAATGTCAAGCCCTGCACTGTTGTTACATCTTTGGTAGAAGAATTGTGCAATTCCAATCCCTAAGCGCAGCACTTAGTAGTGCTGGTCCTCTATCCTCATCGTTCAAGAGACGGAAGTATTATACAGAAAAATTTGAAGTTGTTGAGCCCGTTGAGTATGTCCTTGAACCAAATGAGAAGAGAAGTTTCCAGTATATTCCAATTCTTAAGTCTTTGATTTAGGGCGGTGTATTGGCAAGAATCTGGCGATGTGATACATGGGTTACGATTCAATATGTTGCAATATATTGCGATACTGTCCATAAGGCGATATATTGGGATTCTTTTTTTTAAGTAGGACTGTAATTTTAGAAAAAGTAATATTAAAAAAAAAAAAAAAGACATGATGTGAATTAAAGTCAAACAAGTTTACTTTAGGTAAACAATTCAGTACTCAGAAAATCAAACTACCAGTTTGGGATTGTGGTTCACAAGTTCATTACAAAAACTTTGATAAAGACGGTACATATAAAGACGGTACAATCTATAAAGATAGTTCTTTTTATTCTGAAGAACTAAGAATTACACTTGTACTGTACATTGATGACTTTGAAATTTGCAATCCACTGGGAACTTCAAGAAAGAAGCACAAGATTACAGCTGTATACTGGGTGTTTGGCAACATTCTACGCTCATCTCGGTCAACTCTGAGCTCTGTGTACTTGGCCCTTTAATGTAAAGCAGTGGACATCAAAAGATTTGGTTATGAGGAAGTGCTTGCCCCTTTGTTAAAAGACATTGCTATCTTGGAGCGTGACGGCATCTACATTTCCTCTGTAGGACAAAATGTGAAAGGAAGTGTGTTTTGCGTTGCTGCAGACATTCTTGGGGCACATTCAATTTGTGGATTAGTGGAAAACTTTTCTGGTCCAATCATTTGCAGATTTTGTCTTGGACAGCTATCAGAATATCAGATAAAGGAGGTGAGGTCTGGTGAATTTCCGGCTCGCACCCAAGAAGCACATGCAGCTCATGTATTGACTGTCAAAGAAAACCCTGCCTTGAAACATTGTTCGGTGTTAAAAAGGCTTGTCCATTGACTGGAGATCTGAGCTATTTCCACTGTGTCACTGGCTATCCACCTGACCTATTACATGACGTTTTTGAAGGGATTGTTCCCTTAGAACTGGGTCTGTGCTTCAGTGTTTTTATTTCTAAGAAATATTTCACATTTAGTGAACTTAACAGTGCTCTTGTTGAGCAACGATGCCTTACTGACGTATATCCTCTGTCTGCCTATATTGTTGCAGGAAAGCAAATGGTGATATTGAAGCGCCACATCTGTCTCCAGTGTTGATTATCTTTGTGCCTCTCTCTCCAGTGTTGAATAACATACCTCTGTCTTTTGTGTTCTTAGAAATGGAGCAAACTGAGATTCCGGGTCCTCATCGATCATGAAATCACCCCAGTCGAAAGCACCCCAGATGCCTCTGATGTCAGCTCTCTATGTGAGTGTACGAGTCTTTAGTGGGAACTCAGTGGATACCGTCATTCCAAGTCCATCCCCCTCTGAAAGGCAGAGCCCATGGCCTGCTGTGTTTCCAATTCCAACCTTCTCACACAACACTGAACTGGCCTTAAGACAAGGAAATGAGATTTATTTTAAGAGATGGCACCCCTATGACGTCACCAAGTATCAAATCAGACATCTTGGAGCGCCTGGCAGAGCCCATGTTTTACTACACAGCTTACCCCAATGATGCCCAGAGATGTGCAGTGGCAGAGGCACTGAGTTGTAAAGCATCCCTGCTTAAAGGAGCCCGGATCTTTTAATGGAATTTATGGGTGGCAGGTAAGCCTAAAGTATAAGTGTGGAGACTACCGGACAAAACGGAAAGCTCTTGGAAGCACTGAACTCCTGATAAACTCACTGAGAGACTAGTCAAGTGATTCAGCGAAAAGCTGCTAAAAATGTCAAGAAACCAAAGAGGGCAGAGGTGAATTACTTGCCCTCACACCCACATGGTGAAACAGATGACACCCTTGAGAATCTGAGACTTGACATAATTGCTGCCCATCAGACAAAGGACTCTGTCAGGAGCACAAATGATTTGATGGTCAGAACATACAGCTGGAGAAGACAGGAAGTTATTACCAAGTCTCCTGGTGTGGCAGAATTCAAGGAAAGATGGCCTGCCCTCTTTGAACCATTCCAGGTAAGTGACTTATCATTCAGTTTTTGCTGACACTACTCAATTCTGAGAACTTTTTAGAAATTGTGACTTAGATATTAAATGGTAGATTAATCTTTAAACCCCCTTAAATAAATCAAACATTTGCTGTCTTACAGGTAAACGAGGAGTTCCGAAGATGTACTGCAGTTTCCCTGGAAGCAACGTTTATGTCACAGCTGGAGACAAATACACCCCAAAGCTCCTAGAACTCTTTAGTGCCAAGGGAGGAGCAACTGGTCAACGCATCAAAAACTTGTTGATGGATCTGATACAGGTAGGGAAAAAAATGGTTACAAAGTTAAGGTACAATATTAATCATTTGAGTGGTTTGTTTTTCAGTTCTTTCAGCATCTTGCTTTTTTTTTTGTTGTTTTGTTAATTAGCCAGTTTTTTTTCTAAATTGTCTCGTGTTATACTATATATATATATTATTAGGGCTGTCAGTTAAACGCGTTATTAACGGCGTTAAGGCAAACCCATTTTAACGGCGTTAATTTTTTTATCGCGCGATTAACGGTCTTTTTGTCCTAGCAAACTTTGTCGTTTTTTCACATACTTTTGCAACAGGACGCGGCATGCGTCCTGATCCATTTCAGCATCTCGCGCTCGTTATCCACTGAAAGCCGTCTCGCAAGCTGAAACGAGTGTGTGCGTGCCTGTGTTTGTTTCCGGTCTAGCTAGATCCGCTTGCGCTTTGGTCGAAGAAGCAACGAAACGTCCTCGCGCGGCGCAAGCCATTGACATGAATGGGTTTCAGAGCGCAGCGCGAGGCCGTTTTGTGCCGCACACACTCATTTCAGCTTGCGAGCCGGCCAAATAGTAACGTTATGTTTTGAGTGGATGACGAGCGCGAGATGCCGAAATGGATTCCAATGAGATTCTGAATGTAAAGTTTACTTTTAAAAAGTTGCCAAATTGTCCCATAGACAAGACCAAAGCGATCTGCATGTTTTGTCATTGTGAACTGAGCTATCATCATCGCAGCACGTCCAGCCTGAAACACCACTTGATGATGGCCAAGCAAACACACACACACACAAACACAGATGATGCAAATTCTCCACCCCTCGTCAATATCAGGACCTCGTCAGTATTTCTTTCACCCTTTTATTGATGGACAGTGTTACATTGTGTGAGAGATTGTTTAGGCTATATATGTTAGTGTGAAATTGAACACTATTCCAATGTTATTTTCAATAATAATAATTAAAAAAAAACATTTGCACTAAACAAGCCAATCCACTTTTCCATGTTGATAAGAGCATTAAAATGAAAAAAAAAATGTAACAAAAAGAAATCAAAAGACATTAAGAATAGATAAAAATGTGCGATTAATCGCAAGTTAACTATGACATTAATGCGATTAATCGTGATTAAATATTTTAATCGTTTGACAGCACTAATATATATATATATATATATATATATATATATATATATATATATATATATATATATATATATATATATATATTAGGGCCGGGACTCGATTAAAAAAATTAATCTAATTAATTAGAGGCTTTGTAATTAATTAATCAAAATTAATCGCATTTTAATCGCATAAATATTTGGACTAAGAACAGTGAGAAGATTTTTTTTTCAAATGGATTTTTAGTAGGCCTATACTATTGAATAATGACTGAATACATAAGCTTAAGCAACAAAATATTGTTTATTTTTGTTCAACCAAGTCCAACAGACCAGTGCAATTGTATGTTTTGCATTGAGGTGAAACTTGAGGGTCGATGTGTATACGCGAATTCCTTGCTCTTAATGACGCTTCCATACAGCGCTTGACATTAACTTTTTTGCTCACTAGCCAATGTGGCTGGTTTTACAAAATTACTAGCCACACAGCACTTTTACACGCCACATTTTAAATGGGGCTTTAAACGAACTAAAATTTAATAATTTTATCATTAGCTCTGAAAGCTCATTTTTTGAAAACATGTTGTCTATTCTTAGATTCTATAGATTCTTATTGTATATAATAAAAGTGCTGCATCTTTTTTTACAGCAGTAAATAATACAGAGTAGAACAATTATCTGCATTAGAAACTATGAGCAAATGTGATATGACATGACATAAGGGGAGCCCTGCTAGTAGTTACACTGTGTACCTTAATCATGAAGATTATTATTTTTTTCTTTATATCGGCCACGCACTCACAAACTGACTGAACGCTGTGTTGATGTGTGTGCGCGCGACCAGTTGCGTGTGATGATCATTTGACAAGTCTGGAATGGATGTACATATTTGGCGTGCGCACCCTCGCACAGCGGCACTGCAGGAGAGCGAGACGCGCCTATGTTCTGGATTATCCTGCTATTAAAAAAGATCGCTATATCAAATTAAGTTGATAATTAAGGGCAGACTAAAACAGCCCTCAGTCCGACGGCCAGCCCGAGAGTTTAATCTCCACGTGTTTAATGTCGTGCAATTCGTTTGTTATGTCAGATGTCTTTTGACAAGACTACAATTTTTCAACATGCCAAAGTGGCTAGTGGGAGTGACTGTGTTACCCGCCACGCGTGAAATCCACCCGCATTTGGCGGGTGTTAATGTCAAACCCTGCATCCGTTCGTTTTTATAACATAATTTCCCATCCACGGGACCAACCAAAGCGGTCTCATCAGCTTCTTCGTGTTCACTGTTTGTTGTTTAGTTGTCTGAAGCACTGTAAAAAAAGTCATGAACGCTAGCTGGTGCTCCAGTATAATCAGTCCGCCGAAACTAATCCAGAGAGAAATGTTCCGCGGTGGGAAAATACGTGCGATTAAAATGCGTTAATTTTTTTGTGTAATTAATTAATGCGTTAAAGTCTGTAATTAATTAATCGTAATTAACGCGTTAAAGTCCCGGCCCTAATATATATATATTCAGGGCTGACTTCTAATAGTCGAAGATTCGACGATTCGATTCGGAGAGGTCTGATTTGACTATGAACGTTATAGTCAAATAGTACACGACCAGTTCAACTTCGTTTAAATCAGGTTATGTGTGTCTCCCGCTCACGAGCGCTCACTCTTAACAGACACACGAACAGACACGCTGCGCGCAGCGTCATAGAATGTCCATCAAGCGCTCCCCGTTCACAGTAACCGGGTCGTCTCGTTCAAAACAGTCAGCCGTTGCTGTCAGCAAACCACCGCACATGAATACTCATATGAGTCAGGCTGTGAATGTAAGTTACGTGTCCGCCCAGCGCGCTCACACTAGCCTAATGAACGCCTCACCTTGGGCGCCGCGCACTCGCTACATTCCCAGCACATCTAGTGGATGCATAAGCATTCATGCGTGACACAAAATCTTTAAGTTATAGGAGGCAAAATATATTTTTTGTAATTCTGTGAATTACACTGCTCAAATCAGATGAGGAAGGGTTGGCTCTCCACAAAACATAAAATATTATTTTTCGTGTTCACAGAGGAAAAAACAATGTTACAGACGTGACAGTTCTCCGACGGACATGAGCGCTCTGAAGCAGCACTAAAAAGACTGCTTTAAAACTTTCACAGACCTCAAACAGAAAAGCACAAAGCCTTTCTTTAAAGTGAATTTCATTTTTTTATAATTTTTTTCTTGATTTTAATTAATGTTTTATCAACCAATTGTCTTGATTTAATCAATAAGAAGGAAAAGCAGATTATTAGGCTACTGATAATCAAGGAACAGAGGCACCGAAGCTCGTCTCATAAATATAACTACTGCAACTCAGCGTATACGTATAGTCTACTCCACAGACCTAAAATATCTATATTGAAATGTCTACTTGTAAATAAAACGATTCAAAACGAAAGAAAACGTAATGCTCTCTGCTTATGAAATTAACTGTGCGTTTCTCTCTGGCGCATGCACCTGCGAAGATCGCGCAGCATCGTCAACTTCATCTTTATTAATAAACAATTAAAATGTCTCCTTGCTATATATTTGTTCTTTGTGACAGCTTTTTATTTTCGGCAGCACCGCTGCTACCCTTAGGCTAAAGAGTTAAATTACAAGTTACAAGCCCACCACCGCATCAAAAACATGATTGCGTGATAAAAACTAGGGATGGGCATTTTTCAAAAATATTGCATTCGAATATCGGGCTCATAAAAATCGAATATTTGGAATATTTGATTTAAATTATGTTTAACAAAAAAGACGTTATTTTAATTTTTTTTTTTTTTTTTCAACGTTTTTGTCACCATTTCTGGACAAGCTTACAAGTTAGGCAATACACAAGAAGCTTACAATAGTAATTAAAGTTTTCTTTTAGTTGAAAACATTAAACAGTAGGCCTATGTGTAAACAAATATATATATATATATATATATATATATATATATATATATATTAAGCATTATTAAAAGCATGCTCAAGCAGCGCGAGCGAAAAGAAAACCCTAATAAAGCAGATTGCGTCAGATATCGTACAGAACGTACACATAGACACACACACGAGTCAACAAATAATTGATTATCGTCTTTATATTGTTTCACGTTTATGTTAGAAAAACAATAATATCTAACGTTACATGCAGGGGGCGCCGCCAGCACTTTATGCTTGAGTGGAGAAAGACGCCGCGCTGACAGACGTTTCAGAGACACAAAGAGAACGGTGTTTCTAAAAGCACTTTGCATTTTCTGTTCTTAAACCGGTCTCCGTTAACAAAACTTAAAATAAGTGTGTCTCAAAATCATTTTGCTATTAGATAAGTTAACATCTTTGATCACGCGCGGTCCAGCTGCGCTTACCTGCAGTTGTGATGCAGTGATGAACAGCTGTCTTTCCTAGGGTGGGACAGATACAGGTACCTCATCGATTCAATTCTGTGGCGATATGTGGTCCACGATATGATAGTATCACGATTCGCGAATATCTACGATATTCAATATATTGGGAGAAATTTCATCAACGATATATCACGATATATGTGACTTATATATCTATAAATATAGATATATAAGGGCCCTATAAAATCTGTTTTATTTTTTGGGAATTAGTTTTTTTTTAACCCTTGGCTGTTATTTTAGTCGTAAAAAGAGTGTGCTTTTAAAAGTTAATGATTCAAATGTATTATAAAAATACAAATAAATTAGGAATGACCTTAAATTTATTGAGGTAATATAGACATTTAAGTTACTCAGTAGCCTTTTCAGGACAAATACTGCATAATGCAACATACTGTAACACTGCACTCCCAAGTAACAACAAAATATGGTTATGAGCTTTAAACTGTCCAGTAATATAAATTATATAAGTTTAAATAAAGTCACACTCTGTTGCTCACGGAGTTCGCTTCGCTTTTGTCCAGTCCGGCACCTCATAGACAGACGCGGTGTGCACGTTGTGTGTGTGTGTGTTTGTGTGTGTGTGTGTGAGAGAGACGCGTGAGTGAGAGAGAGACGGAGGGAGAGCGGGGAAATACAACTGAAAGAATACGCTGCGTGTTTTTAATAGTGTTAAAAACCGAAACGCAGTATGTGGCGGCGAATTAGTCAATGTGTGGGAAACACTGCATAAGTCACGTGCGGACTGCTTCGGCACTGACGGCTTATAGCGTTGAGTTTCTTAACTTTTAGCCGACGAAAGCAGAGCCGTGGAGAGCCGCTTCACCATGCTTTCATTGTTTTGATTTCATCATTGTAGCTGAAATGACAGGTTGGTGGGTTTGTGTCGCCCAGATTTGCTTCCCCTGGTCTGTTTGCGCCACTTTACCCCTTATTTACTCGAACAGCGCCCTCCGCAAACAGAATGGTAGATATTGGGTAGTGACAGTGACACTGACAACGGGTAAATTAATCATTTCATGTTGTAATAAAATATCGACATTGGGCGTTAGTGTATCGATTATTTATTGCAACAGAGAGCACAACAATATATTGCAATATCGATTTTTTTTCCACCCTAGTCTTTCCTCATTCGAGCTGTTTGGATTTCATGTGATTTCTCATGGTGATATCATAACTCGGATCTAATTAATTAATTTGCTCAAAAGTAATTCCGTTTAGTAAGAGCCTTTTCAAGTAACGTTAATTCCAAACTTCGCGGAGGCAGACGACAACATTATGTGATCAAATACAGACAACTTGTTAACACACTCCACAGCGCCATCCAGTGCATTTAATTGTAACTGCGAGTTAGTTCTTAGAATATATCACTGCATTTACGGCCAGCAAAGCAACGTATTCAAAATTCGAATAGCATTTAATTTTCGAATAATAATTTACATATCGAATATTCAAATATTCGTGCACATCCCTAATAAAAACATGAAAAATACTAGGCTACCTAAACATAGCCTAACTGTTTAGAAAAAAAAACTCAGAACGAATAGCCTAATGTGCATACGTCCATCTCTTTTGTTTGAAATGGAAAAAATATAGCTGCTACTGACCTATTGAAAAAAAAAAGGTTTGACTATCAGTCAGACTACAGCAAAATCTAACGAATCAGATTCGACAACTGAAAATCCTTAGTCGAAAACAGCCCTAATATATTTATATATATATATATATATATTAGAGCTGTCAGTTAAACGCGTTATTAACGGCGTTAACGCAAACCCATTTTAACGGCGTTAATTTTTTTATCGCGCGATTAACGATCTTTTTGTCCTAGCAAACTTTGTAGTTGTTTCACATACTTTTGCAACAGGACGCGGCATGCGTCCTGATTCCATTTCAGCGTCTCGCGCTCGTCATCCACTCAAAGCCGGCTCGCAAGCCCAAACGAGTGTGTGCGGCGTGCCTGTTGTTTTGTTTCCGGTCTAGCTAGATCCGCTTGCGCTTTGGTCGAAGAAGCAACGAAACGTCCTCGCGCGGGGCAAGCAATTGCAATGAATGGGTTTCAGAGCGCAGCGCGAGGCACGTTTTGTGCCGCACACACTCGTTTCAGCTTGCGAGCCGGCCAAATAGTAACGTTATGTTTTGAGTGGATGACAAGCGCAAGACGCCGAAATGGATGCCAATGAGATTCTGAATGTAAAGTTTACTTTTAAAAAGTTGCCAAATTGTCCCATTGACAAGACCAAAGCGATCTGTATGTTTTGTCATTATGAACTGAGCTATCATCATCGCAGCACGTCCCAGCCTGAAACACCACTTGATGATGGCCAAGCAAACACACACACACACACACACAAACACAGATGATGCAAATTCTCCGCCCCCTCGCCAATATCAGCACCTCGTCAGTATTTCTTTCACCCTTTTATTGATGGACAGTGTTGCATTGTGTGAGAGATTATTTAGGCTATATATGTTAGAGTGAAATTGAACACTATTCCAATGTTATTTTCAATAATAATAATAAAAAAAAAACATTTGCACTAAACAAGCCAATCCACTTTTCCATGTTGATAAGAGCATTAAAATGAGAAAAAAATGTAACAAAAAGAAATCAAAAGACATTAAGAATAGATAAAAATGTGTGATTAATCACGAGTTAACTATGACATTAATGCGATTAATCGCGATTAAATATTTTAATCGTTTGACAGCACTCATGTGTATATATATATATATATATATATATATATATATATATATATATGTATGTGTGTGTGTGTGTATATATATATATATATATATATATATATATATATATATATGTATATATTAGTAGGCAATATAGCCCAAAAATTGTGTTTCACGATATGACTAATTTTATTTCACGGTAACAATATATTTCACGATATAGTTATTTATATAGTTATCCTCAAAAAAATAAAATAAAATAAAAAAATTCGACAAAAAGGGCTTTGTATAATAAATACACCTAAATACTTTAGAAATGAAAAGTACGTCACCTTGTTTTGTTTTTATTTTATTTGGTAAATTATTTATTTGGTAAACTATTTTTATAGCAAAATATAGTAAACAAAAAAGACTCATCAACTTTTAGATGAAACTTCCCACAACAGATTGATATTAAATACAACTCATAGGTGCTTTTCAACTAATTTTTCAATCTTCTATGCAATTCAAAAATAATTTTTCAATCTCATGCATTGCTTTACTTCATCAATCAGTTTATAATTATAATATATATATAATATAATTATGATATATTTTTACCACATGTGCTTATTATACTGCGTTTTAAGGGGCTTGTTTTGCTCTTTTTGTTATATCTGGCAACCCGTTCGTCACCTGAGCTTTAATCAAGAGGAGTTCAGAAGTGTCAAGTTCATCAAGTTCAGAAGTGACTAGAAGGAGAGCAGCAATATGAAAACCAAACCGCAGCTACTGTTAGTGTTGACTAAGTAGTTTAAATTATACACACCTTATAACCGTGCGTCGTTCTTAGACCATAGCCCGGTAAACACCGTGCGCTCCCTCTCAGTGCATGTGCGCGCGCGTCTTTTGCATCAACAAAATGCGATCAATTAATTTGAGAGTCAAGTTGTAATCACGGATCGAATCAAAGGAAGATTTTATCAACTGGTTCGGTAGGCAATTGTTTGAAGTTAAATATATAACTCGCGCTGCATATTTAGTAATTTTGCCTCAGAAACAGGATTCGTTTTAACAAGCAGGATGTTCATTCATGCTGAATGCGATTTTACTTTTTTTTTTTTTTTAAGTAACTATACATAAGAGAAGGAAAGATGCAGATAACTATACATTATTTAAGGTTATTTCTATTCGTAATGATATTGATATAGCCAAATGTTGTTATCAAGTAACTTCATGCTTTCCCCGTTGCGAACGTGCACTCCTCTGTACTAGGGCTGGGCGATATGACGATATTATCGTATATCGACGATGTCTCGCAAGTATCGCGATATCGATATCAAAGTCTGTTTCCAGACGATAATAGTCAATAAAAAAAGACAAACATATTTCACATAGCCCTATAGTTAATACACATATTTATTTACATGCAATAGGCATGATTTAAAATATTTCTTTAGGCTAGTAGGGTTAGGAATAGAAAATCGATTCTTCTTGATAGCATTCCTTAAGCGCAAGACGTGAGAGAACACATCTGCATGAGCGCTGTTTTCTGAGCTGCACACACAACCGCTTCTCGTGCACGGACAAATGTGCATACAATATCACACAAATATCCTTCTTGTTAATTTATAGCATGAAATAATAAACATGATTAAATATCAGAAGAATTGTTTCAACCATGGAAAGACGTCATTACACATCTTTTTTCAAGTTCGAAATATCCCCGACCTGTAAACACAGTCGGTAAGCAGGCCTGTGTCTATTGAATCCGTGCATTGACAGCCTGCACTCGGTGCCAATATTTGAAGTTGATAAAAGAACAAAGGATAAAGAAAATCTCTCGCTGAACTTTTACAGCCTATGCCTAAACTTAATATTGTGTGCCTGTTGTTCGGCACCGACTGCACCAACGGCAACTCGAGTCTGTGTTGGACTGTGTATGCGACTGATGCGTTACCTGTCAAAGATCATTTATCACTTTCATAATTCTGCTAAACATTTTTTCCTGGATTTCTTGATTTTTATCTTTTCGTTCTACAGACGAAAAAAATAATCCTGTTAATTCAGAATAGCAGAGACATCTCCAATATTTTATTTTGGTTTAGTATAAAACTTCATCAGAAAAGTAACTTTACCCGTTTCTGAATATTAATTTAAATGTTGCACATAATAAACAGGCCTTCTAAAAAAATAAAAACATGATCATTGTAATTAAAATTAAATTTCGTTATACTGCAAACGGATGAAGAAATTGCGTTGCTTTGAATATCTCATGCACGCGTTCAGAGTTTGCAATGTTGGGAGGTCGGTTACAGTATATCGAGCGTTATACTTTGCTTTAAATTAAAACATGAACAAAAATAAATAAATAAAATACCCAAATATAATTATTAGTAACTTCTGTTTTTAAAATAAAATAAAGCAGTATTTTTTATTAAGCGGCTTAAGGAGACCTTGGAACTCTAAAACCAGAAAGTTTTTGCGCATGCAGAACAAAACAATTGGTTTTAATCCCTAATTTTAGACAAATAAAATAACATAGTTTGATTACAAGTTTTAAAAAATTGCACGTTATAATTAGGAAATTAACTTAGACCTATCATTAAATCAGTCGATAACGCTAAAAAAAGAAAAGTAAGAGATCGGACCTTATGAAAAACAAATAAGCATCTGTCACCTTGACATCAACACGCATTCACTGTTCTTACAATCATCAAATTTGGTTCTGTTCTGTTCAGTTGTATTCAATATTGTCATTCATTCTCCTCACAAAACGAAATTCGTTTCAAACACATAGGCGATGCGATAAGAACAGTGTGGAAATGTTTAGCAAAACAAACAACAACAAAGCTAATGATTTATGCTCGTTCAAGCTCAAACGTAACCGAAGTAAAACCTTTAACGTGCCAATCTTTAAATTAAACTAGCTGAATTCCTGGCTATCATTAGATAAAGTGCAGCCAGACTCAACGGGGCTGTTTGTTACACCTGCCACTTCATGCGTTTTCTCAGATTGGATAGCTGATTTATCTGAACTCTGATTTATCAAAACGATTCCATTACACCTGGTCACATAAATGTGTTTTTGCAAAACGGATATAGCCTAAATCCGATCTTCAATTCCGCGCAATATACAGATTTAATGAAGTGCACGTCACCGAAAGCAACAGATGCGCTGCATTTTATTGATCATCATTAGCTAATTTCAAAATCATCAAAGACAGCAATAAGAGAGAGCGCCAACATTCGTTTCTTTACTTTTAATGAAGATTTAAGATTCTGCGACTTACTTTCACTTTCACTTTGATTTGCGATAGATTGCGGCGCGTTGACTTAGACGCTCAGTTGCTCATCTGAGGTGATTTGTGTGCAGTCGCGCCGTCATATCTGACTAAAATAACATGACATATGGCCTATAACACGCGGGGGCGTGTTGGGGGCGGGGCTTGGGTAAACGATATAATCGGATATCGCGATATTTTTTAAGGCGATTATCGATTTTTTTTTTTTTTGACATATCGCCCAGCCCTACTCTGTACTGCCTGGGTGCTGCTCTGCTCTAGTTGACGGCTGCCTTTCCCCCAGAACAGATCACGTTAACAACAACCCTTTAGAAAACGAGAATTCCTTTGTGCGATCCTCTTGATCTGCTTTCTCCATGTTTCTTTGACAAATCTCAGCATCAGTCTCACGCGCGCTGCACGGGAGTTAACCACGCCCACTTATTTACATTTCGCGGTATACACGGAATAAAAAAATCTGTTACGGCCGACGCTTTCTACCGCGGTCACGATATATATCGTCATATCGCCCAGCCCTAATATATATATATATATATATATATATAAATGCAGACCTACAGTAATTACAGGGTTGGAGTGAATTTAACAACAAAAATAATTTGTTCATTATTTTTCTATTAACTAGGACCCAAGTGCCACTGCAGTGAAGAAGAGAGATGTCACTCTGAGATGCCTCTTTGAGTACATGGAGAGAGTGGACAGGAGCTTATCTCGGATTACTGTGTAAGTATTGTCTCAAAGCAGGTTTTGGTCAGTCTGGTGAACATGTTTAAATTGTGCGGACTGTTAAAGGATAACTCTTGCCAAATGGCAACCTAGGCTATTTTTGCTGATCTACCAGAGTCATACTTTCTTGTAAAAGCGTAATTAGAATGGAAATGCCACCTTTAAGATTGACCATGTTTTAGTTTTCAGGTCAAAATGCCTTTTGAATGGGTGTGCTAGGGGCACTACAAATGATTCCATCAAAAATCGCTGTTTTGAAACACTAAAGCGGCTCTACACATGAACTTGAGCATTGACAACAGTGTTTGTATACACACAGTTTACTAAAAAAAAATGTTTTGTATGACTCGCATTATTAGTTAGTGTTTCCGGTGGCTGGAATTTTGTTAATTTTTTTCATTAACTTGTAATTCCAATAAAAAGCATGATGACTTAGCTCATGGCAATTTATATGGAAACAAACTTTCCATTAAATTGATTTACTTTCCATATAAATCAAAGAGCTTTCCATCTTTACTCTCCTCATGTTACGTTGCATTTGGGTATTGACAAAATTCCAGCTACCAGAAACACAAACTATTATATTCTAGGGCTGAGCGATATGGCTGAAAACTTTATCACGATATCAGTGTTTCATATCGGTCGATATCGATAATTATTGAATTTTTTTATGACCCATTTAAAATAAGGACCAGGAGAAAAAATCTATTACAATTAAACATTTTTATTTTAAACTTAACCTTCCTCTGATTATAATCCCAAGACAGAAATGTCAACACAACCATGGAAAACTCAAATAATTAAAAACGAGGCTGAATCCAGCTTCTTATTCGCTGCTTCTTATTGGTGGAACAGATAGCGTCAATAAGAAGCTGCGAATAAGAAGCTGGATTCAGCCTCGGTAATGTACACAGAAGTCACGGTTCGGTTCAGACATCACGGTTCGGTACTATTTTGGTACAATGGAGTGAAAGCAAAACAGAAATATAGAATGTCTTAAAGGTGCATGTCTGGGCCGTATTGCAGACGAAACTGGACAAGTGTAAATGCATCTGGTTGTTGAAAACAGGCTTTTTCATGTTGTTTTAGTCATATATGACGACGTGCATCAGATGAGCAGGCGAGTGTATTCATCAAACCAGCGCGCCGCAATCTATCGCAAATGAAAGTGAAAGTAAGACGCATACGATTATCACTAAGTTACCTTCTACCTCCACTATCTTCATTAAAAGTAGCCTTAAGAAATGAACTGATCTCATACCAGAGCTTTTGCCGCTCTCTCTTATTGCTGTCTTTGCTGATTTTGAAATAGCCGAAGCCGATGATTTATAAAATGCAGCTCATCTGTTGCTTTCGGTGACGTGCACTTCATGAAATCTGTATATAACGCGGGAATTGAATATCAGATTAATATCCGTTTTGCAAAAACACATTTATGTGACCAGGTGTAATGGAATCGTTTTGATAAATCAAATAGATCTGAGAAAACGCATTGTGGCCAGGTGTAAAAACAGCCCCAAAGAGACCGGCTTATAGTTCATTACAAACCCCAACGCAAACTCCACGTAAGACAAAGAAAATAAAACTTCTGTCTGTCCAGTGCCAGGCGTCGGAATAAGACTAGAGTCAACATCGGGAAGGCTTTCAACAAACGGAGAGATCTCGGGCGGTCTGCTCTAGGGCTCAAACGTGTTCATGAACGTGTTTCCATAATAACACAATCATAAGTGGATACAGTAAGCACATAAAACAGTTCAACATGGAGATCGATGGAAACAAAAGCCTAAGTTTTCTACTACGCCTGTTTTCTCCTCACACACACATAGGCCTACATAAATGTGTAATTTACTCAAATGCCTTTCCTTTCATATATTTTAAATGGCTAACAAAAGATGTGTGCTGCACAGTGTGCGGCTGATGCTCCAGTCCTTTGGTTATGAACAGCTCGTGCGCAAACGTGCGTGTATGCGTGTATTCCATGAGCGCGCACGCAGTTCGTATTGTTGTCGCCAGAGGGGCGTAGTTCTGCAAAAACTCTGAGACTTGCGTTATGCTCCTTTAAGCCTTGTATTTTTTAAATATGTTTTATTAATAAAGACATACTGTATAACCGGTTTATCTATAGTGATAATAGTTTTATGTAATTAGTTTATTAAATTAATAAAAATACCTTGAGATATGTTTTGTAATTGTACCTGAATTAATTTAAAACTAATTAGCTATATTTCAGATCAATATATTTGTTTCTCTTAATTTGAATTAACCTGTTATTCTCATCAGAATTATAAATAGATTTCTGTATTAAAAAAACACATTTTATTCTCTTGTTTAATGTGTAACTTAAAAATAAACAGATTAGTGCTCTGTTTTGAGGACAAGAAATGGAAACCAATGCGGTTTGATGATGACTGTCAGAGACTATTTTTGTGACTGTCCAAAAGATGGAACACACAGACTGTTTTAAAAAAGGGGTTGGATATATGTTTTATATGTGTTTTATTGCGAGTATAGACCTACACAATTATAAGTAAACACTTTGCAGACTGAATGATGTCCTGTAGGCTATTAACAAAATGACAGCTTATGTTTTTATGTCTTCACTGTTTGATCGCACTTGTGTCGCGTGTCTGTCTCTCTATCTCTCTCACACACACAAAGTTAGATCGCGCACGTGCTTACTCTCTCTCGCGCGCGCACACACTCACTCCAGCATTACAATCTTGACATCGCAGCATGTTCATTATGCTGTGTTCACATCAAACGCGAATAGAGCGAATTATCCAATAATGTCTCACAATTGTAGCCTGCACGGCATGCAGATGAAGGGCACTCATTTTCTGTTTATCAATCGCCGGTTACTGAAGAGGAATCCAGCAGCACGAGTGACGAGACATCGAAATGGCGCAATCAAACTGACACCGTTACATGATTGCCTGTTCAGCGCGTCACTCCCCACGTCGCTAGGTTACCAGATAGTGCGTGCCTTTGTTAATGCAACCAAACTTGCTTCGCAACCTGTGATTTCTTCCGTCGAAAAAAAAATATCGAACGTTATATCGAACACATTTTTTATTGATATCGATCACGTGTCTCTCGCGATACATATCGTTATCGTTTTATCGCCCAGCCCTATTATATTCGCCCGTGAACTCACGCACGTGTCCATCTTATGCCCGCTCTTTCCACACGGCCAGTTCAACCTGGTAGAAATCAAGTTATGTGTGTAAGCTCACATGCCCGCTCACGACCGCTCGACTCTTACTAACAGACACACTTTCCCAAAAGCTGCTCGCGCGTCACAGAATGCCCCTAAAGCGCTCCTCGTTCACAGTAACCGGGTCGTCTCATTCAAACAGCCAGCTGTTGCTGTCAGCGAGCCGCCGCACATGAATACTCATATGAGTCAGGCTGCGAATGCAAGTTATGTGCCCGCTCCAGCGTGCTCACGCTTACTAAATAAACGGCACACCTCCGGCGCCGCGCATAACGCAAACCCAGTCAAACGTTTGAATGCAGTAATCTTATGCGCCTTATACGGTGCGCCCTATATATGAAAATGTTCTAAAACGGGTCATTCATTGAAGGTGCGCCTTTTAGTGCGGAAAATACGGTACACAATGTCAATGCTCGAGTCCATGTGTAGAGCCCTTGGTGACACTTCAAGAACATTTTCATGTTGTGTTGAGCCTTAGTGTTTTAAAAATAGTGATTTTTATGCCATTATTGTAGTGCCTCTAGCAGTCCTATTCAAAAGGCATTTCGACTTCATATGAAAAGTCAGTCTTGAAAGTGGCATTTCCGTTCTAATTATGCTTTTACAAGAAAGAATGACCCTGGTAGATTAACAAAAATAGCCTAGGTTAAATTTTGCAAGCTTTGATGTGAACTGAATGAACCAGCATTTGGCAGGTAGTGGATTAATTATGCATTTATTTATTTTTCTTAATAAATGAGATTGTTTGTCTTAAATACTTTATCTTGTATCTCAAAAGGGGGCTGCAGAGACCACTGTTCATGAGGAGCTGAAAATTAAGAACATGAGCATCTATGTCTGCCGTGAGCCAGATGCAGTAGGAATCATCATTGAGGGAATACCAGTCCTTACCAATCTTGGAAACCTGGCCAAAGCATGCTGCTTCCTGCTTGGGTTGACATATGCACTTAATCTTGAGTATCCATCCAAGCTTTCCAAAACATTTGAGGTGTTTCAAAGGCTTTTTCGTGGGACTTGACACACTGCGCCCAAAACCAAGCCCCAAGTTCATGACCCTGAAAAACAAACTACTTGCCTAGGCACAGCAGAGCATGACCGTCACTGCACTTGGGAACAGCTGTTTTCTTTGTCTGTTCAACGTCATTGTACATTGGACGTGAGGAGTGTTATGTCCAATGTTTTATTATTGGACATAATGGGACATTCAGGGTGTTGTAATGGTTTACTCTTGTCATGTTTATCTGCTCAAGGCAAAACTTCCTGGAAGGGCTGCACGATTAATAGCACGATGTTGTTATGCGCATATAATCATTAAAGCCGGTTCCTTGATTAGGTAGCAAATCACCTTCACCTGCTTTCAGATGGAGACGGCATTTACCACAAAGAGCCGTAGATCACTGACAAGCTGAGCCACATCACATTAAATATCGCTGGCGTACGTTCCCTCGATATTGACGCGATTTGGGCTCAGCTTGTCAGTGATCTACGGCTCTCTGTAGTAAATGCCGCTGCATCTGAAAGCAGGTGAAGGTGAATTTACTGTAGCAAGGAACCGGCGATGATTAAATCCGCGCATATCAACATCGTGCGATAATCGTGCAGCCTTACTAGTGAAAAAATAATTATATTTTATACACACAAAATAAATGCTGTGAAGGTATTATGCCAAGTTGAGGTCAGATGGTCATGCTTGTGACCTGTAATGTTAGTGTTAAAATGTTTCAATATTATGTTCACACTGTACTGTTAAAAGGATAGTTCACTTCAAAATGAAAATTCTGTCATTTACTCACCCTCAAGTTGTTTTAAACCTGTATAAATTTCTTTCTTCTGCTGAACACAGGGAAGATGTTTGGAGAATGTCAGTAACCAAACAGTTAACTGGACCCCATTAACTTCCATATTGAGAAAAAAAATAAAAGACTCTGGAAGTCAGATGGGGTCCACTGACTGTTTGGTTCTGACATTCTAAACATCTTCCTTGTGTTCAGCAGAAGGAGAAATTCATACAGGTTTAAAACAACTTGAGGTGAGAAATGATGACAGAATTTTCATTTTTTGAAGTGAACTATCCTTTTAGGTGTATTTACAAGCTGGGGTCCTGTTTTGTTTAATACATGAATACAGAAGTTCTTGATTGTTTATACTATCCAGCTCATTCCCACTGTTTGGATAGGGCATTGTTAGAAAAATAGCAAATGCCTGTTAACTTGACATAAAAATGTTTTAATAGTATGTATGTACACACAGTAAGTACTGTGAAGGTGTTCTTTTAACCTGCCCACTTTTTAGTTCATTGAGGTCATGCTTTTTTTAATGCATGAATGAGATGTTATTGATTAACACCATCCAAGCTCATTTTGAATTGGTTTGTAAATTGTTACCTAATTTTAAAATTTTGTAACATTATGTACACAGAACTGTACTGTGAAGGTGTTCAGTAACCTGCACTTTATTTGCTGAAAGGCATTTTCTACATTGATTGTACTCAATTTATTGGCTTTTTCTGAAAATGCTACTTAATATTTTTGCATACATTGAAATTCACATTATTAAGTTGACTTTACGCAAAATATCAGTTAGTTCACTAAACTTGAAAAAGTAGTTGGAAAATGTGGTCTTAATTTTATTGAGTTAGATCCAAGTAACAGTTTTAACAGTGTAGGTCAATCACAGAAGACTCAAATTGCTTTAGAAATATTTATTAACATTAATTCATTTTATACACCATCAGTATTTTCCATTTTACAAACTTTGAGATCTTTAACATTTGTTGTGCCAATGAAATTTCATTTACTGATACACTTATTCCATTAACAGTCTTTTTGCAAAGTTGCTCTTTGCACTGAATTATGCTCAAAACTGCATAAGCTAACATATTTATAGAAACAAATATAAAAACATAGTGGTTATGCCCTTTAAATAACCTAAAAACAATTAAAGGGATAGTTTTACTTTTAGTTGGACGTTTCATTTGTTTTCTTAGGTTTGTAGTACTATCCATTTGTCTATTAATGTCTAGTATGAATGTGTAGTTGTTTGTTTGAATCTGATTGGTTCACTTTAAATTTAGGGCATTACCTGTACAGCTGTTCTAAAGCTCTTCTCATACAGTATGGTTCTATTTGAAAGATTAAAGTGAAAGTTCACCCAAAAATGGTTCAAGTTGTTCCAAACCTGCATGAGTTCAGTTTCTTCTGCTGGACACAAAAGAAGACGTTTTGAAGAATGTTGGTAATGTTGGTCTCGAGACAGTTGACTTCTGAATAGTTTGACTGTTGACTTCCAAAGATACAGGAAGTCAATGGGTGCCTTCAATTGTCAGGTCACCAACATTCTTCAAAACATCTTCTTTTGTGTCCAGCAGAAGAAACTAACTCATGCAGGTTTGGAACAACTTGAACCATTTTTGGGTGAACTTTCACTTTAATCTTTCAAATAGAACCATACTGTATGAGAAGGACAGCTTACAGGTAATGCCCTGAATTTAGAAGTGAACCAATCAGATTCAAACAACAACTACACATTCATACTAGACATGAATGAACAAATGGATAGTCTACAAACATAAAAAAAACAAAAATGAAACATCTGAACTAAAACGGATACATTCTTTCTAACACAGACTAGACATATGCACATTCAAACATTACTGCAAGTTCACCTGTAGTCTACTGAAAATACTTTGAACTTTTGGTGACATCATTTTGCTGATCAAGCTGCAGGAGAACTTTCTGGAATACCTCGAAAGTAAAACGAAGCAGTTTTGGGTAAGCCAGATTGATGATGTAGATCATCACCGAGAAGCAAGGCACAAGCTGATGTGAACGAAGGCAGTTCATTCAAAACTTTAACACCCTCAGATGACGACAGCCCATGTCAGCCGGTGCGTGATGTTCTCCCCTCCTTCCGAATAACATACACCGCCATGTTGAACTGCTCCAGCTCACCCTTCCCAATCATCTCGCTGGTTATCCTAAAGAAATGTACATTAAAAAAAAAACATTTTGCAGTCATAACTACAAAACACAAATTTAAACTTTCTGAAAAATCTAAATAGAACATGCAGAATTTCAACTCACAAGGTACTCCTTGATAAGGTCTTGAGGATTTTCTAGGGCTGTAGTCAACCAAAGAAATCCTTAGTCGACCAAGGTCTTGTCCTGCGCAACGTTAGTCGACTAAACAAAAGCGGATGTTTTGATTGAACATTTTTTTTTAAACAACTGTCATAGAGCATTTATAAAACAACAATGAAAAAACATCGAAAATAAATAAAACTATAATAATAATACAATTCTTTGAAAATTAAGTGATTTGTTTAACTGCAAGTGAGGAGCTCTGTCCTTGGTCTATAGTGACGGTCACAATCGCGCACCTGATCACACCACACGCTACAAAATAATATAACTGCTATCTGCCACATAATGAAAAATCCTAACAAAAGCTCTCGTTTATACAGGCTGTATTCTTCTTTACTTACAAAGCTATGGGTTAACTTTTGTCCAGCCGATCTGTTAGGCGTCTTAAAACAACAGACAAAATAGCCTAAAAAACTATCAGAAATCTAGGCTGTGTTGTAAGATAGCATATAAGTTTAATTTCGTTTTGTTACATTATTTTAGGCTACTTTCAAATGAGTCAAGTGTACAGATAAAAACCTATTAAGAAAACAATCTATTGAGTCAGTATGATAAAGCCGTTAAAAGAGCTGCTTAACGTCTTTTGCGCGCTGCAAGTTTGATTTCAAATAGGCACGCGATGTGCGCGTCTATAATGGCAGCAACGCGGCTCGCCACCGTCGCCTACCTCCACAAACATGTAGCCAGACAAAAGATTTAGATTTCTTGGACATTCTGTCGACTAAAGTAGCGTGAACTGAATGAATACAGCAAAACCACCTACCAGTACATCCCTTACTGAGCGTGAGCAGCAGCGCAGCCAGTAGGTGCGGTTCCCGAGTGTGTTATGTGTGTGCGCTGAAACTGTGGCGCAGTTACAAGAAATAGCCTAAAAGCATTTAAAGATGGGGATAAAACATAGGCTAATTATATTTAGGCTAATTATATTAGTAAACTTTTTTTTTTTGCACAAAAAAAAAAACAAGGGGTACCACTGTCGTTTTTTTTTTTTTTTGTGCAAAAAAAAAGCTTCTCCAATAACTCTGGATTCCTGATAGAGGGCCATGGGACTTAGACCTGAGTGCAAAAATGGAGGCTCTAGACCCTTCCAGAGCTGAGATATTGTGATATTTTTATTGACATACTGAGATATTGAGCCATTATAAATATTCTCAATATCTCAGCTCTGGAAGGGTCTAGAGCCTCATTTTTGCACTCAGGTCTTAGTCCCATGGCCCTCTATCAGAATCCAGAGTTATTGGAGAAACTTTTTTTTTGCACAAAAAAAAAACATAAGGGGTACCACTGTCGCTTTTTTTTTTTTGTGCAAAAAAAAAAAGTTTCTCCAATTTTCTTGAAACTCTGGATTCTGATTGAGGGCCATGTGACTAAGACCTGAGTGCAAAAATGGAGGCTCTAGACCCTTCCAGAGCTGAGATATTGTGATATTTATGAGATATTTGTGACATACTGAGATATTGAGCCATTATAAATATCTCAATATCTCAGCTCTGGAAGGGTCTAGAGCCTCCATTTTGCACTCAGGTCTAAGTCCCATGGCCCTCTATCAGAATCCCAGAGCTATTGGAGAAACTTTTTTTTTGCACAAAAAAAAAACATAAGGGGTACCACTGTCGTTTTTTTTTTTTTTTGTGCAAAAAAAAAAGTTATCAATTTCTTGAAACTCTGGATTCTGATTGAGGGCCATGTGACTAAGACCTGAGTGCAAAATGGAGGCTCTAGACCCTTCCAGAGCTGAGATATCGAGATATTTATGAGATATTTATGACATACTGAGATATTGAGTCATTGTAAATATCTCAATATCTCAGCTCTGGAAGGGTCTGAGCCACTTTTGCACTCAGGTCTAAGTCCCATGGCCCTCTCTCAGAATCCAGAGTTATTGGAGAAACTTTTTTTTTGCACAAAAAAAAAACATAAGGGGTACCACTGTCGTTTTTTTTTTTGTGCAAAAAAAAAAGTTTCTCCAATAACTCTGGATTCTGATAGAGGGCCATGGGACTTAGACCTGAGTGCAAAAATGGAGGCTCTAGACCCTTCCCAGAGCTAGATATTGGATATTTATGAGATATTTATGACATACTGAGATATTGAGCCATTATAAATATCTCAATATCTCAGCTCTGGAAGGGTCTGAGAGCCTCCCCATTTTTGCACTCAGGTCTAAGTCCCATGGCCCTCTATCAGAATCCAGAGTTATTGGAGAAACTTTTTTTTTGCACAAAAAAAAAACATAAGGGGTACCACTGTCGTTTTTTTTTTTTTTTGCTGCAAAAAAAAAGTTTCTCCAAATAAACTCTGGATTCTGATAGAGGGCCATGTGGACTTAGACCTGAGTGCAAAAATGGAGGCTCTAGACCCTTCCAGAGCTGAGATATTGAGATATTTATGAGATATTTATGACATACTGAGATATTGAGTCATTATAAATATCTCAATATCAGCTCTGGAAGGGTCTAGAGCCTCCATTTTTGCACTCAGGTTTAAGTCCCATGGCCCTCTATCAGAATCCAGAGTTATTGGAGAAACTTTTTTTTGCACAAAAAAAAAACATAAGGGGTACCACTGTCGTTTTTTTTTTTGTGCAAAAAAAAAAAGTTTCTCCAATTTTCTTGAAACTCTGGATTCTGATTGAGGGCCATGTGACTAAGACCTGAGTGCAAAAATGGAGGCTCTAGACCCTTCCAGAGCTGAGATATTGAGATATTTATGAGATATTTATGACATACTGAGATATTGAGCCATTATAAATATCTCAATATCTCAGCTCTGGAAGGGTCTAGAGCCTCCATTTTTGCACTCAGGTCTAAGTCCCATGGCCCTCTATCAGAATCCAGAGTTATTGGAGAAACTTTTTTTTTGCACAAAAAAAAAAACATAAGGGGTACCACTGTCGTTTTTTTTTTTTTGTGCAAAAAAAAAAGTTTCTCCAATTTTCTTGAAACTCTGGATTCTGATTGAGGGCCATGTGACTAAGACCTGAGTGCAAAAATGGAGGCTCTAGACCCTTCCAGAGCTGAGATATTGAGATATTTATGAGATATTTATGACATACTGAGATATTGAGCCATTATAAATATCTCAATATCTCAGCTCTGGAAGGGTCTAGAGCCTCCATTTTTGCACTCAGGTCTAAGTCCCATGGCCCTCTATCAGAATCCAGAGTTATTGAGAAACTTTTTTTTTTGCACAAAAAAAAAACATAAGGGGTACCACTGTCGTTTTTTTTTTTTGTGCAAAAAAAAAAGTTTCTCCAATTTTCTTGAAACTCTGGATTCTGATTGAGGGCCATGTGACTTAAGACCTGAGTGCAAAAATGGAGGCTCTAGACCCTTCCAGAGCTGAGATATTGAGATATTTATGAGATATTTATGACATACTGAGATATTGAGCCATTATAAATATTCTCAATATCTCAGCTCTGGAAGGGTCTAGAGCCTCCATTTTTGCACTCAGGTCTAAGTCCCATGGCCTCTTATCAGAATCCAGAGTTATTGGAGAAACTTTTTTTTTGCACAAAAAAAAAACATAAGGGGTACCACTGTCGTTTTTTTTTTGTGCAAAAAAAAGTTTTCTCAATAACTCTGGATTCTGATCGAGGGCCATGGGACTTAGACCTGAGTGCAAAATTGGAGGCTCTAGACCCTTCCAGAGCTGAGATATTGAGATATTTGAGAATGGCATACTGAGATATTGAGCCATTATAAATATCTCGGAATATCTCAGCTCTGGAAGGGTCTAGAGACCTCCTATTTTTGCACTCAGGTCTAAGTCCCATGGCCCTCTATCAGAATCCAGAGTTATTGGAGAAACTTTTTTTTTGCACAAAAAAAAAAACGACAGTGGTACCCCTTATGTTTTTTTTTGTGCAAAAAAGTTTCTCCAATAACTCTGGATTCTGATAGAGGGCCATGGGACTTAGACCTGAGTGCAAAAATGGAGGCTCTAGACCCTTCCAGAGCTGAGATATTGAGATATTTATAATGGCTCAATATCTCAGTATGTCATAAATATCTCATAAATATCTCAATATCTCAGCTCTGGAAGGGTCTAGAGCCTCCATTTTTGCACTCAGGTCTTAGTCACATGGCCCTCAATCAGAATCCAGAGTTTCAAGAAAATTGGAGAAACTTTTTTTTTTTGCACAAAAAAAAAAACGACAGTGGTACCCCTTATGTTTTTTTTTGTGCAAAAAAAAGTTTCTCCAATAACTCTGGATTCTGATAGAGGGCCATGGGACTTAGACCTGAGTGCAAAAATGGAGGCTCTAGACCCTTCCAGAGCTGAGATATTGAGATATTTATAATGGCTCAATATCTCAGTATGTCATAAATATCTCATAAATATCTCAATATCTCAGCTCTGGAAGGGTCTAGAGCCTCCATTTTTGCACTCAGGTCTTAGTCACATGGCCCTCTATCAGAATCCAGAGTTTAAGAAAATTGGAGAAACTTTTTTTTTGCACAAAAAAAAAAAACGAACAGTGGTACCCCTTATGTTTTTTTTTTTGTGCAAAAAAAAGTTTCTCCAATAACTCTGGATTCTGATAGAGGGCCATGGGACTTAGACCTGAGTGCAAAATGGAGGCTCTAGACCCTTCCAGAGCTGAGATATTGAGATATTTATAATGGCTCAATATCTCAGTATGTCATAAATATCTCATAAATATCTCAATATCTCAGCTCTGGAAGGGTCTAGAGCCTCCATTTTTGCACTCAGGTCTTAGTCACATGGCCCTCTATCAGAATCCAGAGTTATTGGAGAAACTTTTTTTTTTGCACAAAAAAAAAAAAACGACAGTGGTACCCCTTATGTTTTTTTTTTTGTGCAAAAAAAAAGTTTCTCCAATAACTCTGGATTCTGATAGAGGGCCATGGGACTTAGACCTGAGTGCAAAAATGGAGGCTCTAGACCCTTCCAGAGCTGAGATATTGAGATATTTATAATGACTCAATATCTCAGTATGTCATAAATATCTCATAATATTCTCAGCTCTGGAAGGGTCTAGAGCCTCCATTTTTGCACTCAGGTCTAAGTCCCATGGCCCTCTATCAGAATCCAGAGTTATTGAGAGAAACTTTTTTTTTTGCACAAAAAAAAAACATAAGGGGTACCACTGTCGTTTTTTTTTTTGTGCAAAAAAAAAAAGTTTCTCCAATTTTCTTGAAACTCTGGATTCTGATTGAGGGCCATGTGACTAAGACCTGAGTGCAAAAATGGAGGCTCTAGACCCTTCCAGAGCTGAGATATTGAGATATTTATGAGATATTTATGACATACTGAGATATTGAGCCATTATAAATATCTCAATATCTCAGCTCTGGAAGGGTCTAGAGCCTCCATTTTTGCACTCAGGTCTAAGTCCCATGGCCCTCTATCAGAATCCAGAGTTATTGGAGAAACTTTTTTTTTGCACAAAAAAAAAACATAAGGGGTACCACTGTCGTTTTTTTTTTTTGTGCAAAAAAAAAAAGTTTCTCCAATTTTCTTGAAACTCTGGATTCTGATTGAGGGCCATGTGACTAAGACCTGAGTGCAAAAATGGAGGCTCTAGACCCTTCCAGAGCTGAGATATTGAGATATTTATGAGATATTTATGACATACTGAGATATTGAGCCATTATAAATATCTCAATATCTCAGCTCTGGAAGGGTCTAGAGCCTCCATTTTTGCACTCAGGTCTAAGTCCCATGGCCCTCTATCAGAATCCAGAGTTATTGGAGAAACTTTTTTTTTGCACAAAAAAAAAAACATAAGGGGTACCACTGTCGTTTTTTTTTTTTTGTGCAAAAAAAAAAGTTTCTCCAATTTTCTTGAAACTCTGGATTCTGATTGAGGGCCATGTGACTAAGACCTGAGTGCAAAAATGGAGGCTCTAGACCCTTCCAGAGCTGAGATATTGAGATATTTATGAGATATTTATGACATACTGAGATATTGAGCCATTATAAATATCTCAATATCTCAGCTCTGGAAGGGTCTAGAGCCTCCATTTTTGCACTCAGGTCTAAGTCCCATGGCCCTCTATCAGAATCCAGAGTTATTGGAGAAACTTTTTTTTTGCACAAAAAAAAAACATAAGGGGTACCACTGTCGTTTTTTTTTTTGTGCAAAAAAAAAAAAGTTTCTCCAATTTTCTTGAAACTCTGGATTCTGATTGAGGGCCATGTGACTAAGACCTGAGTGCAAAAATGGAGGCTCTAGACCCTTCCAGAGCTGAGATATTGAGATATTTATGAGATATTTATGACATACTGAGATATTGAGCCATTATAAATATCTCAATATCTCAGCTCTGGAAGGGTCTAGAGCCTCCATTTTTGCACTCAGGTCTAAGTCCCATGGCCCTCTATCAGAATCCAGAGTTATTGGAGAAACTTTTTTTTTGCACAAAAAAAAAACATAAGGGGTACCACTGTCGTTTTTTTTTTTTGTGCAAAAAAAAAGTTTCTCCAATAACTCTGGATTCTGATAGAGGGCCATGGGACTTAGACCTGAGTGCAAAAATGGAGGCTCTAGACCCTTCCAGAGCTGAGATATTGAGATATTTATGAGATATTTATGACATACTGAGATATTGAGCCATTATAAATATCTCAATATCTCAGCTCTGGAAGGGTCTAGAGCCTCCATTTTTGCACTCAGGTCTAAGTCCCACTGGCCCTCTATCAGAATCCAGAGTTATTGGAGAAACTTTTTTTTTGCACAAAAAAAAAACATAAGGGGTACCACTGTCGTTTTTTTTTTTGTGCAAAAAAAAAGTTTCTCCAATGAACTCTGGATTCTGATTGAGGGCCATGTGACTAAGACCTGAGTGCAAAAATGGAGGCTCTAGACCCTTCCAGAGCTGAGATATTGAGATATTTATGAGATATTTATGACATACTGAGATATTGAGCCATTATAAATATCTCAATATCTCAGCTCTGGAAGGGTCTAGAGCCTCCATTTTTGCACTCAGGTCTAAGTCCCATGGCCCTCTATCAGAATCCAGAGTTATTGGAGAAACTTTTTTTTTGCACAAAAAAAAAAACATAAGGGGTACCACTGTCGTTTTTTTTTTTTTGTGCAAAAAAAAAAGTTTCTCCAATAACTCTGGATTCTGATAGAGGGCCATGGGACTTAGACCTGAGTGCAAAAATGGAGGCTCTAGACCCTTCCAGAGCTGAGATATTGAGATATTATGATATTTATGACATACTGAGATATTGAGCCATTATAAATATCTCAATATCTCAGCTCTGGAAGGGTCTAGAGCCTCCATTTTTGCACTCAGGTCTAAGTCCCATGGCCCTCTATCAGAATCCAGAGTTATTGGAGAAACTTTTTTTTTGCACAAAAAAAAAACATAAGGGGTACCACTGTCGTTTTTTTTTTTGTGCAAAAAAAAAAGTTTCTCCAATTTCTGAAACTCTGGATTCTGATAGAGGGCCATGTGACTAAGACCTGAGTGCAAAAATGGAGGCTCTAGACCCTTCCAGAGCTGAGATATTGAGATATTTATGAGATATTTATGACATACTGAGATATTGAGCCATTATAAATATCTCAATATCTCAGCTCTGGAAGGGTCTAGAGCCTCCATTTTTGCACTCAGGTCTAAGTCCCATGGCCCTCTATCAGAATCCAGAGTTATTGGAGAAACTTTTTTTTTGCACAAAAAAAAAAACATAAGGGGTACCACTGTCGTTTTTTTTTTGTGCAAAAAAAAAGTTTCTCCAATTTTCTTGAAACTCTGGATTCTGATTGAGGGCCATGTGACTAAGACCTGAGTGCAAAAATGGAGGCTCTAGACCCTTCCAGAGCTGAGATATTGAGATATTTATGAGATATTTATGACATACTGAGATATTGAGCCATTATAAATATCTCAATATCTCAGCTCTGGAAGGGTCTAGAGCCTCCATTTTTGCACTCAGGTCTAAGTCCCATGGCCCTCTATCAGAATCCAGAGTTATTGGAGAAACTTTTTTTTGCACAAAAAAAAAACATAAGGGGTACCACTGTCGTTTTTTTTTTTTGTGCAAAAAAAAAAGTTTCTCCAATAACTCTGGATTCTGATAGAGGGCCATGGGACTTAGACCTGAGTGCAAAAATGGAGGCTCTAGACCCTTCCAGAGCTGAGATATTGACATATTTATGAGATATTTATGACATACTGAGATATTGAGCCATTATAAATATCTCAATATCTCAGCTCTGGAAGGGTCTAGAGCCTTCATTTTTGCACTCAGGTCTTAGTCCCATGGCCCTCTATCAGAATCCAGAGTTATTGGAGAAACTTTTTTTTTTGCACAAAAAAAAAACATAAGGGGTACCACTGTCGTTTTTTTTTTTTTTTGTGCAAAAAAAAAAGTTTCTCCAATAACTCTGGATTCTGATAGAGGGCCATGGGACTTAGACCTGAGTGCAAAAATGGAGGCTCTAGACCCTTCCAGAGCTGAGATATTGAGATATTTATGAGATATTTATGACATACTGAGATATTGAGCCATTATAAATATCTCAATATCTCAGCTCTGGAAGGGTCTAGAGCCTCCATTTTTGCACTCAGGTCTAAGTCCCATGGCCCTCTATCAGAATCCAGAGTTATTGGAGAAACTTTTTTTTTTGCACAAAAAAAAAACATAAGGGGTACCACTGTCGTTTTTTTTTTTTTGTGCAAAAAAAAAAAGTTTCTCCAATTTTCTTGAAACTCTGGATTCTGATTGAGGGCCATGTGACTAAGACCTGAGTGCAAAAATGGAGGCTCTAGACCCTTCCAGAGCTGAGATATTGAGATATTTATGAGATATTTATGACATACTGAGATATTGAGCCATTATAAATATCTCAATATCTCAGCTCTGGAAGGGTCTAGAGCCTCCATTTTTGCACTCAGGTCTAAGTCCCATGGCCCTCTATCAGAATCCAGAGTTATTGGAGAAACTTTTTTTTTTGCACAAAAAAAAAACATAAGGGGTACCACTGTCGTTTTTTTTTTTTGTGCAAAAAAAAAAGTTTCTCCAATTTTCTTGAAACTCTGGATTCTGATTGAGGGCCATGTGACTAAGACCTGAGTGCAAAAATGGAGGCTCTAGACCCTTCCAGAGCTGAGATATTGAGATATTTATGAGATATTTATGACATACTGAGATATTGAGCCATTATAAATATCTCAATATCTCAGCTCTGGAAGGGTCTAGAGCCTCCATTTTTGCACTCAGGTCTAAGTCCCATGGCCCTCTATCAGAATCCAGAGTTATTGGAGAAACTTTTTTTTGCACAAAAAAAAAACATAAGGGGTACCACTGTCGTTTTTTTTTTTTGTGCAAAAAAAAGTTTCTCCAATAACTCTGGATTCTGATAGAGGGCCATGGGACTAAGACCTGAGTGCAAAAATGGAGGCTCTAGACCCTTCCAGAGCTGAGATATTGAGATATTTATGAGATATTTATGACATACTGAGATATTGAGCCATTATAAATATCTCAATATCTCAGCTCTGGAAGGGTCTAGAGCCTCCATTTTTGCACTCAGGTCTAAGTCCCATGGCCCTCTATCAGAATCCAGAGTTATTGGAGAAACTTTTTTTTTTGCACAAAAAAAAACATAAGGGGTACCACTGTCGTTTTTTTTTTTGTGCAAAAAAAAGTTTCTCCAATTTTCTTGAAACTCTGGATTCTGATTGAGGGCCATGTGGACTAAGACCTGAGTGCAAAAATGGAGGCTCTAGACCCTTCCAGAGCTGAGATATTGAGATATTTATGAGATATTTATGACATACTGAGATATTGAGCCATTATAAATATCTCAATATCTCAGCTCTGGAAGGGTCTAGAGCCTCCATTTTTGCACTCAGGTCTAAGTCCCATGGCCCTCTATCAGAATCCAGAGTTATTGGAGAAACTTTTTTTTGCACAAAAAAAAAAAAACATAAGGGGTACCACTGTCGTTTTTTTTTTTTTGTGCAAAAAAAAAGTTTCTCCAATAACTCTGGATTCTGATAGAGGGCCATGTGACTAAGACCTGAGTGCAAAAATGGAGGCTCTAGACCCTTCCAGAGCTGAGATATTGAGATATTTATGAGATATTTATGACATACTGAGATATTGAGCCATTATAAATATCTCAATATCTCAGCTCTGGAAGGGTCTAGAGCCTCCACTTTTGCACTCAGGTCTAAGTCCCATGGCCCTCTATCAGAATCCAGAGTTATTGGAGAAACTTTTTTTTTGCACAAAAAAAAAAACATAAGGGGTACCACTGTCGTTTTTTTTTTGTGCAAAAAAAAAAGTTTCTCCAATTTTTGAAACTCTGGATTCTGATTGAGGGCCATGTGACTTAGACCTGAGTGCAAAAATGGAGGCTCTAGACCCTTCCAGAGCTGAGATATTGAGATATTTATGAGATATTTATGACATACTGAGATATTGAGCCATTATAAATATCTCAATATCTCAGCTCTGGAAGGGTCTAGAGCCTCCATTTTTGCACTCAGGTCTATGTCCCATGGCCCTCTATCAGAATCCAGAGTTATTGGAGAAACTTTTTTTTTGCACAAAAAAAAAACATAAGGGGTACCACTGTCGTTTTTTTTTTTTGTGCAAAAAAAAAGTTTCTCCAATAACTCTGGATTCTGATAGAGGGCCATGGGACTTAGACCTGAGTGCAAAAATGGAGGCTCTAGACCCTTCCAGAGCTGAGATATTGAGATATTTATGAGATATTTATGACATACTGAGATATTGAGCCATTATAAATATCTCAATATCTCAGCTCTGGAAGGGTCTAGAGCCTCCATTTTTGCACTCAGGTCTAAGTCCCATGGCCCTCTATCAGAATCCAGAGTTATTGGAGAAACTTTTTTTTTGCACAAAAAAAAAACATAAGGGGTACCACTGTCGTTTTTTTTTTGTGCAAAAAAAAAGTTTCTCCAATTTTGAAACTCTGGATTCTGATTGAGGGCCATGTGACTAAGACCTGAGTGCAAAAATGGAGGCTCTAGACCCTTCCAGAGCTGAGATATTGAGATATTTATGAGATATTTATGACATACTGAGATATTGAGCCATTATAAATATCTCAATATCTCAGCTCTGGAAGGGTCTAGAGCCTCCATTTTTGCACTCAGGTCTAAGTCCCATGGCCCTCTATCAGAATCCAGAGTTATTGGAGAAACTTTTTTTTTGCACAAAAAAAAAAACATAAGGGGTACCACTGTCGTTTTTTTTTTTGTGCAAAAAAAAAGTTTCTCCAATAACTCTGGATTCCTGATAGAGGGCCATGGGACTTAGACCTGAGTGCAAAAATGGAGGCTCTAGACCCTTCCAGAGCTGAGATATTGAGATATTTATGAGATATTTATGACATACTGAGATATTGAGCCATTATAAATATCTCAATATCTCAGCTCTGGAAGGGTCTAGAGCCTTCATTTTTGCACTCAGGTCTAAGTCCCATGGCCCTCTATCAGAATCCAGAGTTATTGGAGAAACTTTTTTTTTGCACAAAAAAAAAACATAAGGGGTACCACTGTCGTTTTTTTTTTTTTTGTGCAAAAAAAAAGTTTCTCCAATAACTCTGGATTCTGATAGAGGGCCATGGGACTTAGACCTGAGTGCAAAAATGGAGGCTCTAGACCCTTCCAGAGCTGAGATATTGAGATATTTATGAGATATTTATGACATACTGAGATATTGAGCCATTATAAATATCTCAATATCTCAGCTCTGGAAGGGTCTAGAGCCTCCATTTTTGCACTCAGGTCTAAGTCCCATGGCCCTCTATCAGAATCCAGAGTTATTGGAGAAACTTTTTTTTTGCACAAAAAAAAAACATAAGGGGTACCACTGTCGTTTTTTTTTTTGTGCAAAAAAAAAAGTTTCTCCAATTTCTTGAAACTCTGGATTCTGATTGAGGGCCATGTGACTAAGACCTGAGTGCAAAAATGGAGGCTCTAGACCCTTCCAGAGCTGAGATATTGAGATATTTATGAGATATTTATGACATACTGAGATATTGAGCCATTATAAATATCTCAATATCTCAGCTCTGGAAGGGTCTAGAGCCTCCATTTTTGCACTCAGGTCTAAGTCCCATGGCCCTCTATCAGAATCCAGAGTTATTGGAGAAACTTTTTTTTTGCACAAAAAAAAAAACATAAGGGGTACCACTGTCGTTTTTTTTTTTTGTGCAAAAAAAAAAGTTTCTCCAATAACTCTGGATTCTGATAGAGGGCCATGTGACTTAGACCTGAGTGCAAAAATGGAGGCTCTAGACCCTTCCAGAGCTGAGATATTGAGATATTTATGAGATATTTATGACATACTGAGATATTGAGCCATTATAAATATCTCAATATCTCAGCTCTGGAAGGGTCTAGAGCCTCCATTTTTGCACTCAGGTCTAAGTCCCATGGCCCTCTATCAGAATCCAGAGTTATTGGAGAAACTTTTTTTTTGCACAAAAAAAAAAACATAAGGGGTACCACTGTCGTTTTTTTTTTTGTGCAAAAAAAAAGTTTCTCCAATTTTCTTGAAACTCTGGATTCTGATTGAGGGCCATGTGACTTAGACCTGAGTGCAAAAATGGAGGCTCTAGACCCTTCCAGAGCTGAGATATTGAGATATTTATGAGATATTTATGACATACTGAGATATTGAGCCATTATAAATATCTCAATATCTCAGCTCTGGAAGGGTCTAGAGCCTCCATTTTTGCACTCAGGTCTAAGTCCCATGGCCCTCTATCAGAATCCAGAGTTATTGGAGAAACTTTTTTTTGCACAAAAAAAAAAAAACATAAGGGGTACCACTGTCGTTTTTTTTTTTTTGTGCAAAAAAAAAAATTTCTCCAATAACTCTGGATTCTGATAGAGGGCCATGTGACTTAGACCTGAGTGCAAAAATGGAGGCTCTAGACCCTTCCAGAGCTGAGATATTGAGATATTTATGAGATATTTATGACATACTGAGATATTGAGCCATTATAAATATCTCAATATCTCAGCTCTGGAAGGGTCTAGAGCCTCCATTTTTGCACTCAGGTCTAAGTCCCATGGCCCTCTATCAGAATCCAGAGTTATTGGAGAAACTTTTTTTTTGCACAAAAAAAAAACATAAGGGGTACCACTGTCGTTTTTTTTTTTGTGCAAAAAAAAAAGTTTCTCCAATTTTCTTGAAACTCTGGATTCTGATTGAGGGCCATGTGACTAAGACCTGAGTGCAAAAATGGAGGCTCTAGACCCTTCCAGAGCTGAGATATTGAGATATTTATGAGATATTTATGACATACTGAGATATTGAGCCATTATAAATATCTCAATATCTCAGCTCTGGAAGGGTCTAGAGCCTCCATTTTTGCACTCAGGTCTAAGTCCCATGGCCCTCTATCAGAATCCAGAGTTATTGGAGAAACTTTTTTTTTTGCACAAAAAAAAACATAAGGGGTACCACTGTCGTTTTTTTTTTTTGTGCAAAAAAAAAAGTTTCTCCAATTTTCTTGAAACTCTGGATTCTGATTGAGGGCCATGTGACTTAAGACCTGAGTGCAAAAATGGAGGCTCTAGACCCTTCCAGAGCTGAGATATTGAGATATTTATGAGATATTTATGACATACTGAGATATTGAGCCATTATAAATATCTCAATATCTCAGCTCTGGAAGGGTCTAGAGCCTCCATTTTTGCACTCAGGTCTAAGTCCCATGGCCCTCTATCAGAATCCAGAGTTATTGGAGAAACTTTTTTTTGCACAAAAAAAAAAACATAAGGGGTACCACTGTCGTTTTTTTTTTTGTGCAAAAAAAAAGTTCTCCAATCTAACTCTGGATTCTGATTGAGGGCCATGTGACTAAGACCTGAGTGCAAAAATGGAGGCTCTAGACCCTTCCAGAGCTGAGATATTGAGATATTTATGAGATATTTATGACATACTGAGATATTGAGCCATTATAAATATCTCAATATCTCAGCTCTGGAAGGGTCTAGAGCCTTCATTTTTGCACTCAGGTCTAAGTCCCATGGCCCTCTATCAGAATCCAAGAGTTATTGGAGAAACTTTTTTTTTGCACAAAAAAAACATAAGGGGTACCACTGTCGTTGTTTTTTTTTTGTGCAAAAAAAAAGTTTCTCCAATTTTCTTGAAACTCTGGATTCTGATAGAGGGCCATGGTGACTTAGACCTGAGTGCAAAAATGGAGGCTCTAGACCCTTCCAGAGCTGAGATATTGAGATATTTATGAGATATTTATGACATACTGAGATATTGAGCCATTATAAATATCTCAATATCTCAGCTCTGGAAGGGTCTAGAGCCTCCATTTTTGCACTCAGGTCTAAGTCCCATGGCCCTCTATCAGAATCCAGAGTTATTGGAGAAACTTTTTTTTTTGCACAAAAAAAAAACATAAGGGGTACCACTGTCGTTTTTTTTTTTTTGTGCAAAAAAAAAGTTTCTCCAATTTTCTTGAAACTCTGGATTCTGATTGAGGGCCATGTGACTAAGACCTGAGTGCAAAAATGGAGGCTCTAGACCCTTCCAGAGCTGAGATATTGAGATATTTATGAGATATTTATGACATACTGAGATATTGAGCCATTATAAATATCTCAATATCTCAGCTCTGGAAGGGTCTAGAGCCTCCATTTTTGCACTCAGGTCTAAGTCCCATGGCCCTCTATCAGAATCCAGAGTTATTGGAGAAACTTTTTTTTTTGCACAAAAAAAAACATAAGGGGTACCACTGTCGTTTTTTTTTTTGTGCAAAAAAAAAGTTTCTCCAATTTTCTTGAAACTCTGGATTCTGATTGAGGGCCATGTGACTAAGACCTGAGTGCAAAAATGGAGGCTCTAGACCCTTCCAGAGCTGAGATATTGAGATATTTATGAGATATTTATGACATACTGAGATATTGAGCCATTATAAATATCTCAATATCTCAGCTCTGGAAGGGTCTAGAGCCTCCATTTTTGCACTCAGGTCTAAGTCCCATGGCCCTCTATCAGAATCCAGAGTTATTGGAGAAACTTTTTTTTTTGCACAAAAAAAAAACATAAGGGGTACCACTGTCGTTTTTTTTTTTGTGCAAAAAAAAAAGTTTCTCCAATTTTCTTGAAACTCTGGATTCTGATTGAGGGCCATGTGACTAAGACCTGAGTGCAAAAATGGAGGCTCTAGACCCTTCCAGAGCTGAGATATTGAGATATTTATGAGATATTTATGACATACTGAGATATTGAGCCATTATAAATATCTCAATATCTCAGCTCTGGAAGGGTCTAGAGCCTCCATTTTTGCACTCAGGTCTAAGTCCCATGGCCCTCTATCAGAATCCAGAGTTATTGGAGAAACTTTTTTTTTTGCACAAAAAAAAAACATAAGGGGTACCACTGTCGTTTTTTTTTTTTTGTGCAAAAAAAAAGTTTCTCCAATTTTCTTGAAACTCTGGATTCTGATTGAGGGCCATGTGACTTAAGACCTGAGTGCAAAAATGGAGGCTCTAGACCCTTCCAGAGCTGAGATATTGAGATATTTATGAGATATTTATGACATACTGAGATATTGAGCCATTATAAATATCTCAATATCTCAGCTCTGGAAGGGTCTAGAGCCTCCATTTTTGCACTCAGGTCTAAGTCCCATGGCCCTCTATCAGAATCCAGAGTTATTGGAGAAACTTTTTTTTTTGCACAAAAAAAAAACATAAGGGGTACCACTGTCGTTTTTTTTTTTTGTGCAAAAAAAAAAGTTTCTCCAATTTTCTTGAAACTCTGGATTCTGATTGAGGGCCATGTGACTAAGACCTGAGTGCAAAAATGGAGGCTCTAGACCCTTCCAGAGCTGAGATATTGAGATATTTATGAGATATTTATGACATACTGAGATATTGAGCCATTATAAATATCTCAATATCTCAGCTCTGGAAGGGTCTAGAGCCTCCATTTTTGCACTCAGGTCTAAGTCCCATGGCCCTCTATCAGAATCCAGAGTTATTGGAGAAACTTTTTTTTTGCACAAAAAAAAAACATAAGGGGTACCACTGTCGTTTTTTTTTTTGTGCAAAAAAAAAAGTTTCTCCAATTTCTTGAAACTCTGGATTCTGATTGAGGGCCATGTGACTAAGACCTGAGTGCAAAAATGGAGGCTCTAGACCCTTCCAGAGCTGAGATATTGAGATATTTATGAGATATTTATGACATACTGAGATATTGAGCCATTATAAATATCTCAATATCTCAGCTCTGGAAGGGTCTAGAGCCTCCATTTTTGCACTCAGGTCTAAGTCCCATGGCCCTCTATCAGAATCCAGAGTTATTGGAGAAACTTTTTTTTTTGCACAAAAAAAAAACATAAGGGGTACCACTGTCGTTTTTTTTTTTTGTGCAAAAAAAAAGTTTCTCCAATTTCTTGAAACTCTGGATTCTGATTGAGGGCCATGTGACTAAGACCTGAGTGCAAAAATGGAGGCTCTAGACCCTTCCAGAGCTGAGATATTGAGATATTTATGAGATATTTATGACATACTGAGATATTGAGCCATTATAAATATCTCAATATCTCAGCTCTGGAAGGGTCTAGAGCCTCCATTTTTGCACTCAGGTCTAAGTCCCATGGCCCTCTATCAGAATCCAGAGTTATTGGAGAAACTTTTTTTTTTGCACAAAAAAAAAACATAAGGGGTACCACTGTCGTTTTTTTTTTTGTGCAAAAAAAAAAAGTTTCTCCAATTTTCTTGAAACTCTGGATTCTGATTGAGGGCCATGTGACTAAGACCTGAGTGCAAAAATGGAGGCTCTAGACCCTTCCAGAGCTGAGATATTGAGATATTTATGAGATATTTATGACATACTGAGATATTGAGCCATTATAAATATCTCAATATCTCAGCTCTGGAAGGGTCTAGAGCCTCCATTTTTGCACTCAGGTCTAAGTCCCATGGCCCTCTATCAGAATCCAGAGTTATTGGAGAAACTTTTTTTTTGCACAAAAAAAAAAAACATAAGGGGTACCACTGTCGTTTTTTTTTTTGTGCAAAAAAAAAGTTTCTCCAATAACTCTGGATTCTGATAGAGGGCCATGGGACTTAGACCTGAGTGCAAAAATGGAGGCTCTAGACCCTTCCAGAGCTGAGATATTGAGATATTTATGAGATATTTATGACATACTGAGATATTGAGCCATTATAAATATCTCAATATCTCAGCTCTGGAAGGGTCTAGAGCCTCCATTTTTGCACTCAGGTCTAAGTCCCATGGCCCTCTATCAGAATCCAGAGTTATTGGAGAAACTTTTTTTTTTTGCACAAAAAAAAAACATAAGGGGTACCACTGTCGTTTTTTTTTTTTTTTGTGCAAAAAAAAAGTTTCTCCAATTTTCTTGAAACTCTGGATTCTGATTAGAGGGCCATGGGACTTAGACCTGAGTGCAAAAATGGAGGCTCTAGACCCTTCCAGAGCTGAGATATTGAGATATTTATGAGATATTTATGACATACTGAGATATTGAGCCATTATAAATATCTCAATATCTCAGCTCTGGAAGGGTCTAGAGCCTCCATTTTTGCACTCAGGTCTAAGTCCCATGGCCCTCTATCAGAATCCAGAGTTATTGGAGAAACTTTTTTTTTTGCACAAAAAAAAAACATAAGGGGTACCACTGTCGTTTTTTTTTTTTGTGCAAAAAAAAAAAGTTTCTCCAATTTTCTTGAAACTCTGGATTCTGATTGAGGGCCATGTGACTAAGACCTGAGTGCAAAAATGGAGGCTCTAGACCCTTCCAGAGCTGAGATATTGAGATATTTATGAGATATTTATGACATACTGAGATATTGAGTCATTATAAATATCTCAATATCTCAGCTCTGGAAGGGTCTAGAGCCTCCATTTTTGCACTCAGGTCTAAGTCCCATGGCCCTCTATCAGAATCCAGAGTTATTGGAGAAACTTTTTTTTTGCACAAAAAAAAAACATAAGGGGTACCACTGTCGTTTTTTTTTTTTGTGCAAAAAAAAAAGTTTCTCCAATTTTCTTGAAACTCTGGATTCTGATTGAGGGCCATGTGACTAAGACCTGAGTGCAAAAATGGAGGCTCTAGACCCTTCCAGAGCTGAGATATTGAGATATTTATGAGATATTTATGACATACTGAGATATTGAGCCATTATAAATATCTCAATATCTCAGCTCTGGAAGGGTCTAGAGCCTCCATTTTTGCACTCAGGTCTAAGTCCCATGGCCCTCTATCAGAATCCAGAGTTATTGGAGAAACTTTTTTTTTGCACAAAAAAAAAAACATAAGGGGTACCACTGTCGTTTTTTTTTTGTGCAAAAAAAAAGTTTCTCCAATTTTCTTGAAACTCTGGATTCTGATTGAGGGCCATGTGACTAAGACCTGAGTGCAAAAATGGAGGCTCTAGACCCTTCCAGAGCTGAGATATTGAGATATTTATGAGATATTTATGACATACTGAGATATTGAGCCATTATAAATATCTCAATATCTCAGCTCTGGAAGGGTCTAGAGCCTCCATTTTTGCACTCAGGTCTAAGTCCCATGGCCCTCTATCAGAATCCAGAGTTATTGGAGAAACTTTTTTTTTTGCACAAAAAAAAAACATAAGGGGTACCACTGTCGTTTTTTTTTTTTTTGTGCAAAAAAAAAAAGTTTCTCCAATTTTCTTGAAACTCTGGATTCTGATTGAGGGCCATGTGACTAAGACCTGAGTGCAAAAATGGAGGCTCTAGACCCTTCCAGAGCTGAGATATTGAGATATTTATGAGATATTTATGACATACTGAGATATTGAGCCATTATAAATATCTCAATATCTCAGCTCTGGAAGGGTCTAGAGCCTCCATTTTTGCACTCAGGTCTAAGTCCCATGGCCCTCTATCAGAATCCAGAGTTATTGGAGAAACTTTTTTTTGCACAAAAAAAAAACATAAGGGGTACCACTGTCGTTTTTTTTTTGGTGCAAAAAAAAAGTTTCTCCAATAACTCTGGATTCTGATAGAGGGCCATGGGACTTAGACCTGAGTGCAAAAATGGAGGCTCTAGACCCTTCCAGAGCTGAGATATTGAGATATTTATGAGATATTTATGACATACTGAGATATTGAGCCATTATAAATATCTCAATATCTCAGCTCTGGAAGGGTCTAGAGCCTCCATTTTTGCACTCAGGTCTAAGTCCCATGGCCCTCTATCAGAATCCAGAGTTATTGGAGAAACTTTTTTTTTGCACAAAAAAAAACATAAGGGGTACCACTGTCGTTTTTTTTTTTTTGTGCAAAAAAAAAGTTTCTCCAATTTTCTTGAAACTCTGGATTCTGATTGAGGGCCATGTGACTTAGACCTGAGTGCAAAAATGGAGGCTCTAGACCCTTCCAGAGCTGAGATATTGAGATATTTATGAGATATTTGTGACATACTGAGATATTGAGCCATTATAAATATCTCAATATCTCAGCTCTGGAAGGGTCTAGAGCCTCCATTTTTGCACTCAGGTCTAAGTCCCATGGCCCTCTATCAGAATCCAGAGTTATTGGAGAAACTTTTTTTTGCACAAAAAAAAAACATAAGGGGTACCACTGTCGTTTTTTTTTGGTGCAAAAAAAAAGTTTCTCCAATAACTCTGGATTCTGATAGAGGGCCATGGGACTTAGACCTGAGTGCAAAAATGGAGGCTCTAGACCCTTCCAGAGCTGAGATATTGAGATATTTATGAGATATTTATGACATACTGAGATATTGAGCCATTATAAATATCTCAATATCTCAGCTCTGGAAGGGTCTAGAGCCTCCATTTTTGCACTCAGGTCTAAGTCCCATGGCCCTCTATCAGAATCCAGAGTTATTGGAGAAACTTTTTTTTTGCACAAAAAAAAAACATAAGGGGTACCACTGTCGTTTTTTTTTTTTTGTGCAAAAAAAAAAGTTTCTCCAATTTCTGAAACTCTGGATTCTGATTGAGGGCCATGTGACTAAGACCTGAGTGCAAAAATGGAGGCTCTAGACCCTTCCAGAGCTGAGATATTGAGATATTTATGAGATATTTATGACATACTGAGATATTGAGCCATTATAAATATCTCAATATCTCAGCTCTGGAAGGGGTCTAGAGCCTCCATTTTTGCACTCAGGTCTAAGTCCATGGCCCTCTATCAGAATCCAGAGTTATTGGAGAAACTTTTTTTTGCACAAAAAAAAAAACATAAGGGGTACCACTGTCGTTTTTTTTTTGTGCAAAAAAAAAGTTTCTCCAATAACTCTGGATTCTGATAGAGGGCCATGTGACTTAGACCTGAGTGCAAAAATGGAGGCTCTAGACCCTTCCAGAGCTGAGATATTGAGATATTTATGAGATATTTATGACATACTGAGATATTGAGCCATTATAAATATCTCAATATCTCAGCTCTGGAAGGGTCTAGAGCCTCCATTTTTGCACTCAGGTCTAAGTCCCATGGCCCTCTATCAGAATCCAGAGTTATTGGAGAAACTTTTTTTTTGCACAAGAAAAAAAACATAAGGGGTACCACTGTCGTTTTTTTTTTTTTTGTGCAAAAAAAAAAAGTTTCTCCAATTTTCTTGAAACTCTGGATTCTGATAGAGGGCCATGTGACTTAGACCTGAGTGCAAAAATGGAGGCTCTTAGACCCTTCCAGAGCTGAGATATTGAGATATTTATGAGATATTTATGACATACTGAGATATTGAGCCATTATAAATATCTCAATATCTCAGCTCTGGAAGGGTCTAGAGCCTCCATTTTTGCACTCAGGTCTAAGTCCCATGGCCCTCTATCTAGAATCCAGAGTTATTGGAGAAACTTTTTTTTGCACAAAAAAAAAACATAAGGGGTACCACTGTCGTTTTTTTTTTTTTGTGCAAAAAAAGTTTCTCCAATAACTCTGGATTCTGATAGAGGGCCATGTGACTAAGACCTGAGTGCAAAAATGGAGGCTCTAGACCCTTCCAGAGCTGAGATATTGAGATATTTATGAGATATTTATGACATACTGAGATATTGAGCCATTATAAATATCTCAATATCTCAGCTCTGGAAAGGGTCTAGAGCCTCCATTTTGCACTCAGGTCTAAGTCCCATGGCCCTCTTATCAGAATCCAGAGTTATTGGCAAAAACTTTTTTTTTTGCACAAAAAAAAAACATAAGGGGTACCACTGTTGTTTTTTTTTTTTGTGCAAAAAAAAAAGTTTCTCCAAATTTCTTGAAACTCTGGATTCTGATTGAGGGCCATGGGACTTAGACCTGAGTGCAAAAATGGAGGCTCTAGACCCTTCCAGAGCTGAGATATTGAGATATTTATGAGATGGCTACAACATACTCAGATATGTCAGCAAATATCTCATAAATATCTCAATATCTCAGCTCTGGAAGGGTCTAGAGCCTCCATTTTTGCACTCAGGTCTAAGTCCCATGGCCCTCTATCAGAATCCAGAGTTTCAGAAATTGGAGAAACTTTTTTTTTTTGCACAAAAAAAAACATACAGGGGTACCCCTATGTTTTTTTTTTTTGTGCAAAAAAAAAGTTTCTCCAATAACTCTGGATTCTGATAGAGGGCCATGGGACTTAGACCTGAGTGCAAAAATGGAGGCTCTAGACCCTTCCAGAGCTGAGATATTGAGATATTTATGAATGGCTCATACATACTGAGTATATTGCAGCCATTCATAAATATCTCAATATCTCAGCTCTGGAAGGGTCTAGAGCCTCCATTTTTGCACTCAGGTCTAAGTCACATGGCCCTCTATCAGAATCCAGAGTTTCAAGAAAATTGGAGAAACTTTTTTTTTTGCACAAAAAAAAACACGACAGGGGTACCACTGTCGTTTTTTTTTTTTTGTGCAAAAAAAAAGTTTCTCCAATAACTCTGGATTCTGATAGAGGGCCATGGGACTTAGACCTGAGTGCAAAAATGGAGGCTCTAGACCCTTCCAGAGCTGAGATATTGAGATATTTATGACATACTGAGATATTGAGCCATTATAAATATCTCAATATCTCAGCTCTGGAAGGGTCTAGAGCCTCCATTTTTGCACTCAGGTCTAAGTCCCATGGCCCTCTATCAGAATCCAGAGTTATTGGAGAAACTTTTTTTTTGCACAAAAAAAAACATAAGGGGTACCACTGTCGTTTTTTTTTTTTGTGCAAAAAAAAAAGTTTCTCCAATTTTCTTGAAACTCTGGATTCTGATAGAGGGCCATGTGACTAAGACCTGAGTGCAAAAGTGGAGGCTCTAGACCCTTCCAGAGCTGAGATATTGAGATATTTATGAGATATTTATGACATACTGAGATATTGAGTCATTATAAATATCTCAATATCTCAGCTCTGGAAGGGTCTAGAGCCACCATTTTTGCACTCAGGTCTAAGTCCCATGGCCCTCTATCAGAATCCAGAGTTATTGGAGAAACTTTTTTTTTGCACAAAAAAAAAACATAAGGGGTACCACTGTCGTTTTTTTTTTTGTGCAAAAAAAAAAAGTTTCTCCAATAACTCTGGATTCTGATAGAGGGCCATGTGACTAAGACCTGAGTGCAAAAATGGAGGCTCTAGACCCTTCCAGAGCTGAGATATTGAGATATTTATGAGATATTTATGACATACTGAGATATTGAGCCATTATAAATATCTCAATATCTCAGCTCTGGAAGGGTCTAGAGCCTCCATTTTTGCACTCAGGTCTAAGTCCCATGGCCCTCTATCAGAATCCAGAGTTATTGGAGAAACTTTTTTTTTGCACAAAAAAAAAACATAAGGGGTACCACTGTCGTTTTTTTTTTTTGTGCAAAAAAAAAAAGTTTCTCCAATTTTCTTGAAACTCTGGATTCTGATTGAGGGCCATGTGACTAAGACCTGAGTGCAAAAATGGAGGCTCTAGACCCTTCCAGAGCTGAGATATTGTGATATTTATGAGATATTTGTGACATACTGAGATATTGAGCCATTATAAATATCTCAATATCTCAGCTCTGGAAGGGTCTAGAGCCTCCATTTTTGCACTCAGGTCTAAGTCCCATGGCCCTCTATCAGAATCCAGAGTTATTGGAGAAACTTTTTTTTTGCACAAAAAAAAAACATAAGGGGTACCACTGTCGTTTTTTTTTTGTGCAAAAAAAAAAGTTTCTCCAATTTTCTTGAAACTCTGGATTCTGATTGAGGGCCATGTGACTAAGACCTGAGTGCAAAAATGGAGGCTCTAGACCCTTCCAGAGCTGAGATATTGAGATATTTATGAGATATTTATGACATACTGAGATATTGAGCCATTATAAATATCTCAATATCTCAGCTCTGGAAGGGTCTAGAGCCTCCATTTTTGCACTCAGGTCTAAGTCCCATGGCCCTCTATCAGAATCCAGAGTTATTGGAGAAACTTTTTTTTTTGCACAAAAAAAAACATAAGGGGTACCACTGTCGTTTTTTTTTTTTTTGTGCAAAAAAAAAGTTTCTCCAATTTTCTTGAAACTCTGGATTCTGATTGAGGGCCATGTGACTAAGACCTGAGTGCAAAAATGGAGGCTCTAGACCCTTCCAGAGCTGAGATATTGAGATATTTATGAGATATTTATGACATACTGAGATATTTAGCCATTATAAATATCTCAATATCTCAGCTCTGGAAGGGTCTAGAGCCTCCATTTTTGCACTCAGGTCTAAGTCCCATGGCCCTCTATCAGAATCCAGAGTTATTGGAGAAACTTTTTTTTGCACACAAAAAAAACATAAGGGGTACCACTGTCGTTTTTTTTTTTGTGCAAAAAAAAAAGTTTCTCCAATAACTCTGGATTCTGATAGAGGGCCATGGGACTTAGACCTGAGTGCAAAAATGGAGGCTCTAGACCCTTCCAGAGCTGAGATATTGAGATATTTATGAGATATTTATGACATACTGAGATATTGAGCCATTATAAATATCTCAATATCTCAGCTCTGGAAGGGTCTAGAGCCTCCATTTTTGCACTCAGGTCTAAGTCCCATGGCCCTCTATCAGAATCCAGAGTTATTGGAGAAACTTTTTTTTTTGCACAAAAAAAAAACATAAGGGGTACCACTGTCGTTTTTTTTTTTTGTGCAAAAAAAAAAGTTTCTCCAATTTTCTTGAAACTCTGGATTCTGATTGAGGGCCATGTGACTAAGACCTGAGTGCAAAAATGGAGGCTCTAGACCCTTCCAGAGCTGAGATATTGAGATATTTATGAGATATTTATGACATACTGAGATATTGAGTCATTATAAATATCTCAATATCTCAGCTCTGGAAGGGTCTAGAGCCTCCATTTTTGCACTCAGGTCTAAGTCCCATGGCCCTCTATCAGAATCCGAAGTTATTGGAGAAACTTTTTTTTTGCACAAAAAAAAAACATAAGGGGTACCACTGTCGTTTTTTTTTTTTTTGTGCAAAAAAAAAAAGTTTCTCCAATAACTCTGGATTCTGAGAGAGGGCCATGGGACTAAGACCTGAGTGCAAAAATGGAGGCTCTAGACCCTTCCAGAGCTGAGATATTGAGATATTTATGAGATATTTATGACATACTGAGCTATTGAGCCATTATAAATATCTCGATATCTCAGGCTCTGGAAGGGTCTAGAGCCTCCATTTTTGCACTCAGGTCTCAAGTCACATGGCCTTCTATCAGAATCCAGAGTTATTGGAGAAACTTTTTTTTTTGCACAAAAAACAAAAAAACATAAGGGGTACCACTGTTGTTTTTTTTTTTTTTTTGTGCAAAAAAAAAAAAAAAGTTTCTCCAATAACTCTGGGATTCTGATAGAGGGCCATGGGACTTAGACCTGAGTGCAAAAATGGAGGCTCTGAGACCCTTCCAGAGCTGAGATATTGTGATATTTATGAGACATTTGTGACATACTGAAGATATTGAGCCATTATAAATATCTCAATATCTCAGCTCTGGAAGGGTCTAGAGCCTCCATTTTTGCACTCAGGTCTAAGTCCCATGGCCCCCTATCAGAATCCAGAGTTATTGGAGAAACTTTTTTTTTTGCACAAAAAAAAAAAACATAAGGGGTACCACTGTCAGTTTTTTTTTTTGTGCAAAAAAAGTTTCTCCAATTTTCTTGAAACTCTGGATTCTGATTGAGGGCAATGGGACTTAGACCTGAGTGCAAAAATGGAGGCTCTAGACCCTTCCCAGAGCTGAGATATTGTGATATTTATGAGATATTTGTGACATACTGAGATATTGAGCCATTATAAATATCTCAATACTCTAAGCTCTGGAAGGGTCTCAGAGCCTCCATTTTTGCACTCAGGTCTAAGTCCCATGGCCCTCTATCAGAATCCAGAGTTATTGGAGAAACTTTTTTTTTTGCACACAAAAAACCCATAAGGGGTACCACTGTCGTTTTTTTTTTTTTTTGTGCAAAAAAAAAAAAGTTTCTCCAATGAACTCTGGATTCTGATAAAGGGCCATGGGACTTAGACCTGAGTGCAAAAATGGAGGCTCAGATCCCTTCCAGAGCTGAGATATTGAGATATATTTTTTATGACATACTGAGATATTGAGCCATTATAAATATCTCAATATCTTAGCTCTGGAAAGGTCTGGAGCCTCCATTTTGCACTCAGGTCTAAGTCCCATGGCCTCTCTATCAGAATCCAGAGTTATTGGCAGAAACTTTTTTTTGCACAAAAAAAAAAAACATAAGGGGTACCACTGTCGTTTTTTTTTTTTTTTTTTTTGTGCAAAAAAAAAAGTTTCTCCAATTCTCTTGAAACTCTGGATTCTGATTGAGGGCAATGTGACTAAGACCTGAGTGCAAAAATGGAGGCTCTAGACCCTTCCAGAGCTGAGATATTGAGAGATTTTTGAGAGATATTTCAGACCTGCCAACCTTGAAAAACTTTTTTGAGTAGCAATTTACCGGTACTGATTTATTGTCGAAGTTCTGGTTCATGAACATGGTGACACTCACGCGGAAAAAATGTGCCATTACCACTGTCTTTAATGTCATTTTGGCTGGTTGGGCATCAGTATAGTGTATTGTTTTGTTCAAATGCTTACCAATCACTTCACCTGGTCATAGGACATAGTCATTTCCCCACTCACCACCATATTTAGTTATTCAACATATAAATCCACTATGAAGGAAGCAAGAACATTTTTAATGAAAAGACATGTATTTACATTACTCACTCACATTCACTTCAACTTTGACATTTGACAAAAGGGAAGTGAAAATTCAAAAAGGTTTATGACCCTTATCATAGACCTTCAACATCATATAAATAACTCAAAATCACAAAAGAAAATATGTCCTTGTGAAAATTGACAACTGGCAAACTATTGAAAGAAAGATAAAATTACTGAAGCTGTGCCATGTCCTTTCTAAATAAACACGCATTACTGAATAAACGTTAGCCAATACAAACATATTTATAGAAAATAGTTGACAATGAATAGACAGGAGTCCAATAATAGCAAAACGAATCACTTATTCTAAAAAGAATATCAAGTATAAGACGAATCCGACATATAGGAAGGGCTGTTAACAGTAAACGTCCATCATTTAACAAATTCTAAAAACAGGTGGATAATACAAATTTAAACTTAGCCCGTCAATTTTCATTTTAGTTATCTTCTCTCTGCGCGCGCGTCAGTGTTTGAGAGAGCTCGCGCTGCACTGATACAACTGCACTTTTTAATCCGCAAGTAACGAACGTGCTAATTTTCATACAAAATACATTAGGTAGGCCTACTTTAGTTATTATTAACACATAATATAACACATGCAGGCTACGTTTCTCAATCATGAGAATGAGTAGTAAATAAACGCCTGTTTCTCCAGACTCGCGCTTATCAGTCATCCAGAAATCACAGAACTTTCATAATCACTTAACTATAACGATTCATTTTATTAAGATGTAAGTTATTGCTCAGCATTACTTAAGCATTTTATAATTTGCATGGCTGAATGTTGTTTTCCTCTTATCTGAGTTACCATGAATGCCGGAGTATTTTGAGTGAGATATATAATCCATGCGATCACTCCCGTGTGATAATCGAATCCAGATCAACCCAATACAATATTTCAACTTTCCACATCCACCCCAGCCCGTTTACCTTCAGGAGTCAGAAGTAACTTTACCGTGACTGTAGCACTACTGTCGTGTCCTCGCTCAAATCAAGTCAGACGGCGGGCCGGGAGAGGAAGCGGGATCGAGCAGGATTCTTTATTGCCTTACGCATCTGTCAATCATCCCTGCTTGCTATTTTGGGGAATGAACCCAGCGCTATGATTGGTCAAACTCTTTTTGCTGTTGCTTGATTTGAGGACTGCAGCGCGCAAAAAGAGGCGGGTGAGCAGGTTTTTGCATAGTTTAGAGTGACAGATCGTATCAGCGTACTTTGAGTTCAAAATGCGTAACCGATACGCAAAATGCGTACAGGTTGGCAGGTCTGGAGACATGATGCCATAGTCGGTTGTGCAAAACGAGGGCTTTAAACAAATGCTGAAAGTGCTTGAGCCACGTTACTACATGAACTGTTGTGGATGAACTATCCGAGCATCCTCTCCTCTGTTGCGCTCACGACAGACGGGTGGACTTCTAGGGGAACGCAGAGCTATGTGACGATAATCGCTCACAATTTAAAAGTGTTAATTAAAAAAAAGACAAAACTTATGTTTATTTGTCTTCTCTTTTTTTTTCTTTTTTTTTCGTTTTTTTTTGCTGATCCGAAAAATGATCCGATTCGTGACTCTGATCTGAGAAACGATCTCAATTCGTGAGTTTTTTGATCCGTGCACCCCTATCAATAATGTTACATTATGATTAGAATCAAACCTGAACATGTTACAAAGAGAAATGTTGGCATCCTAAGATTTGATCCTTTATTTCAACTGAACAGCAATAACAAATTAGCAAATAAAGCAGTAAAAATAAAATATTTGTAAAAAAAAAAAAAAAAAGAAGAAGTAAATTGGGAAGAAAATCGAACAACTAGGAACAATAGAACAATAGTTGGTCTCATCTCTTTTATAGCCTTACAAATGTATTCCTGTGTGTGTGTGTGTGTGTGTGTGTGTGTGTGCACATTTTCAATGCGTCTTAGTGTAACCAATTTATTTTTGCGGTGGTTCTGCATTTTAGAGTATTTTATTTTACAAATGATAAGAGAACAGTTTTTATAGTCTGTAGTCCTGTATATTGTATTCCTCTATATGTGTGTGTTTGTGTGTGTGTGCGCATGTGTGTGAGCATGATAATTTTGGATTGTGGATGTTTTTTGCATTGTTGGAAGTGTCACTTAATTTCTGTCATTTCTGTCTGTGTTCTGCGTTATTTCTGATTTTGATGATGAATTTTGTCTATTTTGAGTCCAAAGATAAATAAATATTTATTTATTAATTTATAGATATTTAAAAGATAACATAAATCCTCCAAAAACTGCACAAATGTTGAGTAAAAACATTAATAAACAGTAAAATAATATTTGTATATAAAAAAAACTTTTGTTCTGTTACAAAATTAAATGATATTTTCTGGGGTCCAATGGACCCCGAAGACCACGAGTGTGACTATTTTGTCACGCCTACATAAAAACAGATAGAATTCCAATTCAAATTTTTTTTTGTAGATCTAGACAGTGTTGAGAGCCGTAGGAAGAACATTTTTTCAATTCAAGCAAAAGTCATTTGGGGTCTAGCAGACCCCGAAGACCATCAGAGGGTTAATGACTCGTAAATGTAAGTACACATTGATGGCCTAAGACACGAAAACGAACGGTTTGTGTGAGAAAACAAACAGCATTTATCGTTTTTCCTCGTGTAACACAGCCACGTCCAACTGATCTGACGGCACGGGCGCTTCCGGTCTGCGCCATACGCCGGAAGTGATCGCTGCGTGTCTACATCACTCATTATTAACACAGAGATTTCAGAAGTTTTACCTTTCACTAAACATATTTCAGATATATCGAAATCATCTACCATTGCAATTTCCAGTATATCTAAATATGTTTAGTGAAAGGTAAAACTTCCAATATCTCTGTAAATAATGAGTGACGTAGGCGCGCAATCGATCACTTCTGGTTAGGGATGTACACGAATATTCGAATTTTCGAATATTCGATATGTAATTATTATTCGAAAATAAAATACTATTCGAATTTTGAATACGTTGCTTTGCTGGCCGTAAATGCAGTGAGTCCATGATAAATGCTAGGAACTAACTCGCAGTTACAATTAAATGCACTGGATGGCGCTGTGGAGTGTGTTAACAAGTTGTCTGTATTTGATCACATAATGTTGTAGTCTGCCTCACGAAGTTTGGAATTAACGTTACTTGAAAAGGATCTTACTAAACGGAATTACTTTTGATTAAATTAATTAATTAATCTGAGATATGATATCACCATGAGAAATCACATGAAATCCAAACAGTCGAGTGAGGAAAGACAGCTGTTCATCATTGCATCACAACTGCAGGTAAGCGCAGCTGGACCCCGCGTGATCAAAGATGTTAACTTATCTAATAGCAAAATGATTTTGAGACACACTTATTTTAAGTTTCGTTGGGGGAGACCGGATTAAGAACAGAAAATGCAAAGTGCTGTTAGAAACACCGCTATCTTTGTGTATCTGAAACGTCTGTCAGCGCGGCGTCTTTTCTCACTCGAGCATAAAGTGCTGGCGGCGCCCCTGCATGTAACGTTAGATATTATTGTTTTTCTCAACATAAACGTGAAACAATATAAACTCGATAAACAGTCATTTGCTGACTCGTGTGTATAGGTGTACGTTCTGTATGATATCTGACGCAATCTGCTTTATTAGGGTTTTTTTCGCTCGCGCTGCTTGAGCATGCTTTTAATAATGCTTTTTTAGATATATATTTTGTTTACATAGGCCTACTGTTTAATGTTTTCAACTAAAAGAAAACTTTAATTACTATTGTAAGCTTGTTGTGTATTGCCTAATTGTAAGCTTGTCCAGAAATGGTGACAAAAACGTAAAAAAAAAATAGCGTCTTTTTCGTTAAACATAATTTAAATAAACGAATATTCGATTTTTATGAGCCCGAATATTCGAATGCAATATTTTAGAAAAATGCCCATCCCTACTTCTGGCGCATGCGCAGGCCGAAGCGCCCGTGCCGTCAGATCAGTTTGACATGGCTGTGTTACATGAGGTAAAAATGATATAAATTCTGTTTGTTTTCTTACCAAACCGCTCGTTTCAGTGTCTTAGGCCATCATTGTGTACTTACATTTACGAGTCATTAAATCATGTTTAATCTGGACTTCTCTGTGCATGCTCTTTGAGGTGGTGACCATAGACCTGCATTATATGACTGATGGACAAGAGACGGTTTGACCTAAAAATGTCAAAATTTAAAATACTGTGGAAACAAACACACCTACATCTTGGATGCCCTTGAGGTAAGCTAAAACATATAAACAATGTTTACACCGTATAAACAAACAAAAAAAAAGATATTTCTGAGAATCAAAAAAAGGCACATGCATTCTGGATGTCATAAGGGTGAGTTAATGCCAATTTTAGTTATAAAATTCTTAATTAGGATAAAATGCAAGTCAATAGCATTAGACAACATTAGATGGAATTTACTCAAACATGTCCAACATTAGTAATTCATATCATCTATTATCAATAGAAGAAATTAGAAATTACTTAAATTAATAGAAAATACTTACCATGTAACGTTATAGCAAAGTGTCGTCCTCAATCGTCGAAACGTGAAAAAAGCTTTCGGTCCTAAGGAGAGAAAAAATGTTGTATCATTAGTATTTAACTCATATTATATATTATCAATAGAAGAAATTAGAAATTACTTAAATTAATAGAAAATACTTACCATGTAACGTTATAGCAAAGTGTCGTCCTCAATCGTCAAACGTGAAAAAAAGCTTTCGGTACTAAGTAAAGAAAACATTTTTGTATCATTAGTATTTAACTTAAGTGGTAAAAAATTGTTTACTAAAGGTCAAGTAATTAATTAGTTGTGAAAATACTACTATTTCTGAAAAAAAAATCATACTTTTAAAGAAAACCCCGATTTGTTTTCCTGCATGAAACACCTCAAGCTAGGCAAATGAAGCTAGCGTTAAGCACAGGGCACTGTCAGGGAATCAGTTAACGTTAATGGGCTGACTCCCTGATCAGCGCCCTAGTTAACTTAATGAACTGATTGAGACGCACCCAATGACTTTTATCACAGACTTTCAACATCATTTTGGGCGAAAAAAGTCGATGAATAAATCAGAGCTAATGTTTCAAAGACAACTAAAAGAAGAGACGAAAGAGAAAACTCAAATATTGTACTGCAGGAATTCAAATCCGAGGATTTTGTCCCGCTCCCCGAGCACTTCCCGCCCAAAGCATTTCCAATTTCTCAAGCGGCACAGACGGTTCTAATTTTTACATTATTTAATATACAAGTCCCAAGATCCAAACTTAACTAATTTTTTTTATAAAACAAACGAGTAACGTTAAAGACAACATCATGTATAACGTTAACTACAGAACATATTCAGTCAGTGATGCTAGTTTGCAAACGTCCGTTCAAAAATGTGGTTAATTGGGATTTTGTTAGTATTCATGTTCACAAACAACATTCATTAACTCATAAACAACTAAAACAAACGTCAAAAAGTTGCATATTAGAGTATATTAATTAAAAAACAAACTTCCAACCTACCTTATTCCTCCGAAGTGCGGAAAAGAAAATGGCGGCTGAGCAGAAGTACCAGACAGGCTCGTGCGTCGTGACGTCAGGAAAAAAAAAACGTGTGACGCGGGAGTCCTTAAGTTAAAGGGAAATTATACTTTGGGTGAAAGTGAGATATCTGAGTGTCTGTGAATTTCTATGCGTTCAAGTTGAATGAGTGTACAATAATCAGTTACGATTAGGAAAGCAAAAATACAAAGTAAATAGACTTAGTAATCCAACTTACACCCATATTCACTTTTTACAGTGCACATTAGAATAAAACTTACAAACTTAGCTTAAAAAAGTGGTGATAATATAGCATAATAGATTTTTAAGCCTCTTCTTTTTCTTTTTCTTTTTTTTTTTGTAGGCCAGGAACACAAGTGACTTTGTACAAAATAAAAGCATTTCAAAATAAGCTTCCTGGTTAGACAAAAAGCATGATAAACTGCATTTTTCCTAATATTTTGTTGAATATTGACAACATTTGTTTGTCCTGATTGGTCTGAAGGAGGAACGCAAAAAAAAAAAAACAGATGGTGGTGAATGAGCATGAAACCAACATGACTTCAACCCCAGAATTATTTCATAATAACCCAAATAACCACATTATGTTTCACAATAGAAAATTGTCTTACAAAATCAAGCAGAACAACCAACATAACCAATCTAAATTCTCAACCAAACTAGCTAAACTAAAAGAAAAGTTTACAAAAGTACAGCAAGACAATCTAACTCCCTAGCTTTAAACAGATGTTATCTGTTCACATCTGGTACACATTGAATCCACATATACCAGATGTTTTGACCCAATTTTGGGTCACATATGGACAAAACCTGCCATTTTTAAATTACATTTTTTAACCCAATATTTGAGTTTGTCCATATCTGACCCAAAATTGGGTTAAAACTAACCCAGCATTTTTTAGAGTGTGGATTTACATAAACCATATATATATATATATATATATATATATATATATATATATATATATATATATATATATATATATATATATATATATATATATATATATATATATATATATATATATATATATATATATCTTAAATATGCTAAAATTAACATCTGACAGGAAAATCTTTAAGAGGTATTGCAGATGAGCACGTCACAACATATGCACAATGCATTGTGTATTCATGCATAGGCCTACCTGTTTACAACACTGGTGTAGTGTGCCATCTGAAGAAAGGTTGGGAAACACTGTGGACCTTATTTTCAGCAAATTACCTCTTATGTAATCTATCTCCGGCTAGTGTTACAACTCATTTGTATTTGTATTTGCCATTGACTTGCATAATCTGTTTTATTTGTAGTATACAAATGTAGCTACCATGCCCCAAAGTTTGAGAGATCTTGCGCAAACAACCACTGAGTTACTGATGCTCACTTGTATGCAAAAAAAGAGAAAAACTTAGATGCAAGTTATTTTTGTACTCAAAGATTGCTTATTTTACACTTAAAGTACACTTGAAAATATATATTTTATTCTTTAAAAAATAGGCCAATTTAGGCACAAGAAGTATTAAAATAGTACACTTACAAGTATAGGGCCTAGTACTACTAGGTAGTACATTCATAATAGAACATTTCAAGTATACCTGAAAATAAATTTAAACGACTAAATTTACTTAATACTTAATTTATTTAATAAAATGAACTTATATATACTTAGCTATACTTAATATACTTATTTTTTGAGGCCAAGCATGCATGGGGCTCTGTGTGTAACTGTGACCACATTTCTACTTCTCTTTATTTACTTCTCTAAACTCAGTCCCACTAATGACAAAACGGCCTCCACAAACCCAGGTAGGGAAGAGACGATCTTTTGTCACTCTTGTTTGTGTTCTCTCCTTTATTCCAAGTTCCTAGTAGAGTTATTGCCTCGGTCTCTTCCATGCATCCAGACTTCTGGGAGTTTGGCTGGAGTTATCTTTCACCAGCCTTCAGTCTTGAAGAGTCCGTGCAGCGTTGTTTCCGTCTACTGACTCTCTTTCGGGATTGTCGCATTCAGGTCGCCTGCCTGCATAAGTGGTGTTTTGAGATTTGTCCTGTGCTGCCTGTCATTAATAAACTGTTTAAATGCATTTGGATCTTGGGACTCGTTATTGTGACAAAAACTCATAAACTCAGGATCAAAGCCTGAGTTGACAGAGAAAGTTGATGACCAGCATCATGGTACCAACAAAGCCTGGTTGGATTGGTTTGGTTTTGTCAACTTGAAACTAATCCTGTAACCCTGAGTTTGTTCAACTACCATCATGGTACAGGCCTCATTAAATGAAGCAGAATCAAAACAACACACACACACACAAAATAAATAAATGAGCAGATGAACATTATCCTGACAGGTGTACCTACTTTATTAAGTTCTTTTATTGCAGTTTATCCACATATAGCTAATAAATAACTGAATTGTAAGTTGCATAACTCAACTTAAATGATCTTCGCTTATTAAGTCATTTAATATTGTTTGCAAAAAAATGACATTTATTTAATGATATTTATTTAACATTCTTTGGTCGTGTTAGAGGTTCCCACTGTGCTCCTATGAATCTTGTGTGCGTGTGTCTTTCTTTACTTCTCTAAACTCCACACCACAAAAGATAAAACCACAAACCCAGATAGGGAAAGAGATTGACCAAAAGTTGTTCCATGGTGGTCTTGATTGCAATTGAGCCTTTTCACATTTCTGGGTTTCTCAGAAGTGGAAGTCATCACAGTTGGGTAAACTTCTGTACACGCTGAATGAAAGTCTATGAAAGTAAAAAAAAAAAAAATAGAGAGAGATTGATAGCAGCATACATTTATATACTGTATATAACAGCATATATTATATATATATATATATATATATATATATTTATAAAACGGTTAGTTCGAATCCTTGATTCTGATTGGTCAAGAGCTGTGCTTTATTCACGATAGAACCCGGCTCCGAGCCGCTTCACCCCAACGGTTCTATTGATCGCTGCGCAACACTGCGGTTCTGTGTTGTTTTTATTTGAGCTTTCATGCATTTTACACACTGGAACGTTGTTGCTGTTCACACTCGGGGACTATTTTTTCCAGCGGAAGGTAAGCTTTAGTGATTTTACTTTCAAGAAAGTTGCACGTATATTGTTTTTTACTTTAATATTGTGTGGCAACCGTTTTATAAAAGCAATAAGATACTCGAGGCAAGTGCTGTATCGTGCAATAAGTAACAGCTGAAGGGGTTGCAGGCACTCCGCTTCGCGTCGTGCCTAACAACGCCCTTCAGCTGTTACTTATTGCACGATACAGCACAGCCTCTCGTACCTTATTGCTTACATATATATATATATATATTGGTAACACTTTACAATAAGGTTCATTAGTTCACTTTGAAATTAATGTTTCATATGTTTTAGCTTACCTCAAGGGCATCCAAGATGTAGGTGTCTTTGTTTCCACAGTATTTTCAATTTTGACATTTTTCAGTCAAACCGTTGTTGTCCATCAGTCATAGACTGGAGGCTAAGGGGGTCCACATCAAAAAGCATGCAGAGAAGTCAAAATTAAACATGATTGAATGACTCGTAAATGTAAGTCCACATTGATGGCCGAAGAGCACGAAACGAGCGGTTTGTATGAGAAAACGAACAGTATTTATATAGTTTTTAACTCTTGTAATCATAGCCATGACAAAATGATCTGACAGCACGGGTGCTTCGGTCTGCGCATGTGCCGGAAGGGATCGCTTGTGCACCTACGTCACTCTTTGTTTATACAGAGATTTCGGAAGTTTTACCTTTCACTAAACATATTTAGATATACGGGAAATCGCAATGGAAGACGAATTTCGGTATATCTAAATATGTTTAGTAAAAGGTAAAACTTCCGAAATCTCTGTGTAAATATTGAGTGACGTCACACGCAAGCGATCACTTCCGGCGTAACATTGAACTGATTCAGTTTGGTTCAGTTGGACATTGCGCAACTGATTCAGATCACTTGGATGGACGTGTGATTACACAAGGTAAAAACAATATAAATACTGTTTGTTTTCTCACAAAAAACGCTTGTTTAATGTCTTAGGCCATTAATGTACTTACTAGTCATTCAATCATGTTTAATTTTGACTGAACTCTGCCTGTTGTCTGGATTAGTCCTGTTGTTTGATCTACCTTGCTCTGTCTGCCCTGTTTGACATTGGCATCTGTGCCATCATTACAGAAGACTTCGCCAAAATGAATCCAGCAGCACAACTGACCAATATGGATCTAAAAGGTACCATCCAGAGCCTGTTGAGTAAACTGTGTTCTATTTATCAATTAAATCACAGCATTGAGGATTATGTGGAGGAGTTTCTTTGTTATAGTCACCTCGTTCCTGGTGATGAGGTTATGCAAAAGGACTGTTTCTGGAGTGGACTAGACCAGGATATTAGCTCAAATTTACCGGAGGAAGACCCCAGCTGGACCTTAGCACATTATATTGACTTTGTCCTGGAGTTTTGTGGATCCCACTTCACTGTAGGGAAGGTGGGAATGTTACCACAACCACACTACCTGAGAATCATCTCGTCACTTCAACCGTCAAGCTAGCCTTGGCATCGGTTTATGGGTGTCCAGGACTGATGTCCACCGTGGCACAGTTGCCGCTGATGTCAGTGCGGAGGGCCAAGAAGACCGTCATTCCAGGGTTCCAGCTTCCAGAGCCTCGCCACGTCCAGCCAGAGCTTCCAGAGCCTCGCCACGTCCAGCCAGAGCTTCCAGAGCCTCGCCACATCCAGCCAGAGCTTCCAGAGTCTCGCCACGTCCAGCCAGAGCTTCACGTCAGCCACGTCCAGCCAGAGCTTCACGTCAGCCACGTCCAGCCAGAGCTTCACGTCAGCCATGTCCAGCCAGAGCTTCCAGAGCCTCGCCACGTCCAGCCAGAGCTTCACATTGGCCATGTCCAGCCAGAGCTTCCAGAGCCTCGCCACATCCAGCCAGAGCTTCACGTCAGCCACGTCCAGCCAGAGCTTCACATCAGCCACGTCCAGCCAGAGCTTCCAGAGCCTCGCCACGTCCAGCCAGAGCTTCACATCGGCCACGTCCAGCCAGAGCTTCACATCGGCCATGTCCAGCCAGAGCTTCACGTCACTTCCGCCGAGCCAGAGGCGCTTCACGTCACTTCCGCCGAGCCAGTGACGCTTCACGTCACTTCTACAGAGCCAGTGTCCATGGACAAGATGGTCAATCCAGCGTCTGTTCACGTGATTTCTTCCAAGCCTGTGTCAACGGACAAGATGGCCGAGCCTAAGACTGTTCACGTTCCTTCTGCCGATCCAGACACTGTTCACGTCACTTCCTTCGGAGCCAGTGTCTACGGACAAGATTGCCATTTCAGAGACTGTTCACGTTACTTCTGCCGATCCAGTGTCTCCGGACAAGATGGCCAATTCCCACATACTGCTGGAGAGTAGGTAAATATTCCAATAAATCACATGAATTAAAATCCCTGAGAATTAAAACAGGTTGGTCTGTAGAACGAGTGAGAGCATCATTCTAGCTTTTCGCTATTCTCTCCCCTGCTGACGTGAAATTAGGCCCAGGTACATAGGCGAAAATGACCGTAATCTGGACAAACTCCCACGGGAGATAAAATGGTCTAAAAGAAATCGTTAAATCTCAAAGTCTGGCGTACGCTTCGTACACTGTACTGTGTGGCCCAGCTGTTATCAACAAACACAGACATACCACCACCGATGGATTTAAATGAGCAACGCTCATCTCTGTCCGCTCTTATTGTTGTGTATCCCTTAAATACAGGGTTGGATGGTGATTTTTAAGCCATGTCTCTGTGAGGCAGACAAGATTGCTCTGTCTGAACTCACAGTCGTGATCAGCTTCTCAGCATAAATTCATCTAATTTGTTGATTACCGAGCGTGCGTTTGAGAAGGTTATAGCGGGAAGGGGGAATCTGTTCCGACGTTTCGAAAGTCGATGTCTCACACCTCCTCTTGAACCCCGTTTTGTCTTCCATTTGTTCGGCCTTTCTGGCCGTCTGATTGCGCAACAGTTCTCTGGTAAAATTACGCGATGAGGACTCGCCAGCAAAGCGTAGAGACAACAAATCCTCACGTGTGTAGATGAGCACTCCTTGTCGATCCGTCCAGCAGCTGATCCCAGGCACAAGTGCCGTGCAGCAGACCAGTATCCATACTAATTTGAAGTTCATGACAAGATATGGGGTGGGTTAACGTAACCAGCAAGCTTAATCCACTTCAGACAGTAAGAAATGTCCAAAAAGAAACAAAAACAGACTTTAAAACTCCAATAAACAAACAAACAAATGACATGTGGTGAGCACAGGGTCAGCAACAGAGCCGCGCCCCCGGAAGTCTTAGTTTCACCTGTGCTAGAGCGCGTCAGAGAATGTCTAATTGAAGAGAATTGGCACTGGCTGGTTACTTCCGGGTTCTGGACTGGCTGCAGTAACACTTCTCTGTCCATGCGGGGCGCTTGCGGTCAGAGTGCAGAATGAATGGGAGTCAATGGGGTTTCACCCCCAGAAATCCACTTTTCTCAGGATGTAATTTTTTGTCAAGTAAATTGAGAGTTGCATTCAAAAGAGAGGGCTAAGATAATACACTCAGCTGAAAATTGCATTTTTTAAGTTCACTTCTCCGTTCTAAAAATCCGTTCAAAAATGTGATGACGTCACACAATAGCAGAATGCTAGCGTGTCCGGCCAACAACGGCCTAGCCTGTACAGAAATCAAAAGGACATAAGTACTCGTTCATTCGACTTTTGGCCTATAATCTATATTGAACTTGCGGAAACAACAATAAAATCTATGTTAATTTAACGACAAGCAGGTGAAAGACACATTTAGCCGTTTAGCCCCATAGACTCCCATTCATTCTGCTCTCTGCTCTCAAGTTGTAAAAAGCAAGAGGTTGTGTATTGTATATTCATCGATGACTAACAGTTAGGAGTATAGTTGAATTTGTGGTTCAAGTTCATATGTTAGCAGATGATAAAGCTAGGACACATTGCATGAATCAAATTATATTTGTTTTGTTTTCAATTAACAATTTGCTTTGATATTCTGTACATCTCTTTACATGCCTTTTTTAAAAATGTTTGTGAATCATGTTTTTATATAACTGCTTAATAAATACATTAAGTGACTTCTCTGTTTCTGTACTGATTGCATCCACAAAGACCCTTTAAGTACACATAAATGGGCAAAGACACATCAAACTGTTTTTAAAATAAACTACCAAATGCCCTCATTTTTACACGCGTCATCAACATTAAATGATGACAATAAGGCACAGTTGTATTTAACAAGTTACCACATCTTGTGGCATTATAAAGTAATGTACAATGTTTTTCTTGCACAACCTATGAAAACTTAACATATAGACTGAAAATAGCAAGTTAATATTAACTATGAGAGCTGCTTTTCAGGTAAAATAGCTTGAAATTTATGTACAATAATAATCAACTATAGGCTTCGAACACCAAAACTAAATCAGATGTATCAACGTTGTTTATCGCAGATAGTTTGTCCAAATTACGTTTTTTTTTTGGCAGTGGCATTTAGTTTATCCTGGTAGGGTCCCTTCTCTCTTTCTTTAAACATCTCCATTTCTTCCGTTCTTCTTCAATTTTGCCTCGTTTTAGCCAAACAACCACTATTATCCCGAAGGTAAACAAAGATCGTCCATGTAAAGATGGCGCCCACGTCCCATAATGCAACACGGCGTGACGTTCCTCGCATTCCCTATAGAGCTGGTAAGTCAGAGCCCATTCTGTACATTATATAAACATTATATAAAAAAATCACAGACAACATATGTTACATTCATTGCAAAATTCAAACGGGATTAGAAAATAATTATTTTCTCTCATTCACTTGCATTGATGGTTTTTCAACCTAGAGGTCCAGCGGGGTTAGCTGAAGGGGCGGGACTTACCAGCTCTATATAGAGCATCACAGTCCCGCCCACAGCCCGAGAGAGCGCTGGTGCCGGAAGTAAATTTCCCATTCATTTTTCCCATTGACATTTTGTAAAATCCATATCTAAAGAGTATTAGACCATGTCTGAGGATAACCAGCTACGGCTGAACTCATAAGCATACAACACATCATTTGGAGTGAAAAACGAAGAGAAAAAAAAAAAAGTCCAGGGTACAAGCCTGTGTACATATTTTCATTTCCGAGCAAAGGAACTACTCCTCACATAAACCACTGCGCCTAACTAAAGTTGTCTGAAAGCCTCCGTGAAAGAGTGTTTTGAGTGACTTAAATCTGACGACGGCCGCGTGAACTTTTTCCTCGAGTGAATTTTATATAGTGAATGAGCAGGGAAACTCCTTTTCCTCGATTTACTGAAATTTATGCATATGCTAAAACATTGAGCATCTGGCTCGCTCATAGGCTGTTCTGTGGCTACTGTACAACCAATGGCGCGGGGTCGTCTCTGAGGTGCGACCAATGAACTTAGCCCTACGTCATTACGCGAATCTTCAGTCTTTACAGCGCCTTTCACAGGGTTTAAGACACGTGACATGACTTCCACCAATCAGCTGCATCACTGTGGGATTGTTCAGGATTATTGCATACATGATTCACATACATGATTGCAGATTGCCTTTGCATATATCTAAATCATATATTTTTCTGCTTGTGTAGAAGTGATCATGAAATTTGATTCTGCAGCCACAGTGGAGCAAATCAAGATGCATGTTTCTGAGCACCTAGAGCACGCGCCACAAAGACTGTGAGATGAAGGATTCACTACGCCCTGATGAGCCAAGACGAGAGGACTTGAATTATAAATTAAATTACAATCTAGTTATTTGTTCATAATTGTGCTTTACTGTTGCCCTTCAATGACAATCTAATTATTTGTTCATAATTAAATTAAATTACAATTTTATACTACAGTGTTCAACACCTGTTATAGATGTGTAAAGGCATGAATTAATCATTTACACTTTCTGCATAAAGTGTGGACTATTCATCACTTGTAAATGTCTTACACTTCATTCATAGAGATCTACTAACTAATTATTTGTTCATAATTGTGCTAGATATGTCTGGTGCCCTTCAAACAATCTAATTATTTGTTCATAATTAAATTAAAATCTAATTATTTGTACATAATTGTGCTTGATTATATGTCCGTTCCCTTCTTGATGCTATTCAGGGCAATTTATTTTGAATAAAGATTAAAATGGTGATTATTGAATTGTGGTTTATTTGTATGTGTATCGCTGTAATGTTATAGAAGTTATAGAAGTTAAGAAAAACAACGTCTAATATAAGTCAAATATTCGACGTTGAAAAGATGTCCAAAACGCGAAAGTGAGTTAGCATTTTAGCATTACGGTTTCCTCGCTCTAAAGCCTATGGGATTTTTGAATGGGTTTTTGCTAAATCACCTGAAATAAGGTCTGTGGTGAACAGAGCCTCTAAATATTTTCACGTTTTACACGGAGGTCCCACTGACATCCTAATAGAGAGCCTAAGTCCCGCCCTCCGCTTCTGGTTTCATGGGACCTTATCTCGGAAAAATAATGCATGGTAGTCAATGGCGAGAGATAACTTATCTTTTTATTCCGTCTGAACTGTGTCCTGGATTACACATATGATGTTTGTCAATTTAAAAGATAATTATGAAAGCCAAGAAAGTCGCAGTTCGTCATAAAACAGAAGAGTAACTTTTAGTTTTATGTGAAAATCGCTCAATGAACTACATCTCCCGGGAGGCGAAACAACGAGCGAGATCAGCTGCTGTGTGTGTGCGCAGTCTGGAACAACACACTCATTACTGGTAACGTTACCGATTATAACGGAAGACTATAGAAACAATGACATAGCCTCAGTAAAGTTCGCTTCATTCATTTGAGAGAAAATGTGCGCCTTTGGGGTTTGTAGTCTTTGTAATTACGTATTTTCACAGTCTTATATATCTCAACAGTTTTACATCAAACTGCGAACTTTCTTAACTTTAAAATGTATCTTTTAAATTGACAAACATCATATGTGTAATTCAGGGATCAATTTAAACGAAATCAAAATATTTGTTATCTCTCGCCATTGACTACCATACAATATTTTTCCGAAATAAGGTCCCATGGTGGTCGACCGAAGGGGAGGGACTTAAGCTCTCTATATGACACAGAAAAAAGACGTCACACCCATTTTTTTTCTTTATTTCTGAACAAAATACAGGACAATAGGTACAGAGAACACTACAGATACTGTAACCTGTTCAACACAGTTGAATCAACAGTGTACAGACCAGAGGATAATAACAAATCAATTAATATAATTATAGAAGGGGAAAAATTAAAAAAATATGCAGTTCCTTCAGGAGATGAAATGTTCTTGTAGCCTTCATGTTTTTCATGTTTTCTATTGTTTTGTAATATAATTTAAAGTCCAAATGAAATGCCTTAAAACAAGGTTGTGAATTAGACCATTTACATTTGTGAATATGGTATTTTCCAAGGATAATAAACAGCTGAATAACAAAAATATATTTTTTTGATAAACCACAAAAATCAAAGTATAACATGACATCAAAAATATTGATTCTGATGTTTACATTCAATTTTGTGATTATATATTCTTCCAAATCAGACCAAAATTTTTTTTGTGTACATACAGTGATAAAATAAATGAAAACTAGTCTCCTTACTAGATTGGCAAAAAACACAAGACTCTTCTATGTTTATTTTAAATCCTCTTAATGTATCTTTAACAGGATAAATTTGATGCAAAATTTTAAATGAAACTTCTTTCACTTTATGACGTCACACCCATATAAATGATGTCTATGGTCACACCGACGTCACAGTGTTGCGCATGCGTTCAGCGGATTCAATTGCCATGGTAACCGTTACTACAACAACTGTGGCAACAACAGATGCTAGTTCACCTCTCCACAACTAAAAGCGAATAATTTTGATTCTCCAGACACGTTTGATATCACAATTAAAAGCAAAAATGGCAGCTGCGCCAGAGCGGAGTTTACACGTTTTCCAGCCGATACGTGCGATCCTTCCCAACCGCCCTAGAATATCAGAAATATCCTGCTGTGAGTCACATCACACACACAGATCTCACTTCACATATTCTTGCCCATTTAACAGTATAAATGTCATTGGTAGGCTGATATATTAAAGATGTTCCTATATGTTTTTACGCTATAACTGAGGAATTATCCTTTCCCCCAAATGTGGGTTTTGTTGTGAACATCAGGTTTAGCCTAAGCTTTTTTTCTGCTATTTTGTTTTATGACATCTCTCTCTCTCTATAACTGTACTAATAATACTAACTAACTACACTAATACTAGAAAGCTTTGAATAACGTTACCAGAGTAACGTTAAGCTTTTTGTTCCTGGCTAAAATAATAATGTTACCAAATATCAAAAGGTTTGTGGACGTGGCTAAAATATTAATATTAATATTATTGTTAATGCACATATGATGGACATTTTTTTGCGAAGGAAAAAAAATTATCAAATGGCTAAAAACATGCTAAATTTTTCTTTTAGGTCTACTGTAAATTGCAGAAATGAAGAGAGCAGTTATGGAAACATCATGCATGACCGACGTGTTGTCAGAGGAAATACATATGCTCAACATATCCTACCCATTGTGAGTATTAATGCACAGAGATTAGAAATCTTTCTTATAATACAGTTTATTTGTATTTGTGTAGTCTGACAGCATAATGTCAAAATACCAGAGTACAAAACAGCCCAAAAAGCTTGTTACTTTTATGAACCGTTCCATAGAACCATGTGTTACTGTGATAAGAGCACATTTGATGAATGCATAGAATATAAAATAATATATATATGTGTTTATCAGACATCTCAGCCCGATCTCAGCCAGGAGGTCAGAAGAAGAGCGATGTCCAGAAAACGGATGAAGGAGCAGTTTGGCCCTAAAACACCAGAACCACTTAAAGGCAGAAAGAACGTTGATATGCAGACAGGTAGTGAATGATTCTGCGTTAATGTCAGAGCCCAATGTTGAGCCCTGGTGCTCATGCGAAACCCGGGTTGGAGTCTGGCCCAGGCCATGTTCCCATCTTTTGTCCCTTACTACTTTGTCTATTAATACAATTTTGACAAAAAGCTACCCTAAACTAACCTATGCTTACTTTCAATGTGTTACAATAAGTGTAAATACTCAGAATGGAAATGCAACTTCAAATACATGTAAGCCCAGAAATCAAGTGATGAAATCTCTCACTGGTGTGTTTTTTAGAGTTGTATCTGGAAGAGCTGTGCGATCGTGTGAGGACGTCAGCGTGGAATGCCAAACAGACGTGTTCCTGGACCAACCAGCCACTCCCTCTTCATCCCAGCCAAAACTGGACAAGATGCAGCCACACAGATAGAAGAGGGAGAGGTGAAGGATAGATTTTAGGATGTTATTTGTCATTTTAGGTTTCAGAAGGGTGTTTGTGAGTGACCGTTCTCTGAGATTTGTTTTCATGATAATCGAATGTAAAGAGTTTTATCTCTAAAAACTAGTATATGGGGGCATATAATAAGTAAAGAGAAATCACCAGTTAACAGTGGTGGAGGAAGTACTGAATTTCAGTACTTAAGTAAAAGTACAAATAACCAGATAAATATTTACTTTAGTAAAAGTCGAAGTAACACAATGACAACCAAACTTATCTCTAAAAACTAGTATATGGGGGCATATAATAAGTAAAGAGAAATCACCAGTTAACAGTGGTGGAGGAAGTACTGAATTTCAGTACTTAAGTAAAAGTACAAATAACCAGATAAATATTTACTTTAGTAAAAGTCGAAGTAACACAATGACAACCATACTTAAGTAAAAAGTAAAAAAGTACCTGATTTTAAATGTACTTTAAGTATTAAAAGTAAAAGTACTTGCATAACAATTTATTCTCTTAATGTCTATTTTCTAATGATTAATAAAACATTCATTCTAACTCATTCAACCTAATACTCATATAATGATGGAAAAAATTAGTTGTCACCATTTCTGAAACAAGCTTGCAATTAATTAGGCAATATACACATCATGCTTATCCTTACTATATGTTAATATATGTTGCAGTTAAATGTGATTAATTTATGGTGTAATTCTGAACCTCTTGGCTTGCCATAATCCTAACCAACCGTATATTACACACGGTGCGTTTCCTATGCACGTAAATACAAATTTTCGTGTATAAATTGCACGATAAATGCACTGCGTGCAAAGGCGCATTTAGTGTGACCGAGTTGATATATCTATGGCAACCAAACGTCACTGGTGAGACAAACGTGCCAGACGGACGGACGGTCAGATTACGTTTTGGCAGGGGAAAAACTGGTACAGAAAATGTAACAAAAATGTAACAGAAGTTGTAGAAATGTCATGGAGTAGAAAGTATAATAATTGCTGCAAAATGTAACGAAGTAAAAGTAAAAAGTATGCACTATTTATTCTACTTAAATAAAGTAAAGATTCGTGAAAAATGTACTTAAGTAAAATAACAAAGTATTTGTACTCGTTACATTCCACCACTGCCAGTTAATATACCACTAACAAGGCACAAAATAGCCCCACACTAACACCGTTTGTGGTTCGACTTGTAGAAGACTGTTTTACAAAGATGGCCTGTATACACGAAGTGCACTGTCTTTATAAAATATCTTCTTATTAAACGGTCTGTACACTTACAAAGTTCACAATGCTTCGGTTTGCATGTATGGACCCTCATTATGTTACTGTGTTAGTGGGGCTATTTTGAGCCTTGCTACTGGTATTAACTAGCGATTTCTTTTTACTTCAGTAAATGCCCCCATTACTAGCATTATACGCTAAACAGTTTTTAGAGATAAAACTCTTTACATTCAAAACAAATCTCAGAGAACGGTCGACTAGGTGCCAATGTGTAATTCAGACCAGAGATTCATTTGCGCCAGAGTTCTCCTTTAAATATGTAAAATGGATAAATAGTGCTCATAAACAGCTGTTGAGATTCTCACTTGAAATGCGTGGAGGGTTGGACCAGGAAATGGAAAAGCATTGCGTTTAACATCTCTAAATCTGCTGAGTCATTTCCCAGTGGTAAGACTTGCATCTGTTCTTCTCGTCTGCAGCTGTTTGATTTTGACTTGGAGGTCCGGCCCGTGCTGAAGATGTTGGTGGGGAAGACGATAGAGCAGGCTGTGCTGGAAGTGCTGGAGGAGGAGGAGCTGGCTAACCTGAGGGCCCGGCGGCAGGCATTCAGGGAGATCCGTGACGCTGAGCTGGTGGAGGTGCAGAGGCAAGAGGAGAAGAGGAAACGGCGCCTCTGTGTGGAGAAGGTGGGAATCACTACAAACCATACACAGCATGATGCTCAGCCAAAAAACATTAGATTATATTACAACAAACGAATTATATTTTTATAAATGTATAAGTGATAGTATTTTTTTTTCCAGTTCACTTATCTAGTCCTTAGGTGTGAAATATATTTATATTATAAGTAAAAACATTATATTTTACTTAAAACAATTATAATTATATAATTATTATAATTATAAAAGAAAAATCTTGTTTACAAAGCTTAATAGAGAATAAACACAATCAAATTATATATATATATATATATATATATATATATTAGGGCTGGGCAAGTTAACGCGTTATTATCGCGTTAACGCATTTATTAATTAATGCCGATAATTTTTTTAACGCGCGTTAACGCAGTTTTTTATATATAATTTTTTTTAAAGTCCGTTGCTCACTGGCTCTGAATAACAGGCCTACAGTCAAACCCTGGATCACAGGAGGGGTGGGATGTTGGTCAGCCAGCAAATAACCCACCCAAACAAGCAGTAGAGAGAGGCTTTGGCAGGTTCTCTCAGGTGAATAGAAAGGGAGACAGCTCTCCGCGAGACGAGTGAATGACAGGCGCGGATAAGTAACCAACGGCTTCTGTGCGCTACGCAGCTGTAGCCTTTTAACTTAAATTAAAATTATACATAACTTTACCTGATAGGCCTGCGTTTCAGTTTAGCGGGGTGCTCTGCCATGTGAATTCACTTCTGTTGATGTCCTGATAACTATTTAGATTCTGGAAACTCGCAAACAGCGAACCGAAGGATCAGTCTCTCTTCCAATGATTTGTGCTGGCTGGCGTCATTTACAAAAAGAGACAATTCAGACGTCGGCAACGGGCGAGCGCGTGCGTGAGGCGAGCTTGACCGCAACAGTTTCACAGGAACGCACCCGCTTGTCGCTGCACCTTGTGCTCGATTTCTGCGTCAGACCTACGCAGGAGCCTCTTTGGTTTTCATTCATACTTCTGCGTCGTTGTCCACGTTGATGCGCAATTATGGGAGCATGTGAAACCCGGGGAGCGATTCTAGTAATCACAGCGCTTGAGGTAACGTTACGCATATTGACGAGTTGTTACATTTTTAGAGAGGTGCACGTCAGGGTACGCGCGCTACACACAGCCTACGGCGTAAGTTCGATGCAGAATTATATTGGGCTTTACCTCTATTTAATGTAGCCTAATCTTAGAGTACGTAGGAAACCATGGCATGACCAAACCAAGCTACTGTCAGAGAAGTAACGTTGGTCGACTTATATCTGTAGTGGTCATGACCTCTCACTACATTGACTGTTTTTGCTGCTCCCTGATAAAAGATACCTATTGAGAAAAAAATAAAAGAAAACTGGGCTCGTTTTAACTAGATAAAAGGTAATCCCCTGTGCCAAATAGCTTTGTTTTAATATTTGATTTGATTACATTAATGTTTAAGTTGAGATTTGGAATAAATATTTTATTGCTACTGTGTAAAAGAGAATTCTGCTGGTATAAAGCACCTTATTTGTTTAAAGTTTTTGCAAACCACATGTTATTGCACTTTTATGTGTATAGCAGTACATTTAAATCAAAAGTGTGCAATACATTACTTTTAGAATTCATTTTTCAATTTTCCGCGTAACAATGATTCGCGATTAATCGCAAGAAATTCATGCGATTAATCGCGATTAAAAAATTTAATCCTTGCCCAGCACTAATATATATATATATATATATATATATATATATATATATATATATATATATAGATGTTATTACAGTAATCCAAGAAGGTTAAAGTGTATTTTCTGAGTGGTAATGCTTCTTATGTATTTTAATGCAATGCAGGAGAACCGGATAAAGCAGCAGAAGGCAGTGCTGGAAAAAGAGAAGGAGACGGCCGATAAAATTGCTGCAAGAGCATTTGCGCAACAGTATTTGTCTGACTTGTTGCCCTCAGTCTATTCCAATCTGAGGGATTGTGGGTACTTCTATGACCCTGTGCAGAGAGGCAAGTGCATGAAAAACAGAGAAACTGAATTCATCTCTTTATTAGTTAATCTCTTGATCTTTATTGAATAATACATGAATTGCCATTATATTGTCTATTAAAGTTAATTATCTCTGCTCCAGATATCGAAACCGAATTCCTCCCTCGGCTGATGGGTGAAGTCAGCAATACTTTAGAACAGAGATATGGAGCAAGAAATGGTGGTTGACAGTGAGTCATTTTTGTATTGAATTTTTTTCATAACACTGACTTTGGGATTAATCTATCAAGTCTGTTGTTGTCTTGTTGAGATCCATTAGGCAGCGATAAGTATTTTGGGCATAATTTGGATTTCTTGTTCTTCCACAGTGCTCATTCAAGAGGTCACTAACCAAAGCTCTGAGGCGTAAAAGTAAGGTAAGAGTGTCTGGAGTGTGTGGTGTGCGTACCGGGTGTGTGGTGTGCGTGCGTGTGGGGTGTGTTGTAGTGTGCGTGTGCATGTGGGCTATGTGATGTGAGTGTGTGGGGTGTGTTTGCGTGTGGGGTGTGTTGTGTGTGTGGGGTGTGGTGTGCGGATGTGTGATTTTGTGTGTGTGTGGGGGGGTGTTGCAGTGTCCATGAGCAGGGTGTGCATGTGGGGTGTCTGGAGTGTGTGGTGTGCGTGCGTGTGCATGTGGGCTATGTGATGTGAGTGTGTGGGGTGTGTTTGCGTGTGGGGTGTGTTGTGTGTGTGGGGTGTGGTGTGCGGATGTGTGATTTTGTGTGTGTGTGGGGGGTGTTGCGGTGTCCATGAGCAGGGTGTGCATGTGGGGTGTCTGGAGTGTGTGGTGTGCGTGCGTGTGCATGTGGGCTATGTGATGTGAGTGTGTGGGGTGTGTTTGCGTGTGGGGTGTGTTGTGTGCGGGTGTGTGTGTGGGGTGTGGTGTGCGGGTGTATGATTTTGTGTGTGTGTGTGGGGCAAGGTTATTATAGTTTTGCATTTTTCATTAGTTTTTATTTTGTTTTGAATTTTTTATTTTCAAATTCAGTTTAGTTTTAATTAGTTTTAAAAGTGGGTTTACTAGTTTAGTTTCTTTTTAAAAAAATGCTTAGTTTTAGTTTAGTTTTTATTAGTTTTAGTTTTAGTCAGTGTTGGGGAAGCTACTCTGAAACTGTAGTTTGACGAGCTACAAGCTACTCCTAAGTTAAAGTAGTTTAACTACAGTCAAGCTACTCGTTTAGAAAATAGTTCCCTCTCGTACGTCACTTCGGAGTTACGTCAGAAGTGACGGAGATTGGGGGTTTCGGCATAGAAAGCCAATCCTCTTCGAGTATTTAACAACGAGCCAATGGCATGCGAATGCCTTGGGGCTGCGGAATTTGCATAGCGTACTCCGCCCCACCCTGTGGGTATAAAAGGAGGAAGTGAACGCAACCGCAGTATGTTTTCGCTTCGGAGCCAAGAGCATTCTTCACTCCACAAGCCATTATCACTGATCAAAGCCTCTTCGAGACGAGCGTCCTCTCCAGTGTTGGTGTGACGGCGGTACCCAGCGGGATTCTGCATTGCCTGCGATCTGTGCAGCGGTCTGCCAGACTTTGCGCTTCTCCCTGGTCGCCTCAGCGCTGCAGAGTGAATTTCCTCCTCTCCTAAAAGAGCTGCACGTGGCACGTCTTTTTAAAGATGAATCGCCCGTGTTCTTCTGGATGTGGTCGATTTCTGTCCTCCTCTGATGGTCACGATCGCTGCTTTGTATGTCTGGGTCTTCGTCATGCAAAAGCAGCCCTCGTGGATGAGTCATGTTCCTTTTGTGGGAATATGACCATCTCAACACTGAGATCGAGACTCAATGATCTTACTGTGAGAGTCCCCGCCACCGTTACCCGATCTGCTTCCTCTACCCGGGGAAGCTCGTTGGTCGCGGCCAGGGTGATCTATCGGTGACAGTGTGGCATAATACCCCGACGCTCAGCTCCTCGGGCCACACCCACCGCAACAGTGTTGCAGCCAGCGAGCGCTGGGGCGTTGCAGACGTCTGCCTCTTCGCAGGCACCCTCTGCTTCGCTCGGCGCTCCAGAGGATGATGTGATGTCGATCACAGCATCACAAGGTGGGCTCGATTCCTCGGGTGAAGATACGGCGGCGTTGCCTCCCTCGGGAGTGCCGGCGCCGCCTGTGTCTGATCCTGAGATGACGGCCATGCTTTCTCGGAGCCGCTGTGAGTATTGGGCTGGAGTGGAACCCTCCGCCCCACCCCGATCACTCACGGATGGATGAATGGTTTTTGGGCAAAGCTGCCGCCGCAAGGCCACAGCCAACCCCAATACCATTCTTCCCCGAGTTGCATGCGGAGCTGACGAAGACATGGCAGGCTCCTTTGACCTCCCGTGTCCGACCGTCAGCCCCCGCCTTTCCCCCTCGTGGACGCGGCTGCCCGTGGGTATGCGGGGTTGCCTCCGGTGGAGCGCTCTGTTGCGATGCAACTGTGTCCGCAGAGCGCCTCCTCCCGGGGGCCTCCCAAGCACCCGTCCAAAGCCTGTAGGTTCTCGTCGTCTATGGCGGCGCGCACCTATAGTGCAGCGGGACAGGCAGCCTCCGCCCTACATGCGATGAGCACTTTGCAGGTTTTCCAAGCCAAACTGCTCAGAGACATGTCCGAGGGCGGGACTGACCAGGGTTCGTTTGACGAACTTCGAGCCGCCACTGACCTCGCTCTCCGGGCGACCAAAGTGGCCGCTCGCTCCCTGGGTCAGGTGATGGCCACTCAGCGTGGTCCAGGAGCGCCACCTATGGCTTAACCTGGCGGAAGTGCGCGAAGCCGAGCGGACTCGTCTGCTTGATGCCCCGCTTTCCAGGTTGGCCTTTTCGGCGGTGCGGTTGAGGACTTTGCCCAGCAGTTCTCGACCGCTCAGAAGCAGACCGAGGCGATTAGACACATCCTGCCCCGACGGCCAGCTGCTGCCTCCACCCAGCCGTCGGCACAGCCGCCTCAGCCTGCTCGCCGCCGAGGACGCCCCCTGCGGCCCCCCTCCCTCCGACACGGCCACAGCAGCAGCCTTCACCCAGGCCACGTCGTCGAGGTGACCGCAGAGGAGCGTCACAGCCCCCTCAGGATCCGCGCCCCGCTAAACGCCAGGCCAAGCGGCGTTCCTGAGACGGGCTGCTCAGTGTTGGCGTCGAGTCTTTCTCGGGAGGTGGTAGCAGGCCCCCTCCTTCCCCCGGTGGAGGGCCGGGGAGAATCTTTTGTTTTCCCGCTGCTCACCCACGGGTGGGCAGCACCCTAAAATGGTTAAAGAAAGACTTGACATCATCACTGAGCACACAGTCGCCAGACCCTCGACAGAACAGAGACCCCGTGGAACGCTGGTCCTTCCCTGGTCTCGACTGTCGAGGAGCAGAGCTCGACTACGCACCCGCCCGGGTTAACCCCTGGGCGCATGCCTGTCGCTCTGCCTCGCTGCCCCTCCGGGGGACGTCTGTGTCCCGCATGACCCCGCTGGTTCAGTTCCTGGGAGCCTGGTTAGAGCTCCCCGACCTGTCCCGCTGGGTCATCTAGAGCGATCAGATTCGGCTATGCGATTCAGTTCGCACGGTCTCTTCCCCGTTTCAGGGGAGTTCGACCCTGCTGGCGAAGGGTGCCATCGAGACAGTCCCTCCAGCCGAGGTGAGGTCCGGCTTCTACAGCCCTTACTTCATCGTCCCCAAAAAGACCGGTGGGTTACGACCGATCCTGGATCTACGCGTCTTGAACCGCACCCTTCATCGGATGCCGTTCAAGATGCTCACGGCCAAACGCATTTTCGAATGCGTGCAGCCACAGGATTGGTTTGCAGCGATCGACCTGAAGGACGCGTACTTTCATGTCTCCATATTGCCTCGACACAGACCGTTTCTTCGGTTCTCTTTCGAAGGCCAGGCATATCAATACGAAGTTCTCCCATTCGGGTTAGCTCTGTCCCCTCGCGTCTTCACGAAGATCGTCAGAGGCAGCCCTTGTTCCCCTTCGCGAACACGGGGTTCGCATCCTGAATTACCTCGACGACTGGCTACTTCTAGCACACTCTCGAGAGCGGCTCTGCGAACACAGAGACCTGGTGCTCAGGCACCTAGCCCGTTTGGGCCTTCGGGTCAACCGGGAGAAGAGCAAACTTTGCCCCGTGCAGAGGATCTCTTTTCTCGGCGTGGAGATAGACTCGGTCGCCATGTCCGCGCAGCTTACGAGCGAGCGCGCACACTCACTGCTGACTTGTCTTCGACAGTTCGAGGGCAAGAGCGCGGTCCCACTGAAACTTTTTCAGAGGCTCCTGGGGCATATGGCATCCGCAGCCGCGACTACGCCGCTCGGACTGCTTCATATGAGACCGCTTCAGCTGTGGCTTCGCGATCGAGTCCCGAGGTGGGCATGGCATCGCGGCTCGCTCCGAGTTCCAGTGACTCCAGCGTGCCGCCGAACCTTCTTCCCGTGGTCGAACCTCAGCTTTCTACGGACTGGTGTTCCGCTTCAGCGAGTTTCCAGGCATCTTGTCGTCTCCACAGATGCGTCTACCACGGGTTGGGGTGCCATGTGCAATGGGCATGCAGCCGCGGGCTCCTGGACAGGACCCCAGCGCCTCATGCACATCAATTGCCTCGAGCTGCTGGCAGTACGCCTGGCCCTGCACCGCTTTCGAGCACTGCTCAGGGGTCAACACGTACTTGTCCGTTCAGACAATACCGCCACAGTAGCGTACATCAACCACCAGGGTGGTCTACGCTCACGTCGGATGTCGCAGCTCGCCCGCCACCTCCTGCTATGGAGTCAGAAGCACCTGAGGTCCCTTCGTGCTGTGTACATTCCAGGAGATCGGAACCTGGCAGCCGACGAGCTGTCACGAGTCCGCCCTATCTCCGGCGAATGGAGACTCCATCCCCAGACGGTCCAGCTCATCTGGGACCAGTTCGGGGAGGCACAGATAGACCTGTTCGCCTCCCGGGACTCATCCCACTGCGCCCAGTTTTATTCCCTGTCCGGGGGTACGCTCGGCACAGATGCACTGGCGCACAGCTGGCCGCGGGGCCCACGCAGATGTGCGTTTCCCCAGTGAGCCTCCTTGCACGGGTGTTGTGCAAGATCAAGGAGGACGAGGAGCAGGTCTTGCTGGTAGCCCCTTATTGGCCCACCAAGACGTGGTTCTCCGAACTCATGCTCCTCGCGACAGCACCTCCTTGGCCTATTCCTCTGAGACAAGACCTACTCACTCAGAGACGGGGCACTCTATGGCACCCTCGTCCCGACCTCTGGAGGCTGCACGTGTGGCTCCTGGACGGGACGAGGCAGGTTTGAGTTCGCTACCACCTGCGGTGGCGGCAACCATCACTTCCGCTAGGGCGTCATCTACCAGACGCCTCTATGCGTTGAAGTGGAACCTCTTCGTCAGCTGGTGCTCTTCTCGCGGAGAAGACCCCCGGATATGCCCGATCAGTGTCGTGCTGTCTTTCCTGCAGGAAGGGTTGGAGCGTAGGCTGTCGCCCTCCACCCTCAAAGTCTACGTCGCGGCCATTGCCGCTTCTCACGTTGCAGTAGACGGTAAGTCCATCGGCAAGCACGACCTGGTCATCAGGTTCCTGAGGGAGCGAGGCGACTAAATCCGCCTCGTCCTCCCCTCGTGCCCTCTTGGGACCTCGCAGTTGTTTTAAATGCTCTGCAGAGGCCTCCCTTTGAGCCTTTACAATCAGTTGAGTTAAAGTTTCTGTCTATGAAGACGGCACTCCTGGTTGCATTGGCCTCCATCAAGAGGGTAGGGGACCTGCAGGCAGACACTGCTCTGTCCAGTACGTGCACTCCGCACTTACGTCTGACAGAACGCGGTGCTTCAGGACCTCAGAACAGCTCTTTGTCTGTCATGGGGGGAGCCAGAAGGGAAGGGTCTCTCGAAAGAAGGGAAGGGCTCTGTCTCACTGGTTAGTGGACGCCATTGTTTTGTCTTACCAGCAGCAAGGCCGACCGTGCCCCCTTGGTGTGACGGCCCACTCCACTAGGAGTGTGGCTTCCTCTTGGGCTCTAGCGCATGGCGCCTCGCTAACAGACATCTGCAGAGCTGCAGGCTGGGCGACACCTAACACCTTCGCCAGATTCTATAATCTGCGAATTGAGCCGGTGTCCTCTCACGTACTCGCTTCCGCCAGTACTGGACCCGCTTAGTGTCTTTCGCTTGCTCGCCACTCCACTCTCCGACTGGATAAGTGCGATATTCCTCAGTTGAGCCTTCCGTGAAGCCCTGAGTCCTCCAGCACTCATGATGCGGGCACCTGCTATGGTGCCGGCTAGGTGCATCCATGTGCACGGTTCCCTACGGCAACTGTCTCATGTGTATTATCCACTGTAAGCCTCCCTGAGCATGTGTCTTCCCTTGGCAAGCCATCTGCCACCCCTGGAGCTAAGCTCTTGCCACCTGCGGTTGGCGCTCCAGTAATCTCCATGTGGGTCCCTTCGACCACATGTGTTCCGTAAGTCCTCCTTCGGTAGGCATTGGTAGCATGTTCCACCCGGGATATGCTTCCCAGTGTACCTTGGTATTCCTGTGTAAAAGAAGGAACTCCTGGTTATTATTGTTCAGGAGTCCAGTCTTTCGCAGGGCACTGGAAGACAGCTTGAAGTTGGCGTGATGGCACTGACCTCCAATCTCCGTCACTTCTGACGTAACTCGAAGTGACTACCGATAGGGAACGTCTCGGTTACTAGTGTAACCCTCGTTCCCTGAGTAGGGAACGGAGACGTTACGTCTCCTTGCCACTTCTGCTGTACCGCTGGGTAGACGCCTGAATTCAGTCTTGGCTCCTCAGCGAAGACATACTGCGGTTGCGTTTACTTCCTCCTTTTATACCCACAGGGTGGGGCGGAGTACGCTATGCAAATTCCGCAGCCCCAAGGCATTCGCATGCCATTGGCTCGTTGTTAAATACTCGAAGAGGATTGGCTTTCTATGCCGAAACCCCCAATCTCCGTCACTTCTGACGTAACGTCTCCGTTCCCTGACTCAGGGAACGAGGGTTACACTAGTAACCGAGACGTTAGCTACACTACAAGTTACAATCAAAAAGTAGCTAGCTACATTGAAACTACATTTGCTTTTTTGAACAACGTATATTATAAATAACTGAATAAGTGTCTGAGGAATATTTTAAGTAAAATATTTAGTGTTTAAAACAAGGCAATGCAATTACGATTTCAAAGAGTAATGTTTTATTACACACAACACTAAAATATCTCTGACTGTTTGTCAAAAGTGCAACAAATAGCCTACAACATTGAAAGAACGAAATATACATCCAACGTAAATTTTCTCAAAAATACTGATTGAACTTGGACAAATAAGGCCATGGGAAATTAACGTTAGTTGTTTCTCCATCCTCCAAATCTGCCGTCACGTCTTGCTATATAATCATAATATGGGTGTGTCAACCCACTTCTGTACGTCAGTGAACCGTTAGCCGCAAGATGTGTGATTAAACAACAGGTGGCGGTAATGGCAAAACATGAGTTTGTAATTTAATGGCAAAAAATGAGTTTGTAATTTAACAAGAATATCCTTGCATCGCGCTGATTCGCGCAGGCTCGACAATGTAGCAATGTAGCTTTTGCTCGTGCTACACCGCTACTTGCTGCAAAAAGTAGTTAGCTACTGGAAAAGCTACACTGTTTAAAAAGCAACTGAGCTACTGCCAAGCTACTGAAAAATGTAGTTAAGTTAGTAGCTTAGCTACTTGTAGTTAACTACTCCCCAACACTGGTTTTAGTGTTAGTTTTAGTCTTTTTTGTAGTTTGGGTTATTTGTCTGGGGCAAGGTTGAAAAAGAATTATAACTCAACAAAAACATCAAACAATTTTAGAAATATCTATTCAACATTAAAACCAGTACATAAAATGTAGCCTACAATGTGAAATTCCTTCACCGTACCAACAATCTACATTTCTTATATATAAAAATCCCACAGCTTTACAATTTCCACACCCTATAGGGGAGAGCGGGGCACAACGTAACGCTTTTTGACTTTCTCAGTTTGTGTAATTCTACTAAGGGTTTAGAGGTTTTTTTTCCCACAATAATTTCCCACATGTCTAGTGGAATTATGTGGTTTTATTTTATGAATACAGTGTATACTTTTTACTTGATTTACCCTGAAAGAATGGAAGTGAAATGTGACAACATGCCCCATAGGTGGGGTGCATTGTAAGTGTGAGGGGCACATTGTAACATCACCATATAACAGCTTAAAATGTTATCTGATCTAATCAAAACTATATACAAGTCAAACCAAAATATTTTTTAAATAAAATACAATTATTAACTTTTTTTCATATAAAATAATGGGATTTTTTAAATAATTAAAAATAATCTAATTTTAGATTTTGATAATCACAATGGAAAACACAGCTATACAGCATAGTTCAAAACAAAATATAATGAATAATTTCTGAACATTGACTCTGTCATTATTAGGGTTGGGTAATCGTTTGAATTTGAACGATTCTGATTCCGATTCCTTGTTTCGATTCCGGTTCCTGAGCGATTCTCGATTCCGATTCTTTAAAGAGGCAGGGTCAAAAAAGTTTAGCTAACCTTTTGTCACAAATTTAGCATTTTGCCGAGATTTCGTTATTTTTAGAAAAGTGAAGCCACACTTTGGACCGTCGACGTAAGCTACTCATGTTCGACTCGCACGGTTATGCCAACACTTCCGTAGACGCTTCTTCGTTGGTGTTGTTCAGCAGTTTCTTCTTCCGGTCGACGGACTGTGAATATTGAAACTAGGAATCAAAATTTTAACTTTTGAACGATTCCGGGAAAACGAAAAGTTAGTCCCGGTTCCAATCGATACTCGATTTTCTAGACCCAACCCTAGTCATTATTTACATGTTTCTCATGTTTTCTCAGTAGAATTCATACAAGTATAGAATATAATAGCATATTTCTAACGGGGCACATGTTCCTGGATCAACATCTTTTTTCGGAATTTTGGCGCAATTGTTTTCTCTATATAGTGTTGAAATGGCAACTAGTTAATACTCCAAGTTTCGTCATGCCAGCGTGTGTGGAAGTATTTAAAACAAGCGTTTTACAACTAGCCCCGCGTTACTTTGTGCCCCGAGCTCCTCTACTTAATGTACCCTATACAACACTAATCTGGACTGAAGCAGCAAACATTCATTGTAAAGAGTAAAATAATGACATAACATTATTTAATATTTGAATCACAGCTTATAGAGTTTTGACATCGACAACCCAACAGCATTTTACCTCAAAATTGCGACTAAGTCAGTTAACTTTCTAACGAAGGCTCAATCGCTTCTCGGGTCGACATTAACACACTGACAGAATTGTATTAAGAATTTAAAATATTTGTACACCACCTTTTAATGTGTGATTGTGTAAAGATGTTCATCATGAGATACCAACCTTTTGCGAACTTGCTTTCAACATCGAACCCTCGTTTTCATGGAGACGCGGTGTGCACTGCACGGAGGGGAGGGGCTGTGTGTGTGCGTGTGCGCGCATCCATGTGAGAGAGACGGAGGGGGAGCATTACAGGAAAATGAAATGCAGCTGAACGAATACACTGCGTGTTTTAAATAGCGTTAAAATTAAAGACATTTACAAAGACGAAAACTAAGGACATTTGCTCTATAATTTTATTTTATTTTAGTTAGTTTTGCAAACACACATTACAGTTTTAGTTAGTTATAGTTTTTTTGTTATGGCTCAGACCAACGGCTGTGAAGAGACGACTCAAACCGGCGATATGATTATGGCGCCGTTTTATATAAACAATATTTATATTTAACATGATTTATATATAAACAATATGAATGTAAGCCAGAGGAGAACTGGCTCCTCGACTGAGCCTGGGTTCTCCCAAGGTTTTTTCTCCATCCAATCTGATGGAGTTTTGGTCCTTGCCACTGTTGCCTTGCTTTTGGCTTGCTAGTTGGGGTTAATTAATTAGTTAATTAATATTTAACAATATTATTGATCTGTGTTGTACTACTTTCATGTTATCACTGTAAAGCTGCTTTGATTGTGTATTTCTGTATTGTGAAAAGCGCTATATAAATAAATTTGACTTGACTTGACTTGAGGAATACGTTTTTTTCACCTTTCTTTCTTGGAAAAAAACAATAAGGGAAGCAGGTCGAGGAGCTGACGAGAAGATGCCGGATCGCGTGGGGTATGAGGAAATAATGAGGAAAAACGCAATAATAATAATATCTTTATTGTCCACCAGGGTGGAAAATTGTCTTTGGCTCACCAGCCATGAAGATAAATATACATACATAAAAACAAAGACATAAAAAAACATACAGATCACAGTTCATAGAAAAATAAGCAATAAAAATGAGTTAAATAGATAAATACAAATTAATCACATTTCTTACTGTAGTCATTTGGATGATCGTTTGCTTACCGAGTTGAGGATTTTAACAGCATTCGGGATAAAAGACCTCTTAAACATATTTTTATTTGCTAAAGGGGTTCTGTAGCGTCTACCTGATTTCATGGGCTCAAATTGACTGAAGAGAGGATGAGACCTATCTGCAAGAACAGACCTTGCCTTCTTCTTCAACCTATCAGCATAGAGCTGTGCTAGTGGCCTCTGTTGTCTGCCAACTATTCTGCTCTGCAATTGACCTTTGGCTAAGCCACGCCCTAGAATGTAGATTGACCAATCACAGCGCAGCCAAGAACGAGCTCCCACACAGAACTCCGACATTGGCGCAGTACCGAAGCTCCAGAGAAGGGTGGCGGATTGGACAGGAGCTGATCTGTGACTGGAGTGTGCATGGTAGGAAGTTGCGTGAGACTCCGGAAGCGATCCGGATATGGAGTAGGGATGGGACGATAACCGGTTTCGCGTAGAAACCACGATAAAATATACTGACGGTTAGTATTATCGTTTAAAATGTAATTATCATTAAAACTGTCAGCCAGTCTGACGCAGCCGCGCCTGCACGCAATGTTTACTATTCGAGAAGGAATGGCGGAAGGCAGTGACCGTGCTTGGGAGATTCAGCCTTTTGAGAGGACCAAATCTGGGGTGTGGTCACATTTAGGCTTTTACAAAAGTCCTGAGGGAAACTTGATCGAGGATAGTCACTGTCTGCAGAACAAAAAGTCACTGTCCAAAAGAAACACTTCAAATCTGCCGAGTCATCTTCTCGTGTAACCATCACCCGCTGTTGTATAGCGAACGCAAGGCAAGTTAACTTTGACCTGGGAAACAATTGGGCACGAAATGTTGTTTTGAGTTTAAACATTTTATGTCACTCACTTGAAATAGAAGGGTCAAGCAGTCATTTCTTCCGCGAAGAAAATTTTGCAGCAAGTGTCTTTGAGCCGACGAACGAACATCTTCAAATAAGATTATTATTAAGAGTGACGTTTTAAGGGATAGTAATGTATAGATATATAATTTTATTTTTACCACATAATAACAGGGACATATTGAATTGATAATGAGTTGAGCTAATGTTTTAAATCGTACCCGTTTATAAATTAATTTAGTAAAACAATCGTCCAGACAAGATGATCACACCAATATTATCAAACTCTGTAAACAATAAATCAACTCTGATTTCATTTTCAAAACAATCAAAAACTGGAGACGCAAGACGGCCGGCAAGTTGTAATTGAATTAAACGAGCGCGTGTCCGTTGTGATATTGATGTGCGCTGTGTGTGTAATAATGCGTTGCTATTGAACGACAGGCATTATAAGGAAATGCTATGGCATTAGAATCTTCATAGAATTCATAGAAATCATAATAGAATCTTGCTTAAAAAAGCAATTCATAAAAAAGCAATTTATTTTCATTCAAAAAACTTGTTGAAGTGTTTTCAGTCTGAGCATCAGTTCTTTTTGAACACTTTCATCTAATTTTAAGAAAACCGTGATAATATTGATAATCGCGATACTTTTGGACACTATAATCGTGATATGAAATTTTCAAACCGTGATAATATTGATAATCGCGATACTTTTGGACACTATAATCGTGATATGAAATTTTCATACCATCCCATCCCTAATATGGAGGATGAAAATTTTGGCGTGATGAAGGAGGGAATGGAAATAATGGATAGAGTACAGTAGAAAACCGGAAAAGAAGAAAAACAGGAGTAATGCTTCTGACACTGATAGTGAAAATGGATTGCAAATGACAAGGAGAAGAAGGAAGAGTTTAAGGTATTGATGAAATTTATTACTGGGTCTTTCAGTAATATTAACCCGCTGAAACTATCTAAAGCGATTAAGGATTTGATTGGAATAGTTGAGAATAGTTAAGAAATTGAGGGATGGTAGATTGCTAATGTTTTGTAAAGACAGTAGGCAACAAAAAAAGGCTCTAGAAATTAAATCAATCATGGGACAAGATGTGATTTGTTCAGTACCAGAGGGGAAAAAAATGGATAAAAGGGGTAATTACAGGGATCCCTACTGATGTGACAGTCGAAAAGATTAAGAAAGGCCTTACGGGAGGATTAGTAATTGATGTGAAAAGACTAAAATGCAATCTGAAACAACGAAAAGGGGGATAGCCTTTCAGTGATGATTCACTTAATGAGGAGAAGTTACCAAGTAAAGTCTTTTTAGGATTCATAAGCTTCCCGGTTAGGCCATATGTTCCTCCTCCTCTAAGATATTACAAATGTCAAAAGTTCGGACACGTAGCAGCTGTGTGTAGAGGTAAACAGAGGTGTGCATGATGCGGTGGAGAACATGAGTACGGCAAATGTGGGCAAGGGGTTAATCCCAAGTGTTGTAATTGTGGAGAGGAACATTGTGCAGGATATGGAGGTTGCGAGGTGAGGAAACATGCGGCACAAGTGCAAAATGTCAAAACTCAGGAAGGAATATCATATTCTGAGGCCTTAAAGAAAGTATCATAATGTCATACTGCCCTTTTATATTTCAACTGAACAAAACATTTATCATCCTGCCTGTTCGTTTAAAATTCCATTCCATCTGTTTGAAGAGAATTCTAAGAGAACATACACATAAAACCCCTTTATCTAAACCTCTCTACTTAACCATTAATCGCACACATCCACCATGTTTTAATAAAAAAAAAAAAAGTTTTAGTTTTTATGCCTGTTTGATGTTCTGAACCGAATCTCTCCTCTAAAGCGCAATGGGTTGTGGACAATATTAGCACATTAGAGTGAGCATGGATACACACTTCGATAATCTAACAGAAAATAGTAGATCATTTGGGGACTTTTGGCATACCATATTATGCTTTGGGACACACTTATAAGCTTGAATACTATTTAGGATGAATAGTATGCACATTGGGATGCAGGGTGTGACTTTCTCACTCAAAGAACCATGAAAACTGGGAGGAGTGTGTCCCTAAACCGAATTGCTCAGCTGTCATTAGGGTTGGGTATCGAGAATCGAGTATCCGACTTGGAACCGGGACTAACTTTTGTTTTTCCCAGAATCGTTCAAAAGTTAAAATTTCAATTCCTACGTTTCGATTTTCACAGTCCGTCGATCGGAAGAAGAAACCGCCGAACAACACCAATCGAAGAAGCGTCTACCGGAAGTGTTGGCATAACCGCATGAGTCGAACACGAGAGCTTACGTCGGCGGTCCAAAGTGTGGCTTCACTTTTCTAAAAAAAAAAAAACCGAAATCTCGCCAAAATGCAACATTTGTGACAAAAGGAGTATTTGTGACAGAAGTAGTATTTCCTTCAGAAAGGAGTATTTCCTCCAGAAAGACCTTTGGTTAGCAAGGTCAGCTAAACTTTTTCTACCCTGCCTCTTAAAAGAATCGGAATCGAGAATCGTTAGGAACCGTAATCGAAACAAATGGAATCGGAATCGTTCAAATTCGAAACGTTAGACCCAACCCTAGCTGTCATCTGAAACAAATTTCAGTCCAAAAAATCAGTTTGTAAATTTATTTTATTAGAAACTGTTGATTTTTAAAGAGTAGAGCAACAGAGTCTGTGAATGACACCGTTTGTTGTGTTGTCTTGCCCCGAACATTGACAAAATTTTATTGTTCCTTTTACTGAGACCTATTTTCATATGGCTATTGCAAAAGCCACCTTAGGCATAGAAAAATATAGAAATACTAAAATAATCCATATATATTTCCAAAACTGCAAAGTGCTTTCACACAATAGTTATCATTCTAAACCACAGGTAAACTTGTTTTACGTTTCACATTCTTCATAATTATTCCCGACTGTTGTCAGAGTTTATACTGAAACAGACTTTTCTATAAAAGTAAGAATGAAACGGTCACTTCTACTAGTGTTGTGTTTTTAGTCACTATTTGACATTTGTTCCCTTGCTGAAACATCTATACTGTCAACACAGTGTTTTTGTGACAACACAAAGCATGTGCATATGAGGGAACAGATGTGATTGACTGTCAACCTCTAAACATAACATTCTAACATTGTAGTAGGAATTTTAGTCGACTTGCGGTAAGAAATTAGATCTTCTGATGGCCTTGTTATCGGATACTTTTGAGTCTGAGGCTTTGAATGTTTTCCATTTGACTTTGCAGACCAATAGGATGGGTTTGGGACGAGGCACATTTTAAAAAATAATTAAGTTAGATTCATTTATTTTTTACACAGGCAACCAGTGGTGGAAAGAGTACTGACAAATTGTACTTAAGTAAAAGTATGGCTACTTCAGTAATAATTTACTTGAGTACAAGTAGAAGTACTGAAATATAATATGACTCAAGTAAGAGTAAATAAGTAGTTTGCTTAAAAACTACTCAAGTAACTACTGTTACAAAGTACTTTAGTATTTTTCTATTTTTACCCAAAATGGGAGATAGCGAAATGGAGCGCTAAAACTCTCATGTCATCTATTTCATTCATACTGAAGGCCCAGTACTGATGCATATAAGTATTAAACTTACACATTTCAGGAAATGCCTTATATGGATATAATAACGTGCAAATAGTGATGTTTTGACTGATGAAACATGAAGACAAACACATTATAGCTATAATATATCTGTGTTCATCAAACTATCAGGTATTTTCAAAAGAATGATGTATGTCTTGAAAGGGATAGTTCACCCAAAAATGAAAATTAGCCCACGATTTACTCTCCCTCAAGTCATCTTAAAGATATGACTTTTCTTCTTTCAGTCGAATACAATCAGTTAGGCTATATTTAAAAAAATGGCCTGGCTCTTCCAAACTTTATAATGGCAGTGAATGGAGAAAATTTGAAGCCCAAAAAAGTGCATCCATCAATGATAAAAGTGCTCCACATTTAGACTACTAGCTTTCTCTGTTGTCAAGAGCAATTTATTACTAATTTTGAAAAGTAAGTCCAGGTAAGATCATTTGAATGTTTGGATTTGAATCATTCATAATTGAAAGCAAAGGTTAATGGAGAGGTCCAATGAAAAAGGTATGAAAAATAATAAAACAGTATGAATAAAAAAATTCCAGTTAAAAAAATAATAATAATAAGTGGGGTATGGTTAACATGTTAAATTAAATTCTTTAAAATCTTTTTTTCGTTGTAGCCTACCGAAAATGTGCTGGGAGCCCAATGTTGCTATAGGAACGAACTACACTTTTATATGCATCTGATTGACAGCTAAATCATGCGATCTTATTTCACTGTTTTTTTTTCAGATTTGTACAAAGTTTGCTTCACATATTTAGTTTAACTGTATTGTTAAACAGGGCGAGCTTTACCATTAATAGAGGGAATGCGCGTGACGTCACCTCCGGCCCGGAGTGCTGCAGTTCCTCACAGTGAGTGGCAAAAAGACTGAGCGGCTGTATATGTGTTCAGCGTGAATGTCGCGAAAACAAACACAACACATATAAAGTGGGAAAGAGCTTTGCGATTGGCTTTACAACTAGATTTGACAAAAAATCGGAGGTATATTTTTACAGACTGCTATAGAAAGAGGAGCAAATGGATCGCTGCAATTTACAGAAACAACTGGACTCCAGTCAGCAAAAGGTGGATAGCAGTTTTCATTTTGTGTCAATATGCTGAATTTAGCTGTAAAACCATACCCATATATTTTGTATTGTTATATATATATTAACAACTCGTCAATTAAATATGTATCATTCCATATTCTGCATAATTGGATGTTTTTTTTTAATAAACACTGACTAAACAAAAACTATAAAGTTTTAGGGCTGGACGATATGATGATATATAGGCTATATATAACACTGATATAAGTAATCACCCGTATTTAAACCTATATTGTATTTATATAAAACGTTCACAGGCAAATTTGCTTTATGTTTAGGTCTATATTGCTTTTATTTCCCCGGTGTCGAAATCAGGCAAACATAAATGTCAGGCAACACGATTCCTGGCTGCATGTCAATAATATCTAACATGGATCACGATCTTTAGTAAGTTGTAAGGAACACTATATTGAGTCAAACATTTAATTTAAAATTGATAAAATTGTTCGTTTTAGTCGCATTTTCGCAGTTTCCCCTATTAAATCCAGTCACGCAGCAGATCTTTTGCCATTCAGTCAGGCTGAGAGGGGGTTGTTCCGGCGGAAAGTCACGTGAATGCATTCCCTCTATTGAACTGTGTGCATGCATTTTAGACACTTACATTGTCTTGCTCCGTCCATGCAAACCACGTCCTCCATGTTATGAGTCGAGCTTTTTTATTTACTGCAACTGCTCAGTGCTCTGGTATTATCAATGGTACGACCCATTTCAGTAGTTGCCATAATTAAATATGAGCAGAATACTCACTTACATTCACTGAAAATATTGAAACGTTAGCGCTACTGATTCAAAACACGAGCGTCAGTGATTGAATGTCAAAGCGCGGTTTGAACGCCCGCCCCAGCCGATCTAGAGATTTAGATTGGTTTTGCATCCGAGTCAGACCTGTCTGTTATTGGCTGAACTGCTTCAGATATGTCTGTTATTGGCTGAAGCGCAGTGCTCCACCGCTTTGTCCTTCAAATGTCAGCTTGCCCTGTTGCTCAGTCGGCACCTTTGTCAAAGTACTTTGTACTTTTTATGAAATATAAATGTACAGAAGTCTAATACTTTATTTTTAATTTACTCAATTAAAAGTAAAAGTACCATTATTTAATTATACATGAAAAAATCTACTCAAGTACTGTAACGAACGCATTTGTAATTAGTTACTTTCCACCACTGCAGGCAACATACACATCTCTGCTACAAATGAACACTTAAAGATTTTTTCTAGGACCTACCATTTTCGTACAGTTGCACTGAAAGTGACAGAAGTGTAATGTTACAACCTACCCTATATGTGGGGTTAATTGTTAACAGACAGAGGGGTTGGCTGTAACACTTTGTAACACATAATTCAGTACTATTTTATCTGTGTAGTTTGATATTGTTTGTGCATCTGTAGACAAGATATCCATAAATAAATAAATAAATAAATAGCCTAAATAAAATCATCAAATATTGTAATTGCAATTGAATTAAATTGTGTGTGGCAGCTGCATGTAAAATTATTGCATGTAAAAGTATTGTTATTGATAATAATAACTAATAAAATTTTAAAGGGTTTATTGCATTAAAAACAGGCTATATTTTTAATAAAGAAACAAGTGATCAATGCATAGTAAACTAAACTAAATAAAAAAAAAGTTTGTTAAAGTCCAACAAAGTTAAATATATAAATAAATACTCAAACCTGAAAAGTTGTGTGGCTCCGTTTTTATTTGAATATCATTGTACACTTGGCGGCTTAGTTGTAACACTTTGCTACAACTAACCCTGTTGTGTAAAATATATTTTAAGGCTAGCTAACTTACATGTTTCAAAACAGTGCTATGTTTTAGCCAACAAAACAGTGATTAAAATATATAAAGGTAAACTTGTATAAAGTTTACCGCAATATAAAGTTTGATTTGGTCACATACACACCCAACTCAGAAACCGAAAACAAACCTATGATGAAAAAATTTTACTTGCATGGGGTCAAAACACTCTTTCTCCAATATCTTAATGAAATCTAATCAAAACTTCCCACAAATTCTAGGACCGTCTTCTGGCACCAAGAGAAAAGAGCGGAAGGACAACCTGCTCGATCCTGACTATATCAAAAGTCTGTTACACTTAAAGGAGTAGTTCATCTTTGAAAAAAAACTTTTGTTGATTATTTACTCACCCCCCTGTCATCCAAGATGTCCGTGTCGTTCTTTCTTCAGTCAAAAAGAAATTAAGGTTTTTGATGAAAACATTCCAGCATTTTTCTCCATTTGATGCACTTCAGTGGGTGGAAACCAAACGGTTCAAGGTCCAAAAGACAGTTTCAGTGCAAACTGTTCAAAGGGCTTTAAACGATTCCAGATGATGAATAAGGGTCTAATCAAGCAAAACGATCGCTCATTAAAAAAAAAATAACGTTTAAGTTTTATAAGCTGAAATGGTCGCCTTGCTCTGTACTACGATGCACGTTCGTGACTCTCCTATTCTAACTTGTTCATCAAAATGAACAAATCTTTTTTCAAGTCAATTCGTTGTTTCATTTGTTGAATGAACCAAATGACTCGGAAAAAATCCGTTCATTTTGACTGAACGAGTTTGAACAGGGGATTCACACAGAACAGAGAAAGGCAACCTTTTGAGCTGATAAAACTTAAACTTTGTTATTTCTTTTTTTAAAGAGCGATCATTTCGCTTGATAAGACTCTTAGTCATCGTCTGGTTCCCACTGAAGTGCATTATATGGAGAAAAATGCTATGTTTGAAATGCGACTGAAGAAAGAAATACATGGACATCTTGGATGACATGGGGGTGAGTAAATTATCAGCAACTAATCTGCGTTAGGTTGTGCTTTAATTTTAGCAGTAGCAGCACAGGGATGGGGAGCAACCATGATTAAAAAAAAAAACTTAAAAACAAGGCCCATATAAAAATAAAAGATAGAAACACATACACTTCTCTTTTTTTATTTTGCATTATCAAGTGCAGTCGTACAGTATGTCACGAATGACCATTTGATGGTACAATAATGATGGTGCAGTAAAGCGTCATAAGCAAGTCTACAAATAGAACAGCAGCCCATAGATATTTCATCCCAACAAGAGTATAAGTGAGGGGAATGGCCCTAATCTCTGCAGTACCACATATACATTTGGTAGATAGTACGTATTTTGTTTACAATAGCCTACATGACCATCACATACACTTTTCAAACTGAATTTAATTAGGAAAATTTACTTGTAAAGGGCAGGCTGAACAAAGAGCTAGTTATTAGCTATGATGGATTTTATCCAGCCAGTGTAGCGACACACCTCAGTATAAACCCCAGGAAAGTCTGGTTTCAAGCACAGCCGTGACCCCAGGCAAACAACACCTTTCAGTTTCCCCTTGCACACTAGAGGGCCACCAGAATCCCCCTGAGAACAAAATAGGAAAATGAAAAGGACAAAATTGTGGTTTGTATAAAAATTTCAAACTCATATAAAGAGGAAGATGTAAGTCAATGACATACCTGACACGAGTCTTTGCCTCCCTTCATGAATCCGGCGCAGAACATGTTTCTAGTTATTTTTGGACCATATGCTCCCCTACACTGTGTATTTGAGAGTACAGGCAGATTCAAACACTGCAGGACAGAAGTATATTGATCTGGAAAAAGAATATGAACAGTGCTAAAACTTGTATAATGACAATGCTTGTTTAATATATAATATTATATAAAAGTATAAGAAGATTTTCATGACTCAGACATCTCACCTCCAGTTTTGCCCCATCCAGAAACCAAGCACTGTTCCCCTGCAGAAGAGCAGCTGGTGGACAGACGGATCGGGCTTCACATACTTGTTGAAGAGGGCAGGCTTTCTCAGCTTTATCAGCATGATATCATTGTTAAGAGTCTGACCATTAAAGTATGGATGACGAATCACCTTCTCAGCATTGATCAGCTGCTCTGTGTTTTCAGTAAAAGCCAAGTTGTGCTTTCCCAGGTGGACAACGAGTTGGCTTCTATTTGAAAATAGAAACTCAAATTTTACTCAGCCCTAATAATGTTTATCAGAATATTGCCTACCTCTCAGGTCTGTATATAGTCTTAAATAGGTTTTACAGTCTAAGAGACATAATGGTTATGGCAAGACAATTGCAGAATATAAAAATCCTGCATTAGTATGCTGAATAATAATAATAATAATAATAATAAAGTGTGATTATTTTTGTAGCCGGAAAATCCAGAAAAGGCATATTTAAATACTCTACACAAATGTAAATTTGTTTCAAAATTTGAGCTGGAGGCCAATGATTGGTAGATATAACACACTCTAATCTTTATTATAGTGGAGAATGTGTAACTTTTTTTTGACAGCCTTCCATTCTTCTTTTAGAAATTTGGATTTTTCAGTACACATTCAGAAATGATAAACAAAAACCACCTGTTGCTAATCGATTTCTTAAAGGGTCTTTAGGGAAAAGGTAGTTTGACGGTAAATAGCTTTAACATGTTTTTATAAAACACAGGTTAAAAAGGGAAGTCATATACTCACAAGAAGTTGCAGTGAGCAGCAGACACGATCCATCTTTTGTTAATCAAAGATCCTCCACACGAGAAATTCTCATCCGTAAGGTACACTTGCCAGGGTTGGGAGTGGGGTGAACATTCATAACCTCCTATGATTTTATCACCTGTGCTGTAAACTTCATTGAAAAATAAATTGTTATTTTATTAATGCTAAAGACTGTCTATAATACATACTGTATCAGTGTAGGGATAAACTAACAATTGTCATGAATAATGACTAATAACAAGAGAGAATCTACATACCCACAGCCGCAACCAGAAAAGTGAACACAACAGTCTTCATTGCAGAAAAGGAAGAGAAGTTCTCACAGCTTTAGAGTACTTCTGCAAAGTTCAGGAATAGCATGTATGCTTTTAAGCATTTTTTGAACATCCCTACAGAACATAATAGCCAATAAGATCACAACAAAGGATTCACAAGTAAAAATTAGCATATGAGGCAACAGTTCTTCTGGTTATAATAAATGTGTTTGGAAGGAAGGTTTGACTTATTACAGTATGAATGTATGCTGTTTTACTTTCTGAGTGACACACAATTTTAGATTGTGAAGACTATTACTATGTACAGTATGTTTTCTCAACTGTTAATAAAAGTAATATACTGAAATGAAAGTCAATGAAATAGAAATTCTCAAAGTAATAGCATAAACTGACTAAACATCACACAAAATAACAATCTGTTTTAACATAATTTTTTCATCTTGTCCGTTGGTAAACTTCAGCATTTGAGATACAGTCTCTCATTTTAATAGTAGTGACTCTTGAAATTTTGAAGTGTGTACTTGGCAGCATGAAAAATAAAACTTTATTCAACTTAAAGGAGCATTTCACCCATTTCAACATTAATCTTTTTTGAAAGTGGATCATATATGTAGTCGAAATGTAAAAGAATTTTTGTATTTGGTGCCCTCTTGACCGAGAAAAGACCGAAGGGTGCATTTGTATGAAAGACTACAACACCCACAATGCACCAAATTGCACAGCTCCGGAAGCCACACCCTCTAATCCGAAACTGCACACACATACAGAGAAATCACTCTTTTGTCTAAAAGGCTAACGTTAGCTGTCACCAGAGTTTTGAAATTCATTTCACACAAAATTTCTAGTTAGTTGGCTGTGGCAAGCAGGACGATCAAGGGCGGGACGTAAGGGGACGGCGCGAGGGCCGGTGGCGTGTGATAATGAAATGTGATAGAGTGATAATGAAAGACGCCTGGCCCTCCCCAACTTTAGACGATACTATTGGGCAGCCAACATGCAAAAACTTTTATACTGGATGGATGGGGATGCCTCTCCTCCTGCCTGGGTACATTTGGAGCAATCAAGTGCACGCCTCCCGTTGCGGCTCGGTCCTATGCTCCACAACTCCCTTTGCCCTCAGGACCTGCAGGTTCATGCCCGATTGTATCCCTCTCGCTCAAGATCTGGAGTCAGATTAGGAAGTGCTTAGGTTTACAGGGTCCCTCCCTCCTGACACCACTGCTCCAAAACCATGTCTTTACCCCCTCAGGGTCAGATTTGGCATTCAGGGCCTGGCATAGGAATGGTATCATTTGTGTTAAGGACCTATACAAGGATGGCATATTTGCATCCTTCACAGAGCTCTCTTCTCTTCACAACTTGCCAAAATCACACCTTTTTCGTTTTTTTCAGATTAGAGACTTTGTTAAGAAAACATTTCCCCACTTTCCAAACCGCCCCCCGAAAACCTGACTGACTCCCTATTGGGGATAGATCCCAGTCGTAAAAAATGCATTTCAGTATTGTACGAGTCACGTAGGATCAACCGCTGCATACCCTGGTGCCATTCCAAAAGCCGCGTGGGAGGGCGAACTGAACATGGCTTTTACGGACGAACAGTGGGGCCGTGCTCAGGCTATGGTTCATTCCTCTTCCATATGCGCCCGTCATGGTCTAATCCAGTGTAAGGTCCTTCATAGAGTTCATTACACAAATGCAAAACTGTCTAGAATATACCCTAATGTCCGAGATGCCTGTAGCAGGTGTAACCAGTCCCCTGCCAATCATACTCATATGTTTTGGTCCTGCCCAAAGCTGACCACTTTTTGGACTAATTTCTTTGACACCTTGAGTAGAGCCTACAAACACACTATCCATCCCAACCCTTTGTCAGCCATTTTTGGCATTTCCCCAGACACTGACTTCCCTGTTGCGCTGGAGCGGGTCCTGGCATTTACATCATTGCTAGCTCGAAGGCTGATCCTTCTCAACTGGAAGCTTCCCCGCCCCCACACATGATCGATGTATTAAAGAAGTGCTTGACAATCTGAGGTTGGAGAAGCTCAGATTCTCTTTGAAAGGCTCTATCTCAACATTTATGGACACATGGAGCCCTTTTCTGGGGCTAGTCGACTCCCTCAACCTGTCCCCTGATTTGGAGGTTTGAATCCCTACATTTTATTTTTAACTTTTCATTGACCTAATTATTTAAGCATTACTACATTTTTTTTTTTTTTTTTTTTTGTGTGTGTATGGGTTTGTACCGGTAACTGTTTGTTGGTATGCATGGCTTTGTGTGTCTGTCCTCGTTTATGGGCCTGTGTTGGGTTAGTTCATGGGTGGGGGGTATCAGGTACAGGTGCTATTTCGGTCCCACTTTGTAACGTTTATAGCTAACTATACTTGTCACCTGGTGTTAAAAAAATGTAAAATTCACTCAATAAAAAAAGTTGAAAAAAAAAAAAGATAATGAAAGACAAGAGACGCACCGACTGGTCTCGTATCTCTCACAGAGGAGCGGGAGCATAAACCGCAGATCGAGAGAGAAACAGGCCTGATTTTATGATGTGTGTGGACATCATTCGTCTATTAGGGGCTGTTGGCTTATACTTTCGTTTTGTATTTGTTAGTTTTACTATTAAAATGTTTAAATGTTCACCAATTCTCGCCTCCTTCTTCCCACAACAAACCCTGTTAACGTTGCGACTTCGAGAATTCTGCACAGATTGACGAGGACACCATATGATGTTTTGAATGGGGCAGCCATTAGAAGTTTGTCGTTTGTGCAGCATTTAGAGAGTTTGGTGGACGTAGAGCAGAGTGAGCTCCGCAGCCTTACACGTGATGAATTGCTGGAAAAACAAAGTCAGGATCCTGTGATTGACAGAGTGAAGTACTTTGTGGAGAGAGGTAGACATCCGTCTCGCAGAGAAAAAGTGTTTGAGTCTAAAAGAACTGTGAAGATACTACGCCAATGGGGTAAACTTACCTTAAGATTGGGTGTTTTGTACAGAGTTTCTAAAAATCCAGTGTCTAAGAAGAAGACTTACCAGTTTGTGGTGCCCACAGCTCTTCGAGGTACTGTTCTGAAGGGGGTACATGATAACGCTGGTCATCAGGGTCAGCATCGCACACTATGGTTGGCTAGGCAACGGTTCTTCTGGGAGTCTATGGAAGAGGACATAAAGATGTACATTAATGAGTGTAAGAGGCGTATTTTGAGTAAGAGGCCTGAGCCAGAGGCAAGGGCTCCACTAGTGTCGATTCACACGAGTGCCCCTCTTGAATTGGTGTGTATTGACTTCTGGAAAACAAGTGGCTGAACTGTCTTTGCAATGTAGAACACAGTGTCTTCTCGACATGATGCTATTCTAGACTTCAAGTTTACAGTTCCGTCTGCGCGTGCAGTAACTGGGCGCGGTCTATATGCCAATGTTTCGTATCTACGGCACAACGAAACAGCTAATGACTCATTTCAAAAACAATTCATTTCATAGACTCACAGAGTCGACTCTCACTTTTGAAAGACAATAACTTTATATACGGTGCACTTTCAGATATAAATCTTTGCAGGATTTTTTCATTCCCTTAGAGCTATATTCCACACTACATGAACAGTCATTTTCAAAAATCCATGATAGGTGCTCTTTAAAAGAAATATGGAAATACTGTACATTAGGCTGTATTGTATATACTGAAACACATACAGTATATTCAGTCATGATTTTCTGTTGTTTTTTTTTTTTGTTTTTTTTGAAGGCGATCAAATTGGCAGAAGGAAAAATGCCTGAACTGCAAGAAGTTTTATTAGAAGTGGACTACAAAAATTAGTAAACTAACAGCATAAGTTCACTTAGTATAGTTGCAATGGTGTCAGTTCACCAAAAGCCAAGGTATGGCAAACTCTTATGACATCATTAAATCTTACTCCCTTTTACTCCAAACCATACTCAAATATCCCAACAAGCACTGGAAATTATGGAGTTTTATTGTGTTGTTCATCTGGGGGAGGGGGGTTTAACCAATTTTTTTTTCTTTCTCTGTTTTTACTTATAAATAAATATATCAATCAACCAATCCAATTTAAACATTATTTGTAATTAAACTTTTTCCTATTTAATTCTTCTTTAATAAATTGTATTCCTTTGTTGCGGCTAACGAGCCGGCTGTGATAGTGTGTTTGTGTCTGTGTGTTTACATGTACTTCTTTCTTCACTTCTCTAAACTCCACACCACCAAGAATAAAACGGTCTGAAGGGATTGGACTAAAGTTTTCTCAGAAGCAAAGAGTGGTTTTGTGGTTTTGTTGCAAAATATGTGTAAAATTAACCCACACAGTTTCAGTGACAATTGAGATTGTGACTGTACTAACATTGTAGCTGTAAGGAGTATGTAGCGCCTCTCTAGCGTGTTACTATAATGAGAGGTGGCTATCCTGAGTTCTTTCTTAAATCTACAAAATAAAATAAGTGAGGTTTCACTAATAAACTAATTAGTTTTTGCCTTTTGTGAATTAAATACTCGTTCCCTTTTAATCTCTAGTTAAACAGTAATAATTAGACACTTTAACTGGAAATTAAATGTAATTATTATCCTGTGTAAACACTTGAGTATTTAAACCACAAAAACAATCTTCGTCTTAACTTAAATATCAAAATATAAGAGTCAATGACCACAACTGTTATATATATAAAAAAGTATAACAGATTTACTTAGAAAAAAAAATAGAAAGAGTAAGGAATAGTAGGAATATCTCTTGTGAAAATCACTAGATCACAAAGGCATTCACATTCAAAACAAAAAGGGCCCAAGAAAATAAAATCAGCCGGCAACACTTGAATTAGATACCCTTTAAATGTTCCATTGATGCAGGCCTGAATGTAGCTTGGGTACGTTGTAGCCTAAAATCAACTGGCTGCTTCACCACACTGAGCCAAACAAAAACATAATGGTACCTTAATGTGAATGTAATCTCACACGCACACTGGATCAAAGCGTCAGCAGCAGAAGACAGATTCGCGAAGAAGAGAAGATGAAGAGTCACATGGTTGATGAATCTGGGCAAAGTCCACCAGTCAGAAACGCAAAGGTCGCTGGTCGCTAGTTTATAGAAAAGTCCATGCAAAAACACTAACCACTATATCAGCGGCTAACGTACTTATTTCAGTCTCTGTGTGCAGAGTAGGCCACTTACACAGACAGAATTATCACCATTAAAGTCTCTTACAAGAGTCCTTGTCGAACACTTTGACTAAACTGGTCAATTTAATTAACTTTAACCGAGTTTCTCTCCGCGAACTCACATGCGGTTCTCCTCTCTCTTCTTCGACGCTTCTCCCGTCTCCACACCCCTTGACCTCAACTGCGATTGGATGATTCACAAAACTTTCAGAAATAAAATAAATTGACCAAACATTTGTGTACCTCTTTCCTCCTTTCTTTAAAAGCATTGTTAAAGTATTTTCACATATATAATTACCAAACAAATATTTAACATTTTAAATACTGAAACAGTAAACAATGAACATCACCTATATTTTTCAAATGAATATAAATGAATATATTTCAACAGGGTTACACCCTCCCCCTTTAAATGTCTGAGTGTCCTCATCAGACACTTATAAACTGACAAAGGAGTCCTAAGGGCATAATATCTAGTGTCTAGTGTTTTCCTATTTTGATGACTATCCCTCTGTGTACTATGGTTAAAGGCTTATCTCTTGATCTACCAGGCTCATCATAGGTAAGTCTAATAGTTGGCTTGGCAGTTCTCTTAGGTCTAGGCTCAAGTCTGGGCTGCACTGTATCCTCTTGGAGACCTCTAAGCAGTCTCTCTTCGTGTTCCTCGAGAGTTTTTCCAAACACAATCACATCATCTAGGTACACCAGCACTTGCAAGAGGTTCATGTCACCGACAGCCTTTTCCATTAACCTTTGAAAGGTTGCTGGTGCCCCAGTAATGCCTTGAGGCATTCGTTCAAACTGAAAAAATCCTAACGGGCAAATGAATGCCGTCTTCTCTTTGTCCTCTTCGGACATGGCTATCTGGTAGTAGCCTGAACGCAAATCCAGTACAGAGAACCACTTACTCCCTGTCAAAGCATTCAGCGCATCTTCAATGCATGGTGTTGTGTACTGGTCAGGTATGGTTCGGCTATTCAACAGTCGGTAATCTATGCACATCCTAATAGCTCCAGTCTTCTTTCTGACAACAACTATAGGGGATGCATAGGGGCTTCGCGACTCTGTTATGATCCCTGCATGCAGCAGTTCTTGTAAATGCTTTCTCACATCTTCGATATCTGCAGGGGCTAGCCGGCGTGATCGTTGACGGAAAGGCCGGGAATCAGAAAGTCGGATTCTGTGCTCTTCTCCTCTTGCTAATCCCACGTCCCATTCGTATATTGAGAAGACATGAGACTTCTGAGCCAGTTTCTTACACAATCTGTTCTTCCATTGTTCTGAGATAGGAGAGTCCCCAAAGTTTATCATGCTCTTATCAAAGTCAGCGGAAACAGTCTGCTTAGGGGGAATCGTTGGAACTGAATCAATGTGGTACACACCTCCAATCACAGTTCCCACAGGTATGGAAGTTTCTCTTGAAGATTCATTTTTGAGCAGGATTCTCACACTGTTGACATCCAATGCCCCACTGGGCACAACCATGGGATGAAAAATCACATCAGCAGGTAAGACAGCGGCTGGAGAGGAGTCTATCATCAGGATTTCTTGAGCAACAGGCTTCTTCAGCTCGACTTTGCAAACAACTTGAGTGTCATCATCTGGGGGTAAGACCAAGGGGCCTGGACCCATCCATCGGACACGACCAGCCTCCTCGCTCTAGCACTGGGACCACAACACCCTTCAGAGCAGGTTGATCTTCCTCAACACGAACCCGAAGGCCTAGTGTTCGGGTGACATCAATTCCATTCTCTTTGCATTGATTCACCAGACGTCTAACATGGCTCGCATTGGTACCCACAATGACAGACGTCTTATCTTCAGGCCTGGGGTTAGGACATATGAGAGCTAGGACAGTTACAGTCTGACTTGTTCCTACCACCTCAGCTGGATACTCCACTTCAACTACCACATAGCCACGGTAAGGGTAGCTAGCTCCAGACTCACTTAAACCCCACAGGGAAAGACCAGATACTGGCTGAATGGGGATATCTGACAAGTACTTCTGGTACCAGGGTTCAAAAATGATTGTCACCTGAGAGCCACTATCTAATAGAGCAGTACAGGGTTGTCCATTTACCTTCAGCAGCACCAGGCTAGGTGGCCCAACTAACCCATCAGGAATTGGCACACCTTCAGGCATGTCAGCTGTACTTTACTCAACAGAACAGTTAACTGCATTAACAGTGGCATCACTTGATGGCTGGTTATTCTTGGACAACTTCAGAGCTTGGATAAGTCTCTTGATAACTTTAGCCTGGTTTTCTGGGCTTTGGCACTTCCTTGCAAAATGCCCACTCTCACCACATCAATAACAGAAGTGTTCCTCCGATACTTTGAATGACCGTTGTGGGGAGCTGGCTACTGGTTTTGAGGCATTCACAGCAGAAACGGCAGCATGAGGTTCAGCCACTTTATTTGTAACTTTCTGTTGCAGGCACTTCATTTGTTTTTTCAAAGCTGCAATCTCACTGTCCGAGCTGCACTCACTGTACCCTTCATTTGGGGGAATTATCTCTCTGCTAACTGATGTGTCGGGGACTGGCTTAGACACGGCAGCAGCAACTAAGGCCTTAAGTTCCTTGATCTCAGACTTCAAGTTCTGGATTTCAGTCTGCTTCACGTCAGCATTCTGCCTTATATTTCCACCTTGCATGACAGGAGTAATCTTCTTTCGTGAGGCCTCATATTCCTTTTCTGTGCGTATCTCCTTTAACAGCTGGAGAAAGGTGGGGGGCTTTGCTCTCCTCTCTCTCAGACGAAGGTTAACTAACATCAGATCAGAGGATATCGCACCACGCAACAACTGATCAAGTCTTGCTTTATCTGCACATCCAAAAGGGAGACCATCTCTCTGCACCACCCTATTCAACGACTGTTCCAGACGTCGGAGGAAGTCAGACAGCTTCTCACTGGGTTGTTGCTGCAGTAAACGAAATGCAAAATACAACTCTTCTCCTGACTCTGCTGTTCCAAAAGCATGCTCTAGTGCCTCTAAGCAGTCTTCGAGGGCTCAATTCAGGATCACTGGCTCTTGCTGCTTTTAATGTCAAGCGCTGGGCCTCTCAGACTTTCCATCAGTCTCCGCCTCTTCTCTTTGAGAGAGCATTCACACTCTTCCACCATGAGCCGTGCTTGACCCAACCAGTGGTCGAACTGCTCTTCGCCAGCTGGGGTGGGCAACAACCCAGAGAACGTTCGTAGGTGGCGATAGCTTTCAACCTCGCTTGAGGACTTAGACGTTTTGTCAAGTAAATCACTCACAGCTCGCAGAATGGCCTCTGTTTACTTGGCAGCAGCTTCATCTTCAGGGAACAATGTGCGAAGATCTTCAACATGTTTACCTGGAGCTTGTTGCGTTCCTGACTTATAACCTTGTATACAGGCTTGTGTAGCTGCATCTGCTGTGATAACAGGCCACGGACCTCCACCGTCAATAGGAAGCACTTCAAATGGAACAATTTCGCCTTTTACTACTACTTTACATTCACACAAGACCAAGTATCGGTTTAGTTTGCTGTTGAAAGTTCGGCCTCTGACTCGAACACGTCCCAAACACTTCACTGTTTGCATTGTCTCTTCTATTGCACTTGTGTCTACATCTTCTAGAATGAGCACCATGACTGCATGAGCCTCGTCTAATGCTTCGCCACAGCACCATCCCTTTAACTCCGTTACTAGGTCTTTCATACGTTCCATTTTGGCTTATGGGTTAGCACTATCAAAATTCAAAATGCTAATTTTCAATGTAAAATGAACAAAAACAAAGAAGTAAAAAAAACCCACACTAATGATCCCAGCGGTGCCTCCAATTTATGTAGCGCCTCTCTAGCGTGTTAAACTTATAATGAGAGGTGGCTATATATATGACCACAACTGTTATATATATATATAAAAAACAGATTTACTTAGAAAAAATAATAGAAAGAGTAAGGAATAGTAGGAATATCTCTTGTGAAAATCACTAGATCACAAAGGCATTCACATTCAAAACAAAAAGGGCCCAAGAAAATAAAATAGCCAGCAACACTTGAATTAGATACCCTTTAAATGTTCATTGATGCAGGCCTGAATGTAGCGGTAACGCTTCCTTTTACAGTACAGTTCTTACAGTGTACTTACAGTGTACTTACCTAGAAAGTACTGGCTAATATATGGTAAGTACATGGAACAGGGGTAGGTTTAGGGGTAGGTTCAGGGTTCAGTACTAGTTATTACCCAGTAATTGTAGTTACTAAAATAAGTACATAGTATTTTCATGGCTAACTGGACTGTGAAAGGAAGCGTTACCAATGTAGCTTGGGTACGTTGTAGCCTAAAATCAACTGGCTGCTTCACCACACGGGCCAAACAAAAACATAATGGTACCTTAATGTGAATGTAATCTCACACGCACACTGGATCAAAGCGTCAGCAGCAGAAGACAGATTCGCGAAGAAGAGAAGAGTCACATGGTCGACGATCTGGACAAAGTCCACCAGTCAGAAACGCTATCCGGCTCCGTCGGGTCTTTGATCCTCGTCGTCGATTTCAAAGCTCCACACGGGCTTAACTAATCGAGGTCGCTGGTCGCTAGTTTATAGACAAGTCCATGCAAAAACACTAACCACTATATCAGCGGCTAACGTACTTATTTCAGTCTCTGTGTGCAGAGTAGGCCACTTACACAGACAGAATTATCACCATTAAAGTCTAACACTTTGACTAAACTGGTCAATTTAATTAACTTTAACCGAGTTTCTCTCTCCGCAAACTCACATGCGGTTCTGCTCTCTCTTCTTCGACGCTTCTCCGTCTCCACACCCCTTGACCTCAACTGCGAATTGGATGATTCACAAAACTTTCAGAAATAAAATAAACTGACCAAACATTTGTGTACCTCTTTCCTCCTTTCTTTAAAAGCATTGTTAAAGTATTTTCACATATATAATTACCAAACAAATATTTAACGTTTTAAATACTGAAACAGTAAACAATGAACATCACCCAATGGGCATTTCTCTCATTACAAAAAATAATAACGTCATTGCTGGTCAATGAATTTTAACTTTTTAACCTTAAATTCTATTTACTCAACAATGAAATTATTTATTTAAAGCTATATTTTTCAAATGAATATAAATGAATATATTTCAACAGGGTTACATGTACTTCATTCTGTACAAATTATGTTTTTTTTCAGTGCTTTCAATACAATTCAAGCACATATTTTAGTTAATGCATTAATGAATTTTAAATTGCACGGATTCCAGATTGTATCATAAATAATATTGATAATATCGATGATTCTATCATAATAAATTGTCTGGCATCATCTTAACCAAAACAGGAGCCCATATTTTCCCCTTTTTTATTGACCCTTTACTGCTGATTATAGTTTTCAGATAATACTGCACATTGGGTCTACCTAAGGCAATGACAATTTTTTAATAAAATGTCTTCAATAATAATTTTTAATTGAACATTGTCAGAGACAAAAGAGATAAAGGGTTAGTTCACCCAAAAATGAAGATTAAGTCATTAATTACTCACCCCAAGCTGTACCAACCCCGTAAGACCTTCGTTCATCTTCGGAACACAAATGAAGATATTTTTTATTTAATCTGAGAGGTGGATCACTCCTTCATACACTGCCTTCAAGGGACTGGCTCTTGACAGCCCATAAAGTCATTAAAGAACATATTTAAATATTCCATGTGCGTACAGTGGCTCAATTATAAGTTTATCAAATGCTGAGACTACTTTTTGTGCGAAAAAAACATAAATAACGACTTTATTCGACTATTCCATTACTTCCTTATGGGTGCATGCACGAGAACTGAGATGACGATGTTCTTCTTCGACTACTTCTTGTTACCGGCTGCTCACCGCTTAGGAGTATTACCGCCACCTACCGTATAAGATGATGTGCTGATATAGCTGGAAGCTCAAAACTTTCTGTTTACAAGCAGAGGAAGATCTGCCCTGTACATACGCTTTTCAATTACCGTATTTTCCACACTATAAGGTGCACTTAAAAGCCTTTAATCTTCTCAAAAAACGACAGCGTGCCTTATAATCCAGAGCGCCTTATATATGGATCATCATCTTATATGGTAGGTGGCGGTAATACTCCTAAGCGGTGAGCAGCCGGTAACAAGAAGTAGTCGAAGAAGAACGTCGTCATCTCAGTTCTCGTGCATGCGCCCATAAGGAAGTAATGGAAGAGTCGAATAAAGTCGTTATTTATGTTTTTTTTTCGCACAAAAAGTAGTCTCGTCGTTTGATACACTTATAATTGAGCCACTGTAGGCACATTTTCTTTAATGACTTTATGGGCCGTCAAGAGCCAGTCCCTTAGGCAGTCTATGAAGAGGTGATCCAGCTCTCAGATTTAATCAAAAACATCTTCATTTGTGTTCCAAAGATGAACGAAGGTCTTACGGGGTTGGTAAAGCATGGGGGTGAGTAATTAATGACTTAATTTTCATTTTTGGGTGAACTAACCCTTTAAATGTGTTCATAAATTAAACATTGTGTACTTTAAGGCAATACACTAGTTTATTGTTTAGGTCCTTATGTCACCGGCACAGGTCGGGGTGGACTCCAGATGACTGGCCACGCCTCTCAACTACGCACCACTGTGAGGAACCAACACCACAGTAACACATAGGCAGACAGATAACGTGTGAAAAGTACTAATGCTTTATACATTTCTAAAAGATCTAAAAGCAGCAAGCTTTATTTGGTAAGCAACGTGACTTAGTGATGGATCTCCAGGGAACTCCTCTTCACAGAGCCCAGATGGGAAAGCGACACTACTACAGCGCTGAGAGAGATCCAGTAAACAAACAAAGCATTTGAATTCGCCACTGAATATAACATTGTTGCGAGATCTAGTGAGAAGCACTAACATTTCTCTGCCATTAACCGATCAAACAGCGCTGACGTGGTGTGAATGAATTAACTAGTTATAGGATTTAAGTCCACAGATCAGCAACATTCACCGAGGATTTAATGTAGTAACACTAACTTGTAAGATCACCCCATTTATAAAACTAAAAGTTTCAAGATGTAGGAAAACTCACACCTATTTAAAAATAATTTTTCTAGGAAATTTCTCTGGCATGCTTCTCAAGCTGCGCTGAGCGTAACTTGCACACACATACACACACACGGGCGCACACACATACTCCTCGCGCCCCGACGCTACAAAACCGTTCAAAACCCATAAAAGCAACAATTATTAACAATACTTACAGGTTGTGATTCATAGGAGGAAGCTGATCCATATACACTGGGTAAGTAAGATACTGAGCCCTCCTTCAGGAACAACCGCTTGCGAATCCACATTTGAATTCATTTATGTTTTTGAACGATCTGTCATTAAAATGATGAGAACACAATCGGGCTATACTGTTGTGGTCTCGTTTCAAATATGAACTCTAACCACCGATTCTTCAAATGCTCGTCCCTGGTAAATGAAAACAAAGTGGCTGAACTATCTTTGCATTGTAGAACACAGCGTCTTCTCGACATGATGCTATGATGAAGTATTTGAATGTGTAGACTTCAAGTTTACACTTCCATCTGTGCGCGCAGTAACTGGGCGCGGCCAATGTGTCTCTACGTCATGATGTAACAGCTAATGACTCGTTTCAAAAACAATTAATTTCATAGACTCAGAGTTGACTGTCACTTTTGAAAGACAATAACTTTATATACGGTGCACTTTCAGATATAAATCTTTGCAGGATGTTTTCATTCCCTTAGAACTATATTCCACACCATATGAACAGTCATTTTCAAAAATCCATGATAGGGGCTCTTTAAGGTACCATAGTGGAGACATGTAGGCACTGGGGGCTCAAGACTCGACTCGGACTCGAACACGGGACTTGAGACTCGACTTGGACTTGAACTCAGATAATGGTGACTCGACTTGGACTCGAACTCGGACTCTTCTTTGATGACTCAGACTTGAACTCGGACTCGAACACTCGAGACTTGAACTTGGACTCGAAGAGTTGGTGACTCGACTACAATACTGCCTCATCAAGCAGAGGATGATCAACGTTACAGTGCATTCACAGGGCTCAAGCAGAGAGAGAAGGAGAAGGTACGTATCTCACCAGCGTTGCTGCGTACTCATGGAACTCAAACAGAGAGAATGATCGATGCTTCATCAATGTTACAGTGTATTCACAGGGCTCAAGCAGAGAGAGAAGGTACAGTACGTATCTCACCAGCGTTGCAGTATCCTGACCCACCACTGCCTTGGCTAACACCCCACACTCAGTTCCAGTGACCAGCTTCACACACAAACACACGAGAAAAAAGGACATGGGATGCACTGCAAAACACTGCACTCACAGAGTCAAGGTGTAATTGTGTTTAATGTTCAATTACATTGGAATTATTAGAACCATTTAAATTACAGTTGGTTACCATTGTGGAGAAGAGTGGATCATTTGGTTAGCCTGTGGACTGATTCAACTATGCTTATAGCAAATGCTTCATGCTGATGGTGTAGAATTTCAGTATGCTAACAAGTGCTATTGGTAGCTAACTGCAGGCTATATATCTAGAAACTGAGTTGTGTGACACTAAAATACATTAAATCTTAATTGGATAAATGAATATATGAATTTGTATACCTGAAACAGCCAATCAGGGAGCCTTTTAAAATCACTTTGAGACTACTTAATTGGATAACTTAAAATGACTTAATTCCATGTTGTTGAAGATACATGAATAAATTATGTTTGTGTAACTTGGTTCATGTGGGACCGATGTACACTATCAAATCATGTAAATCCAACACACTTTTTTTCAGTGTAGGCGTGGGTCTCCGTTCACCACTCTGGAAGCTCCGTGGGAATATGGCTACAGTATTTAGTACATCCGAATGCAATAGACACATCCGACTAATGTTAATCCTTCCCCGTCGTCCACTACAACCATCAATTGTGCCGAAATTTAGTTCCCAAAGGCACTTATCTTTCTCATTCAGGCAGGCTCCCCATTGGCTGTTCTGTGGGTTCAGTGGGTGTTAAATCGATCGCTTAAAAGCATAAATGCTATTCCTGAACTTTGCAGAAGTACTCTAAAGCTGTGAGCACTTCTCTCCTTTACTGCAATGAAGACTGTTGTGTTCGCTTTTCTGGTTGTAGCTGTGGGTATGTAGATCTCTCTTGTTATTAGTCATTATTCATGACAATTGTTAGTTTATGCCTACACTTATAGTCTTTAGAAAGATATATAGCTTTTATTATTATTATTTATTAAAGATAGTCTTTATATTTTAGATATAATAAGTCCCTTCTCACAGGTGTTGTTCCTAAATACCTAAAACATGCAACCATTAAACCCTTAAAAAACAAAAACAAATCTTGATCCAACCATATATTCCAATTATATACCTATTTCAAATGTATCTTTTGTTTAAAAAATGTAAGAGAAAGTTGTTTTGGAACAACTGCAGAGTAATTTGGAGTTCAGTTGTGTTTTTGAAGAATTCCAATCTGGGTTTAAACTGGATTTCAAATTTCCAATTGAGATTATTGCCTAAGGCTAAGAGTTTTTTATATTTTTTTTATTTTTTTTTTACTTTTGCAGAGTTTGAGAAAGTGATCCATTCATTAATTTCATCTAGACTTGACTATTGTAATTTTTTTTATAGGCTATTGGAATGAGTCAGTCCAATATTAGTCATCTTCAGATGGTTCAGAATGCAGCAGCCAGACTTTTTACTGGCACAAGGAAATTTTATCATATTTCCCCAACTTCATTTGTTGCTGGCTGCCAGTTAGTTACTGAATTGATTTTAAAATTCAGCTTTTTTGTTTTAAAAGCTATGAACGGATTAGCTCCAAAATATCTCTCTGATCTTTTGAAATTGAATAACTCGATCATGAAGGTCATCTCAACAAAGACTGCTGATGTTTCCGAGATCTAGACTTAAGATGAGGGTGACAGCGCTTTTTCTATTGTTGGTCCATTATTGTGTAATAGTCTTCCTCTTACCTAACACTAGTATCCACAAAGTCTGTTTTTAAATCTAAGTTTAAAAAACCTAAATCTTTTCACAGGCTTACAACTGTCCTTGATTTTAATGTTGAATTTTCTGATTGGTGTATTCAATGTAAACTGCTTTTATCATTTGTTTTACGATCTTTCTTTGTTTATATATATATATATATATATATATATATATATATATATATATATATATATATATATATATATATATATATATATATATATATATATATATATATATATATATATATATATATATATACCTGTTGTACAGCACAATGGCCAACTACTGTTGCTTTTATTAAGCTGTATAAATAAAAGTTGATTGACTTATTGATTTAGCATTAATATTAATAAAAGAACAATACATTTTTTTTTCAAGTTTGCAGCACAGGTGATAAAATCATTGGAGGTTATGAATGTCCACCCCACTCCCAGCCCTGGCAAGTGTACCTTACGGATGGACGAACCAAGTGTGGAGGATCTTTGATTGATGAAAGATGGGTTGTGTCTGCAGCTCACTGCAGGTTCTCGTGAGTATATAATCTCCCTTTTTAAGTTCTACTTTTTGTTTTTGTTTCATGTTAAACCTACTTCCCCATGACACATTCCTTTTTCTTAATAAAGTACAATTTTAAGGAATCGATTGGCAACAGATTATTACATGCTTCCTCTTTCTGAATGTGTACACATTATAAATATTTTGTATTAGGGCTGAGCAAAATATTCCTTGTCAAATAGACCTCGTTATCTCAAAGTCCACTTGGGAAAGCACAAAGTGTCTGTTCATGAAGACACAGAGCAGCTGATCGATGCTGAGAAGGTGATTCATCACCCACACTATAATGATAAGCCTCATAACAATGATATCATGCTTATAAAGCTGAGAAAGCCTGCCCTCTTCAACAAGTATGTGAAGCCGATCCGTCTGGCAACCAGCTGCTCTTCTGCAGGGGAACAGTGCTTGGTTTCTGGATGGGGCAAAACTGGAGGTGAGATGGCTGAGTAATGAAAATCTTCTTATACTTTTATGGTCAGATAACATGCATTCAGTCATTTTACAAGTTTTTTGCACTGTTCATATTCTTTTTCCAGTTCAATCTGCTTCTGTCCTGCAGTGTTTGAATCTGCCTGTACTCTCAAATGCACAGTGTAGGGGAGCATATGGTGCGGGACTAACTAGAAACATGTTCTGCGCCGGATTCATGGCGGGAGGCAAAGACTCGTGTCAGGTATGCCATTGACTTTGCTCTTCCTCTTTAGATGAGTTTTATACTTTTAAACAAACACACAGTTTTGTCCTATTTATTTTCCAATTTTCTTCTCAGGGGGATTCTGGTGGCCCTCTTGTGTGCAAGGGGAAACTGAAAGGTGTTGTATCCTGGGGTAAAGGCTGTGCTGAACCAGGCTATCCTGGGGTTTATGTTGAGTTGTGTCGCTACACTGACTGGATCAAATCCATCATAGCTAAAAACTAGCTCTTTGTTCATCCAGGGGTGCATTTCCCAAAAGCATTGTTAGCCAACTATGGTTGCAGGTTCCTCTCATTATTAGCATAGTTCAACGAGTCTGTGTTTCCCGAAACCAGTTCCAACAAAAAATCGCTGAACAGGATTGCAAAGTTGTACATACACAAGGACACACCTAGGTTTGTAAGCCGTAACACGTAGCTGTGTACTTGTCACCAGTTTTTTAAATTATAAAGCTATGATGAAATTTTTAACTTTTTAACTTTTTCAACATTATATGAGTTTCTTGGAATAACAATCCCTTACATCCAAAGAGCACCGAGACAAGGAATTCACACCAGTCATCACTTTTTTTTTTTTTTTGCATTCTTTGCTTTGATAAATAATGTCACTTACGTCTTTTAGTTTGGCAAGAGATTTAAAGCAACATCACACTGAAGAGTGTGCACGTGCAAACATGCTCTAGTAGCCCAGGTAAAACTGAGCCTATGATTGAATCTGTGAAGAAAATCACCAAGTAAAATTAGAATTAGTCCTTAGATGTCTGTGATTTACAGCAAAACATCATTAATTAGTATTAATTCGATCACAAACAGATTAATTAAAATTAGTTTTTAGTCCACCGCCTGCATGCCATCATTAACCAACATGGCTGAACGACCAATTTGCACCAGTACAGTTTTGGGAAAAAAGTTGTGACTAGCTAGTTGATTTCTTCAATGATGCATTGTACTATAATAGTGAAGGAGCGAATTATGTCATTGTACGGGAAACAAACCCCTGGTTGGGCCTTTACCAGATAATTTTCCTAATAATCTGTAATAAAATTCCACTTGAAACCTGTATGTGTTTCGATCTTTTGTTTTTATGTGGACATTATGGTTTTAAGCATTTTTTAATCATGGTTGCTGCCAACCCCTAACGCTTAGGCAACACACACAAATGAAGTACCCGATCATATTGGTGTGCAATGTCACATGGAAATAGCCTTACTTAGAGTATCGACAACTAGGCCATCAGATGTAATTTCTTACACAGAAGCAAGTGAAATAACATTCCTATTATAGTTTCAAACATACAAGATCTGATTTCCATTACACAAGAGTAGATGTTAAAACTTCATGCTGATGATTTGTACTCACCTTTCGCCAAGATAAGCACAAACTAACGGCTGTGTTAACGGCTACAGTGTATTTCGTGCACTGCACACACGATGGCTGTAACTACAGTGTTGGTCTCCCCAGTGGACAACCTAGGGGACATCTCTAGGGTCTTCAAGTGGGCACCTTCCATCATCAGTGTTTCGTCGACTAGCCCACGACACCTCAAGAGGGCTCGAACAGTGACTCTGGCATCCCAGAGTCCCACCCTCCGTCCCCACTCAACTCAGCCCAGCTTACTGACCTTTACATCCCTCCTGCTGCTGAGGTTCCTCCTTTCTTGTAGTTCACATGTGACCTAACCACAATCTCACAATCTCTCCGCAACCCAACCATACGTGCCCACCCGTCTGACTAAGGCTGTCGAGCCACACAGTCTTCATTAAAGTAGGTTCAGTGGCAATGGTTCCGGATGGCATACTACCTAATGCAAAACACAAAGCTACACCTAAAAAAATAATTTGCAACATCACAGCCAAATGTAACACTAAATGGTGTTAGAAAGTTACTGCTAGGTGCTTCACAGACAGCCAATCGCATCTGTTGCCTCATGTTCACTTGCTTTGAACAGTCACGGAAACCCTGTGTGTTTACAGTAGACTATTTCAGAGTTTGAAGGGAAAAATGTCAAATGGTGACTGAAAACATGACAATTGGAAAAGATATACCATGTCATTCTTACTTTAAAAGTCCATTCAGTATACACTTGATAGTATACAGTTAATATTTGCACAGTGTACAAGAATGTACAGTGTGAAGCAACAATTCATTAATTGTTAATCCTAGGATCAGACAGATCTCATGAAATGGCGTATGTATGACACACCAATTCGTATTCCCATTTATGGCGTGCTATTAGACGCGCTTAATCGCTTTCAGCGTGTTTATGAATGCTGTTAACTTAATGTTACATTAAATATATAACTTACCCCAACCCTGTCCCTAAACCTACCCATCACTGGGGTTAATACGATTTATGAGTGTTCCCCTACCATCCTATGAAAAAAATATCGCTCCCCAGATGTAGATCTACAGTACATTTTGCTTCGTTTCGCTCATGACACGCGGAATCACTCGGACATTTAATGGGGTAGACAAACACGCATACACGTGGATAGCTCAAAATGCGCATAGATAATACGCCACTTGACTTGAAAGTGGCGTGTATGTTACGCAAAAGTCATGATGTCATGTTGTAAGGATTCAGTTTACCTGGGGTTAAGAATGACCCAGGGTTAACTATTGTGTGAAGCCCTTTTTGAATTAGAAATGTGTCAGTGGAAACATGATGGATTATTTTGCTATTTCTATATTTTTGTATGTCTAAAGCCCCGTTCACACTACACGCGACCAAGCGACGCGATACCATTCATTTATCAATGGTGAGCGGGCGACTTCCGCGACACGCGAGACAGCGACCATTGGCGACCAGTGGGGCGTGTCCAGCGACGCAATAAAGTTGAGAAAGGTGTGTTTGACATCGGCTGCATCTGGATGCAACCGATCGGCGAGAGTAGTCACGTGCAGGTGGGGAGGAGCAGCAGACGGACGTGAAGTCAGACAATTTCTGGTTCCCGATAGTGAACGCTCACGTCACGTGGTGTTTGCATCATGCTTTACCACAGCTTAAGTGAAATAAATGCAACATTTGCCACATAAACAGATATTTCAGATATTTAAGACACATTTTCATTCAATAATTTACTGCTTCATACAGCATCTGTTTGAGCTAGAATAAAGTTCAGAAATAAGCCTATAATCAATGACGTGGAGTCAACGTTTTTTAATCAGTTTTATTTTGATAAACATGATAAACATGGCACAATATAACATTGCGACTACATGAAAAGACTGTTTACTGTTATAAAAAACTGATTTGTGAGCTTTAGTGGAACAAAATGTGTGAGAATAAACACGAAACGCACCTGATTGTTGTCATGCGTTGAATCCGGCGAATCGTGACCTCCGGCTGCAGTAACGCTTCCTTTTGCAGTCCAGTTACCCATGTAAATACTATGTACTTATTTTAGTAACTACAATTACTGGGTAATAACTCAGTACTAACCCTGAACCTACCCCTAAACCTACCCCTGTTCCTTGTACTTACCTTATATTAGCCAGTACTTTCTAGGTAAGCACACTGTAAGTACACTGTAAGTACTGGACTGTAAAAGGAAGCGTTACCCGGCTACTCTCGGATTGCGCTCTCGCGGTACTTTGATGGCATACATCACAGTCAAGTTAAGTAAGCGCTGCATCAGAATTGGACAAAGTTCTAACCGGCATGCACTGTTTCAAGTCAGCCGCCGATCGGTCTGCGCAGAGCTGCATGAAGTCGAACAAGCCTAATGAAGGGCAATTTTCACGAGCGACAACCAATAGGAGTGAAGTCAGTGGAGCTTTTCGTGGAAATTTCTGTTCTTGAAATGCTCTAGTTTTTTTGCACATTTTTCAGTCATACTTTCTTTATAAACACATGCATGTTTATGTTTGCTTAGGGTCTTTTAAATCCATAGATACCAAACACATAGTGTTCCATCTCCATTACATATAGTTTATAAGCCCAAAAAACGGACCAAAAAGCTTAGTCCCCTGAGGGTTAATTATTTTTTATTAATTCAACCACTTCTTATAATCTCTGTGTGCAAAACACAAATATTCAAACCAAAAACTATTTTAATAGCTTGTTTTATTTTAAGTATGTGCTGTGTGTTAAAACCACCAATTATGGTTCTCCATGTAGTCAGTTCTATGCCGATGCAATAATAAAATGAAATAAATTGGCATCATTGTGTCCTGGCTGCATCCGAAATCACATACACTTTTGAGTAGTTCATATCTGAAATAAGCAATTACTTTGTGACCAATAAAAAGTACATTTTTGTAGGAATGTAATCTGGAAGTATATTTGTCATGTTATCATTATTAATGTCACTTGTGTCAAATATCCATACATGCATATCATATGCATAGAAATAGATCATCCAGGTACTTTTTGTCTACTCTTTTATGAGTTCTGTAAATTTGGACATTTCTTTTGTCGCATACTGTTTTTCGCCTACAATATTATAGGTAAGTATGGAATTTCTGATGCAGACACTTTTGTTTTAACTTGTCACACTGATTGCTGGCAGTGTGGCTTTTGGAGAAAGGTTAAATTCAGATTGACATCGGCTGCCAATTTGCGATCTCTAATGGCCCAAGAAAAGATTATTTTAACACTTATTTGAAACCCGTGAAGCTCTTCTCATCAGTCGGCCTACCTTATTTCCAGACAAGTCTACTCTATCTCACGACCAATTGTACAGAATTCATACAAGTGATTAAAAAGTGTCTAATTCAGTAACCTAGCTCGTTACGAATTCGTGATCATTTGTTAAACCCACTTTATGGTTAGGTTTAGGAGCGGGGTTAGGGATAGGTCATATGTACAATTCAGTACGAATTGGCCAATTCGTAAAATATGTACGATTTTAGCAAAATCATACTAATTCGATCCAAAGTAAGGTCGTATGAATTGTTACAAATTAGCCAGCTCGTAAAATTCATACGAATTCCCGTGAGATAGGGTCAGACTTGTCTGGAAATAAATGTAGGCCGACTGATGATACAGCTATTTACTTAGCCCACTCTTCTAAACCCATAAGATTTTGGTTCGTCTTTGAAACACAACTGATTAATGAAACCTGGGAGGTTTCTATCCCTCCAAGTAGGCTAATCAAAATTTAGAAGATTCAAAAATGCTCTAAAAATGTTGTAATATGAATCCAAGTTAACTGAATGGTTTAATCCAAGCCTTGTGAAGAGATACAATAGCTTTATACAGACAAGCTTCCGTGTTTACCATATGTGATTAGGGTGACCACCCGTCCCGCTTTGTGTTGTACAGCACAGCATTTTCACCTCTTATCCCATACGTCGCATTAGGAAATGTCAGGCGTAGTTTTTCACCTACATTAAAGAGCACCTATTATGTAAAATTCACTTTTACATGCTGTTTGAACATAAATGTGTGTTGGCAGTGTGTGAGCAACAATCACCCTAGAATGATAAAAATCCACCCAGTGTTTTTTTTACAATCTCAATAATTCATATGCACTCTCTCAGAATGAGCTGTTCTAAGATTCAGCTTTTTGTGACGTAGAACATGGGAAAGGGGTTTGATTGACAGTGTGGTTGTGGCATAGACCCCGCCCTCGGTGATCTGTACACCATCCATGATTGTTTCAACGACAGCCGGTAATGTCTCTTGGAAACATAAATGTTCTGTCGTGGGTTAATCCTGTTGTGGCTTAAAAGTTATTTCTCAAGTGTGGATCGTCGTCTACTGTTTGCGATCCACCGTCACCTCCAGTAACAGTAAGTGTATTTTATGATTTTTGAGCAAATAGTCTTTTCAGTCGATGTCAACCAATTCAACAACAAATGCGTCTAAAGTTATTGCCGTCATGTATGTGTATATAATTTTAAACCTTGTTTGTATAGTGTGTAACCACACGTTTATAAATATATACATTTTTAAAAATATTGTATTAAAAACTGCATATATGTTGGTGTTCTGTAAGTTAGCCATCTTCTCACATTTACCACAGAAGCACATGTATGACAAGTAGCTAAACATGACGCTACAGGTCCCTCGCATTTTTGTAATTTCGCTTGTACGTAGCAAACTTTATCACAGAATGTGTATGTAGTTTCAAAATATTGCGCTAGTGTTGTTTGTGTGTCTGTGTGTGTTGGACATCCATCATTTCAAATGGGACGCGATTACAACGCTATAAGTACATAAATGTATCAAATAACCATACCAAGACGTACCATTCTCATTTGTGTTTATTCTGCCGGAGTCTCTTCATACTATTTATATATTCCGATTCAAACGTACGCTGAATGACATTCAAAACAGCGGTTTCAGTCACTCTCTCAGTACCGACTGCCAGCCATAGGTATCAAGTTACGCCCTCGTCCAAAGGCAGGGCGGGATATGCAGCTCATTTGCATTTAAGGTGGTATACCCCAAACAGCTCATTTTTAAACAGGCCCCAAAATGACATTTTCAAATGGTTATAATAAATTAACTGTGGGGTATTTTGAGGTGAAACTTCACAAATACATTCTGGGGACACTTGAGACCAATATTACATCTTGTAAAAAGGGGCATAATAGGTGCCCTTTAAGCCCAGAACACACCAAGCCGACGCCGACGAACTAGTGCTGATGAAAGCCGACTGTGTTATCGCCTCTCGTCCGCCCTCGTCAGGGTAAAATCTGCATTGAACACACCGAGAGAACTACAGGTGACTGTCAGCTTATTCATTGTCTGAAATTGTTTAAAGCCCTTTAAACAGTTTGCACTGAAACTGTCTTTTGGACCTTGAACCGTTTGGTTAACATTGAATTCCATTATATGGAGAAAAATCCTGGAATGTTCTCATCAAAAACCTTAATTTTTACCTTGACATCTTGAATAACATGGGGAGAGCAAATTATCTGCAAAAGTTTTTTTAAAAGAGAACTACTCCTTTTAATTTAACCTAGAAAACAGCAGAGGGAGGCATTGAGCAGATCACGTGTTTGTTGCTGCTTTAGGTTGGAGAGGGTCTTAAGGGTAACAGCTCCCTCTAGTGACTAAAACTAAATGTCACAGACAGAGGAAAGCCCATCATCTCCTCTTGTCTCTACACCTTTCTCTCTTAATCTATGCAGCATTATGTGTGTAACTGGTTTGTTGTCTGCGTTGTGTTTGTTTGTTTTTTGTAGTTAGGCACAGGACAAGAGGGTGGCAGTTTATCTGGATCTTTTATTCCTCCTCTGATAGAGAACACATAAGCAGCCTGAGTGAATTACCCTTAACATTCTCTCTTCCATGCAGTTACAATGCAAAAGGGCAAAAAGGAAAATTACATTAAACAATAAAATATACCTATAGAGTACACATAAGCAGCATCTAAATTGCCAGCAGAGTAAATTGCCTTTAAAGGAGAACTCGCGAACAATGAACCTTTGGTCTAATAAAACATTGGTACCTAGTCAATCGTTCTCTGAGATTTGTTTTCATGATAATCGAATGTAAAGAGTTTTATCTCTAAAAACTGTTTAGCGTATAATGCTAGCACTGGGGGCATTGACTAAGTAAAATGAAATCGCTAGTTTATACCACTAACAAGGCTCAAAATAGCCCCACACTAACGCAGTAACATAATGAGTGTCCATACATGCAAAACGAAGCATTGTGAAATTTGTAAGAGTACAGACCGTTTAATAAGAAGATACTTTATAAAGACAATTCACTTCGTGTATACACAGCAGGCGCCATCTTGAGAATATAGTCTCGATAAGTCGATCCCCGAACGTCATGCTGAGTGATCTGAACTGTATGAAGTTCAGCGAACTTCTGAACTGTATGAACGGCGTTCGAAGATCGACTTATAGAGAACGATATTGGTCTGTAGTTGGTCTGAGAATGATCCTTGGCTATCGGTGCTATAACTCTGTGCTTGCATGCACCAGGCAACCTTTTAAAAGTATTAAAAGTCTTAATATCATATTTAATGATCAGATAAGTCGAAAATCATCCTACCTCTTCCGTTCAGTTATGATGCAAAAGGGAAGAGGAGGAGACAGAACAGGAAATTAGGTTGATTCATGATGACATCACAAAAATGAAAGGAGAAAGCACTCAGGCAGATACAGTATAGCAGTTGTGTGTAAATTATTATTATTATTGTGTGTGTGTGTGTGAATTCTGTCAAAGTTAAAGTGTTAGTTCACTCAAAAATGAAAATTGTGTCATCACCCTCCTGTCGTTCCAAACCATTAAGAGTTTCGTTTATCTTCTGAACACAAATGAAGATACTTTGATTAAATCTGGGAGCTTTCTGTCCCTCTTTGAAAGCTACACAACTGAAACTTTGCACTTTAAAAAGTTCATAAAGAGATTGTAAAACTTAATGTGAACTGAGCAGTTCAGTCCAAATCTTCTGAAGAGACTTGAGATTCACATTTAAACACTGATCAGTGACATAAACAGAAGCTCAACCAAACCTGCTTGGACAAACCTCATTGGTTCCTGCGGGAGCTTAACGTGCTGGACACAAGCACACAAGAATGAACCTCATTGGTTCTCACATGTCGAATGAACATGCTTGAGCTTCCATTTACCACAACTGATGTGAATTGATGAATGTATGTGAAAAAAAGCCTAAATTCAATCTTTTTATCATATACAGCGATTCGAGTCTCTGCAGAAAATGTTGACTAAAACCACTCAATTCATATGGATTTGTTTTACGATCTCTTTATGAACTTTTTGAAGCGTCAAAGTGGTACTTGCGTAACTGTCAATGGAGGGATAGCAAGCTCTCCGAATTTCATCCAAAAGATCCTGTTCTGAAGATGAATGAAAGTCTTACGGGTTTGGAACGACATGACATGAGGGAGAGCAATTAATGACTGAATTTTCATTTTTGTTCAACACAAGTTCAAAATGGCTATTTGAATATTTTCACTGCTGTTTTACTGATGAATTATTCAACCAGCTTAAGCAGTATTACTTGTGTCTGTCTCTGACTGGCTACTATTTCTGCTGGTAAAACTTCTCCAGGGTTAAAACCCTAAAGCTACTGTAAGGAGCTTATCGCTTGCCTCTCTCAGGCTCAGTCCCTTTCTCCTCCCTCTTAAGACTGCAAGCACACACCTGTCACACAAATCTTTTGAAAGGTAAGTTTAAATAAATTGATTCTTTTTAAAATATAAAGTGATTTTGGAGAATGTTGTGTGTGATCTGATGTGTCTATGCAACAAAAGCAAACTCTTTTAATAACTTCACAGTTTATGGCTCTGTTTCTGGAAATGAACTGTTGGTGACTTTGACTGAATAGTATCTCTGGTAAAAATTAAGGGTAACACTTTATTTTACGACCCGCAAACAACTGGGTAAGTACACAGAAATTACGGTGTACTTTTCTGTAATTATAGTGTACTTCCGTTTAAGTATAAGGGAACAATATGTTAAGTTTGGGGTAATAAAGGGGTAACAAGCAGATATACAACCGGCTAATAACTTCGTAAGTACACTGAAATTATGATGTACGTTTCTGTAATTATAGTGTACTTCCGTGTAGGTATAAGGGAACAATATGATAAGTTTGGTGTAATAAGGGGGTAACAAGCAGATATACAAGCAAATTATTTAATTAGTTAAAAATTATCAGGTACCTATTATTTTAATATATTCCAGGCGAAAATTGTACATCTGTTGTTTATAAAATGTATCACATAAATTTATTGGCTTTTCTTACGAGATTAATAAATTGTTACTTTGTTGTTTGAGTATACTGTAGAAAAGACAATGTTTAATTAAGATGAAAAAGCATTTTGATTTTTTTTTTACAATAAAAGTCAGAAATTAAATGGGATCCTTTTGTATATTGTATATTTTATATATATTGTATATATACGTTGTATATTCACTGCACTTACCCTGTAACTACGCAGAACAAGGGGGTAACAAGCACCACTTTAATGTACAGCCCGCAATGGTTACACTTAGCCTGTAACTACACAGAACAAGGAGGTAACAAATTGCTACTTACTATGTAGCAATACGAAACAACATTATTTGCACTGTAATTACAGAGAACGGTACTGTTATCAAGAAAACAAAACAACAACAACAAAAAGTTTTAATTACACAGTATATTTGCCCTGGCATTTATGTGTCATTGCAATTCAATGGGATAAGGTAAGTACTAATTACAACATGGTACAGTTTAAATTAAAATCATAACAGAAAATAATTATTTTGATTTAACATTAAGTAATCTCGTAAGAAAAGCCAATAAATTTAAAGTTTAATTTTCAACCCACAGATGTCAAAATTACCCTGTAACATTGCACAAGAACATATTTAGCCAGAAATGTAATACATTTTGTTAACAACATACGTACAATTTTTGCCAGGAATATATTAAAAGTATCTACCTGTTATTTTTTAACTAATTAAATAATTTGCTTGTATATCTGCTTGTTACCCCTTATTACCCCAAACTTAACATATTGTTCCCTTACACCTACACAGAAGTACACTATAATTACAGAAACGTATACCGTAATTTCAGTGTACTTACAAAGTTATTTGCAGGTTGTATATCTGCTTGTTACCCCTTTATTACCCCAAACTTAACATATTGTTCCCTTATACTTAAACGGAGGTACACTATAATTACAGAAAAGTACACTGTAATTTCTGTGTACTTACCCAGTTGTTTGCGGGTTTGAAAATAAAGTGTTACCAAATTAAGTCTCTATCTATGTATTTTCTTGACTTATTTATTAGCTTATTGCATGGGATCAAATGTTTTACAACACTTGAATGGAACACTGAAACCAAGATACTAAACGTTTAATGTCGTATGCTCATTTTAACGGCTGATTTTGTCTTATTTCCATTGCACAAACCATGAGAGAATTTAAACATTGAAAGACCCCATGAAATGGCTTCACAAGCACAGTTTTCTTCTTGGTGTGGATGCATTACCTATTGAAACAGGAAGTTTGGTCAGGTCAAAATCGAAGAGTGTGTATTTCTTTTTTATTTTAAAAATAGTATTGAGCTTTCGTGTTTGAAATGGCTCTGAGTGGAAAGAAAATGTGAATGGCGTATATTGCTGTGTTTAATGTAGAAATTAGTTATTCTTAAAATGCACATAGATTAGATTATATACAGTGAAATATATTTTTATATATATAATTCAGAACATAAAAAAGAAGCAGGAACTAACTATCCTATATTGGATATTAACATCCAATAGTGTTTGCGGCAGCAGCTTCAGATTGGTAGTCCAAGGCATTGTTGTCTATCTGTACTTCGGAGTTCTTCCACCGGAGCCTCGCTTTCGATTTCAAAATGGTGGCTGCATGAAATCAGCGTATTGCTAGTCAGAGGCAGGTTCAAAGGAGCTCTAAATAGAACCCTAGGGTTTTTGAATAAATTAAATCCAATGCTATACAGAGAATTTATATTTTATACAATATAGTTATATCGATTTTATACTCTATGGTTATACTAAAGAAACGTTAGTCACAAAAACCGACAAAACAGACACCCCTCTCATTGTGTATGCTTATTTTTTAAATTATATTAAATAAACATAATTAACTATATTAAATTACATCTAAACGCATTAAAGTTTTGTTTCAAAGACAGGAGGACAGTAAATTTGGAAGACTCTGTCATTATCCCATTTTCCTCGGTTTTCCTCCGCTTTAAATCTCACTGTAAAAAAATATTTTTTGGTGAAGTAAATACTAGTGAAAAAAACCAATGTAATTTACTTGAAAAAGTTAGTTCAGGCAAGAATTTAAGAAAACTAAGTAAATTCCATATCAGTACTTAATTCAAGCGAGTAGAAATGAAAGTGAAAATATCAACTCAATAAAATTAAGTAAAAATTACTCAACTTATCTGATACTTGAGTTCCCATCATGCACTGGACCTTTACTAGCCGAGTTAAAATTACTTATTTTTTGTAAAGTTTACTTAATTCCATATTCCAAGTAAATGTAACTTAAAGATTTCTAATTAAAGCTACTGATGAATATGTTTAGGTTTTTACTTGGCAAATCTTTGTAAATTTACTATTTTCTGAGTGAGATAGTTAAGCAAGCATTTTTCAAGTAAATCCTACTCCAAATTTTTCACAGTGCTCCCCAACCGGAAACTGAAGAGAATCATTGCGTCAAATGTGAAACTTATGCGTGCATAATGCCCATTGTATGGCATGTCGAACTTGTTCAACCACTCTGAGTGTACTTTGAAAGCTGTGCGAAAATGACTGTGCGTGAGACACAATGAAATATACTCGGAAATATATAGCATATTTTCTTAGCATTTAGCATAGGATGAAATTTTAGTGAGCATTTTATTGCACACAAATCTGCACCTGAGTGCAAAATTTGAGCCCGATCTCATGAAAGTTCGTATTTAATAGCACGAATGTCATTTCTCGTGCCATTTATACGCCAAAAACAGTTTTTGCGTGTATATGGTGCGCGTTTTTCGCGTGCATATGATACGCAATTTTGGCGTGTAATACGCACAAACTCCCCACCCCTCCCTAAACCTACCCCAGGGTTTTTTAGTGCGTAGCATATACACGCAAAAAACATTTTGGCGTATAAATGCCACGAGAAATGACATTCGTGGTATAGATACGCATTTTCATGAGACTGTGTTGAATATTTTTAGTCCATTTTCCCAGAAGAGAAAAACTGTACATTTTAAATGTGTATGAAGCCTCCAAGGGGACATGGTGGTGGAAATATGAGATTGGATAAAAAATAAACTGCTTTTGCAATTCTCGCAAAGCTTTTATGTCCTTTGTGAGTGAATGCAAATTTTCTCGGGGAACGCAAACATTTGGCGATCCAAGGCAAAGTTTCTCAGGGAAACACAAAACATTTGTGAGAACTGATGTACTTGACATGATTTTTCCTATACCATCTCATTTTGTTCCCTTCATCATGTCCCTTACAGGCGCTAAATGATGTCTGGGTAAAAGGTGCATTTGATTGTATTTTTCTATAAGCCACTAGATTGCATAAAAACACACTGCAACACTTTTCCCTAAACATCCGCGCACATGGAACTTAGCTGATACTTGATGTGATCAAATACAGGCTATAACCACATATATTTTGAGACAGAGATCTTGTTAATAATTTAAAATTTCAAAGCTAATTAAATAATCCGTTCTGAAGAATATAGTATCTGGTAATTATGGTATTTAAGGTAAAAAGGCACCCCTTCTGTTGGGGCCAAATGGCACAAAAATTGACATGATTTGACTGACTATTTTATATGTTCACATGGCACAGTTAAATTCAACTGGCCAATATTATTTATTAATTTGGGTGTCCACCTTAGAGATAACCACCATATTTATAATGAAACCATCATATTTAAAATATGATATTAAATCATCAGACAATATAATAAAATTCAATTTATTGTTACTATAAGGACATTAAATTATGGGATCTCCGTCAAGTGGCGCAAAAAGCTTCCAGAAATCTTTTTTTCCCTTGAATTTTTCAGTATTTTTTTAATAACATAATTATTTTAATGTGTTTGTTTAACAAAGTAAATGAAAATTATTTCATTTATCAAGATTTTCCGAAGTTATTGTTTTGAACAATATTCACTTAGATGTAGGCTTATATATTGACGACCTCAAACATGGACTTATTGTGGTCTGTCAGCGTGTGTCTGGCTTTTGGTTATTGTAAATAAATGTTTTTTTGTTTTTTTTGTTCTTCCCTTCCTCATGTGTACAGGTCCAGCCTCAACCAGACGCAAAGATGTGTGACCAGACATTTTTGGCCATCACGTTTGGCCCGTGCTGATAACTGCAGTCAGAACAAACCTCTGATGAATATTTATCTGAAGAATGAGCCCATCAACTACTGCTCGCTGTGTGTGGAGCTGGTATGTTATCACACACTTCAGCTGCCCCAGGATCAGTCCAACAACACAGTGCTTATTTTAAGACTTTAGTGTCTCAGAACATGATTTCTGCATGCTACATCCACACTGTAAACTTATTTATTCTGTTGTATGACTTATTATCAGTCAAAAAAAATAACTTCATGCCACACACAGTTCTCAACACTTTATGGAACACAGCAACAATTTTAAGTATGGCCAAACACGTCTTGGCATCACAACAGTTACTAAAAATGACACCAACAACAATAATATAAATGAAAAAGGGTTATATGGGACTGAGGGTGTTTTCACACTTGAGTCCTCTTAAAAGAATCGTTAAAAGATTCCTGTAGATTAAGAGTTGAAAGTGAAAAAGGACAACCCGATCTCATGAGAATCGTATGAATTTTACGAGGTGGCTAATTCGTAACAATTCGTACGACCTTACTCGTACGAATTAGTAAGTTTTTGCTAAATCGTACATATTTTATGAATTGGCCAATTCGTATGAATTCGTACAAATGACCTACCCCTGACCCCGTCCCTAATCCTACCCATCACGTGGGTTTGGACAAATCGTACGAATCCGTACGAGCTGAGGTCGTATAAATAGCCTCTATGCACGAACCCTGATGACGTGTGTCTGAAAGAATCTCAGTCAGCGTCTCTACTTCCGGAAGCGCGTTCTGCAGGCCAAGTGTATAGAGACAAAACTTTGATAAAATCCGTTTTCTCAGAAACGGAGACAACGAATATAGAAACGCTGATTCGCTAGTCGAATTTCATACGATATGAGAGAATACTAACCCTCAAAGTTGTTGATAAAGCTTGAAATATATAATTTAAATAACTTCTCTTTTTTTTACTCTTGTGTGACAGCTAACTGCCTCACAGTGTTGTTAATATCATTCACGTTAAACCGCAGGAAGTTTTTATAAACAGCAAGTGTAATTTGACACTATATCTCCACCTAACGCAAAACCGGCTTCTGACCATAGACTGACGCAGCACCGGATGTAACTGGGCGTGCTGAGACAAACCCGGGAGCGATCGTGCATAGAGGCTATTAGTACGAATTAGCCACTTTTTAATCACTAGTACAAATTCGTACAAATTGGTCGTGAGATAGCGTGGAAAAGGACCAGATTATCTTTACGTTCAAACTGTTCCTGTCCCCTGAAAAGGTCCCCTATTCCCTTTTTTGGTCCACCTGAAGTAAATATGGCTCAAACTTATTTGTTTTTATACTTTTGCATTCGTACCATTTTAGCTGAATGTGAACCGTAACTCAATACCCGCTTTTAAGGGGTCTGAGATCATTTGAAGTGTTGACATAAGGACCAAAAATCACGTGAACCGTGATCAGCACCCTGAAACGGACCAAGTGTGAAAACACCCTGAAACACACACCCATTTTTCCCACAGTCAGACCTATTTAAATTGTTTAAAAAAATCAATAAATCCAACACACCTGCAATGCTTTCTGTATCCACTTAAAAACATTGACTTAAAATTGTTGACTTAAAGTCATTGATTGAGTTAATAAAGTCAAACTGTATCAAGATGCATTACTGTACTTCTGGTGAAATATATCAATTTTTTATTTAATCTAACAAGTTTATTGAATGTTTATGCTCTTATTAATCTTTACTTTTCATTGGAACATTAAAATTTGTGAGATTTATCAATCTGGACAGTTTTTTTTGTCAGTTGATAATACTGATCTGTGTTCATTTTATGTTTATTTTTATAGAGTTATTTTTTTTATGAGGGATTTGAGTAGTTAGTAAAATGCTGGGCTGTTTAAACCCTAGTCAAATATGGACGAACCCAGACGTTGGGTTTTTAGAGAATTTTATGGTATGATGTTGTTTTGGTAACATACTGTTGACGGTAAATTTCCTAAGCAAAAATGTATTTATTGCTTCAGCATATTTGTTCGATCTTAAGATTATTATTTTTATAGTGTTGTGATACTTGTGTCTTGTTGATTTAATGGCTCAGAGTATTTGTTTCACAGAGGTGAAGGATACTGCGAATCACATTCTCATGTCATCACTACACATAACACGTGTGTAAAGTGCTTTATTCTCGAGCTCACTGAAAACACACATGCTCTGAGAGAACAGCACTTTTTATTTAGACCACCAACACCAACATGTATTTGTGTTATATTACAAAAGTAACCAAAAAACAATTCAAATAGGCTACAAATACCAGCATGAACCCACTCAGTCAGAAGTTAGGCTACATACAAATGACAACTGACGATTTGATGGAAGAAAAAGTATGCCTACAACGTGATTTAGAAACATATATGTTCAAGACTGAATGAAACGATATTAATCAGTTCTAAATGTGATTTGGGCTTCAGTCAGTGAGCTCCAGAAATAAATGTGATGCTGATGGTGGTGATGTGTCACGTGACGTTCGTTCGCGCAAACGTCAGAGCATCATCAGCTGTGCAGACTGTGCAGTATCATTCTCGGCTCATGATAAAGAGCATATTTTCTGACCCATCCGTCATCCATCTGTATTTTATTAAAGATGGCCTGTCAGGGACTTACGAAGGGCGAAACCATCCAAACACTAAAAGAGGAGTCTGAGTCTTTGAAAGCCAAACTGGAGGAGGAGAGAGCCAAACTACACGACGTCGAGCGTGAGTAAAACACTCAGTGGTTGTGTGTCAAAACCTACCGAGCTGCCTAGCTAGACTGCATTCATGGATATCACGGGTAATGCGCAGAAACATCCCGGCAGCTCGTAATGTCTACAGCGATATTTACCAAATACGACCTAAATGTGAGAGATTAATGTATTCGATGTTTTATATCGATCATATTAATATGCTATAATGCTTTATAGCGATCATATTAATATATGTATTCGATCTTTTATAGCGTTCACGTAACGTGCACTGAAATCAGCTGGACGCTTTTAATATTTGGAGACCCAGGATAAATCATTTAGATTTAAATTTAACCAAAATTTAACTACGATTTAGGTCTGTAGCCTATATAAATATGCTATATTGAACATACAAATTGTAGTATTGTTTAAAAAAAAATTGGAACTGCTGTCCAGTTATATAAATTTACAGCAAAATCGTGAAATTCTTAATTCGGAATTAAGATTAAGAGCTAACAGTGAATGAAAATGTTACAAATTCAAAGCACATGGTGTTAGTTAGGCTACTGATCCATATTTTATTAAATAAATTATTTGGTTAAAGGTTAAAGATATCATATAGACGGCATTCTGCATTTTTGTATTATTTTATAATGTTTTCTCATGTACACTTATGATTTGGAAATTAAAGTAAAATGTTGACCCTGATTTAGCCCTCTGATTTAAACGCTTTGTTGGAAGGGTAACTGCTGTGATCCTCTACATTTTGAACTGGATCTCTGTCCCCCCTTGAAACTCACTTCCTGGATTTAGTCCTCCTTAAAGCCCCCCTGAGACCCCCTTGAGCATTGTTAGCATCATGCTCTGCCAGCTGAACTACAGGAACACTCAATATTAAATGACTCCCGTGTTTGCCCAAGCACAAATTATTGTATGATCCAAAATCGCAAGGAAATTTGGTTTGTTACAAGAAAAAATGGCCTGCACTGATTTCCTGCAAGATTCTGAATGCAATATTTTCTATTATAAAATGTGTCAGTAAATGTGTCACACTGTAACAAATTTTACAGAGTAGCATGGCCTGTATTTGTAAAATCAATGTATGCTGTAATAGTAAAATACCAGTATTATATTGTATACTTATAATAATTACTGTTGTAAATGTAATTGTATTGTATTGTTAAATAAATAAATAAATAAAACTGTCAATTTAGCACAGTCATATATCTGTCCAAATATAATAGAGCTTATCATCAATTATGTTATCATGTGTTTTCAGTTCTAGTTCAGTTTCGAGTTTTTCAGGTGGCCGTGTGGTTCATGCAGATTTGTCTTTCTGACCGCAGTGCATCAAGTGGCGGAGAAGATGGAAGCTCTGGGTCAGTTTGTCATGAAAACCCGGAGAACTTTAAAAGGACATGGAAATAAAGTGCTGTGCATGGACTGGTGCCGGGACAAGAGAAGAATCGTCAGCTCCTCTCAGGTGACGTATCACTGTTTCTATCCACTGCTGTTATAGATAAACACTAATTCGTTGCTTTAACATTTGTGAATGTCATCTGTTGTCCTAAAGAGTTAGAAGCTGAAATAGATCGGTTATACACAATCTTTGTTATGTTAATAATGTATAAGTCTTTACTGAAATGTTGAATCTTCTTATAGGATGGAAAAGTCATTGTATGGGATGCATATACAACAAATAAGGTAAATCTTTATATCTGTGTCAAACAGTTTTCTAGATGGATGTTTTGCAGTGCTACGCGATTTAAAATAATAATCTGCATGATTTATAGTTGTAATGCACTAATGGAAACCCAGAGTATTAGTGACAAACTAATCCGGTTGCTACAAAACACACACGTTAATACATCAGCCATGCAGAATGTTTGCTTCTGTGTACAAGACTGAATAATCAGATGTGTGTACGTGTGTTTTAGTAACCTGGATTCTCATTGCATGTTTGTGTGCATGAGTGTGGGGAATGCTGTTACCGGTCCAACACTTCTGGGGGCCCTTAGCAAAACTTTTTGAAGGGGCTTCCGTTGAAATGATGTATGTGTGTAAAACCTAATCTAGTCATGACTAACTATATATCGTTGGAAAGGTCTAAGACTCTTAAATGATATTTTAGCGCTGTTTTTTTTCGTACAAATTATGAATGAACAGTAATATATGAATTTATGACAAGAGTGCGTGCACACAAGTTCGACGCACACACTTTTAATTATTGAAACTTTGGTTTTTAGTGCTAAAAGTTCATAATAAAACATAACTAGGATTTCTCCATAAAACATATATATATTTAAAAAATTAAGGTAAGAAGTCCTCTAAAAAGTATAATATAATAAATATTATATATATAAATATATTTTTTTATTATTATTATATCACATATTTTAGTAGTTAATCATAAATTAGGTATCATTTGAAAGCTTACGAACTCAGAATTCATCCTGTGAAAACCGTTTTGAAATTGGGCATTACGTTACCATAGAAACTGTATTTTTTTATTAGGCCCCTCCCCTTTTGGGCATCATCTTTCATCATTTATTATCAAAACCTTTTCTAATCTTGACAAAACACATATTGTCAGAAAGGTCTGAGTCTCAAGGTTCCAAATTTAGTGACAGAAGTGATATTTTGATAGAAATGTATTAATTTGTTATGGCAGAATGCATACAATTAAATTCAATGGAATTCAATGATACCCGGTGGCTATTTTTGGTATAACACCTAAATAAAATCTCATGGGAACTTCAATTTTTGTGATATTAACTTTAAATTTGGAACACAACTTGGTTAGATATATAGCTTTCATTTTATAGTAAGAAATATTTTGTTAAATATTTATTTTATATTTAAAATAATATATTAATAAAGTATTTTTGATTTACTGTAAATTATAACTTCCATAACTTTTTCATACTTTAATTTTTTGAAGTACTTTCACTTTCAGTATTAATCTGCTGATTGTTTTCTTTAAAACAAGACCAAACTTAGGTCTATATTCCAAAGCATTCTTGAATTACAACCATTTATAGTGCATTTTAATGTCAATTATCAAAAAGGGTGACAGATAAAGGGTTAAACGCCAGTCTACCTGAATATTGTTGCAATGTATATTTTGTAATGTGTTGTGTACATTGCAGGAGCATGCGGTCACTATGCCCTGCACCTGGGTCATGGCTTGTGCTTATGCTCCCTCTGGCTGTGCTGTGGCTTGTGGGTAAGTCATGAGAGTTTCATGAGTGTAATAAGTATTTGTCAACTCTGATCTTAATTTATAGAATTTATTGTATTTTTATATACTGTATTATATGATAGTCAGATAAACAGAGCCCTGTCTTCAGGTAATAATTAAAAGCAACTAAAGTGCAGCTCTGAGATTGTATTGAAATTCATATATCTAGTCAAAATATTACCTATTATTTGCCATGCGTTTTTGCAAAGTGGTTGAATCTCTCTTTGTCTTTCATTTAGTGGTTCTGGATAACAAGTGCTCCGTCTATCCACTCTCTTTGGATAAAAATGAGAACTTGTCATCTAAGAAGAAGTCTGTGGCCATGCACACCAATTATGTGTCTTCCTGCAGCTTCACCAACTCTGATATGCAGGTGAGTGAGTGTGAGAGATTTAGAAAAACCCTTTCAAATATAGGAAAACATGTCAAACACCAACCTGTGAAGAAATCTGAAGTGTACCTCACTATTTTTAAAACTAGTTTAGCAAATATCATGTGTGTGTGAACTATAACCAATATAAAACAATCAAAAAATGTTAACTTATTTTATTTTAGATACCTGCCAAGGCAACATTTCTTATTTTTAAAGGGATAATTCCTCAGGGGCATCCAAGATGTAGGCGTCTTTGTTTCCACAGTATTTTCAATTTTGACATTTTTCAGTCAAACCGTTGTTGTCTATCAGTCATACACTGGAGGCTAAGGGGGTCCACCTAAGAGCATGCACAGAGAAGTCTAAATTAAACATGATTTAATGACTCATAAATGTAAGTACACATTGATGGCCTAAGACACGAAACGAGCGGTTTGTGTGAGAAAACGAACAGTATTTATATAGTTTTTACCTCTTGTAATCATAGCCATGACAAAATGATCTGACGGCACGGGCGCTTTGGTCTGCGCATGCGCCGGAAGTGATCGCTTGCGCGCCTACGCTGGCCTACTGCGTCATACGACACTCTTTGTTTATACAGAGATTTCGGAAGTTTTACCTTTCACTAAACATATTTAGATATATGGGAAACCGCAATGGAAGACGAATTTCGGTATATTGTAAATATGTTTAGTAAAAGGTAAAATCTACCGAAATTCTCCGTAACTATTGAGTGACGTCACATGCAAGCCGATCACTTCCGGCGTAACATTGAACTGATTCAGTTCGGTTCAGTTGGACACTGCACAACTGATTCAGATCACTTGGACGTCATTGTGACTACACGAGGTAAAAACTAGGGGTGGGAATTGGCAACAATGTGACGATTTGATATTATTGCGATATTTAGGCCACGATTCAATATTATTGCGATTCTCAAAACATTGCTGATACAAGCAATATATTGCGACTCATATTCCCCATATTATTCAAAGACATCACAAAAAATGAGCAATATAAGACTGCTCAACTCACTTTTATTAAATGACGCATTTAATTCTGTAAACATTATCTTCTACACATTAACTGAAATGCAAAAACTTGTTCTTGAACATTTAGGACACAGGACAGGACGTAATTATTCTCTGAATAGGAGGAGACCTCTCACATGAATGTTGAGCTCCAGGCTTGCTACGATAGTCGGTGTTACCGGTGTTACGTGTTTCAGTCGCAACACCGGTTTCATCACTTGCCCACCGCGGCAACGCAAGAACAAACATTTTTTTTAACGCAATTATGCAGTATCTGTACAATCCTGCCTGTATTATTACACACACACACACACATACACACACACACACACACACACACACAGACATAACAAACTTTTCTTTTAACGCAATTACGCAGTATCCGTTCAATCCTGCCTGCATTTACACACACACATACAGAACAGACGCGCGTCAGTATCGATTCTCTTTCGGGCTTGAACAAATCATTACACACACAAATTATGGCAAAATGTCCGTTTTGTCAAATGTCCTCATAAGAGCTGTCTAAAATGATTCAAATAAAGTCTTAAATGAACATTTGTGAGAAAATGGGACGCGTGTCAGATCGCGTCTCTCACCGCATTGCACTGCATTGTGTATAGCCTACAGCTTGCGCTCAACGGCTGTCCGAATTTCACGTAACTCGTTCACGCACTCCTTCAAGTGAACAATATTAGTGGACTTAGGGAATAAGCCTAACTTACTGAATGATTGTTTATGGGCGATTTCGGATTCAATCTATGTTCTCAAGCAGTGAAAATAGAGAAACCAATGATGAAAACCGGAAAGTAAAACAGATAATTCTATAATTAAATATGCAAAAAAGATCGATACTTGGCACCCGTGTATTCAATACAGTATTGCCACAGAAAATATCGCCAATACTATGCTGTATCGATTTTTCCCCCACCCTAGAAAAACTATATAAATACTGTTCGTTTTCTCACAAAAACCGCTCGTTTCGTGTCTTAGGCCATCAATGTGTACTTACATTTACGAGTCATTAAATCATGTTTAATTTTGACTTCTCTGTGCATGCTTTTTGGTGGACCCCCTTAGCCTCCAGTGTATGACTGATAGACAACAACTGTTAGACTGAAAAATGTCAAAATTGAAAATACTGTGGAAACAAAGACACCTACATCTTGGATGCCCTTGAGGCAAGCTAAAACATATCAAAAATTAATTTCAAAGTGAACTATCCCTTTATGATTCTTTTCTCTTGAAAATATAAAAATATAGAGTGTGTAGTATAACAGTACAGTACTGTATCAGTATATCATGTACAGTCAGTGTTGGGGAAGCTACTCTGAAACTGTAGTTTGACAATCTACAAGCTACTCGTAAGTTAAAGTAGTTTAACTAAGTCAAGCTACCCGTTTAGAAAAGTAGTTAGCTACACTACAAGTTACAATCAAAAAGTAGCTAGCTACATTGAAACTACTTTTGCTTTTTGAACAATGTATATTATAAATAACTGAATAAGTGTCTGAGGAATGTTTTAAGTAAAATATTTAGTGTTTAAAACAAGGCAATGCAATTACGATTTCAAAGAGTATTGTTTTATTACACACAACACTAAAATATCTGACTGTTTGTCAAAAGTGCAACAAATAGCCTACAACATTGCAAGAACGAAATATACATCCAACGTAAATTGCATGTTGAACATTTCCTCAAAAATACTAATTGAACTTGGACAAATAAGGCCATGGGTAATTAACGTTAGTTGTTCTCCGTCCTCCAAATCTGCCGTCACGTCTTGCTATATAATCATAATATGGGTGTGTCAACCCACTTCTGTACTGTCAGTGAACCGTTAGCCGCAAGATGCGTGATTAAACAACAGGTGGCGGTAATGGCCAAAAATGAGTTTGTAATCTAACAAGAAGAAGAATATCCTTGCATCGCGCTGATTCGCGCAGGCTCGACAATGTAGCAATGTAGCTTTTGCTCGCGCTACACCGCTACTTGCTGCAAATAGTAGTTAGCAACTGGAAAAGCTACACTGTTTAAAAAGCAACTGAGCTACTGCCAAGCTACTGAAAAATTTAGTTAAGTTAGTAGCTACACTACTTGTAGTTAACTACTCCCCAACACTGTGTACAGTATATACTAAACAACTCAATATAGTATTGAGTATTTGGACCTAAACCTGGTCAGAACTTAACATCATCTATGCAGGAAATATACAATATAAATAATTTCTATTTATTGTGAGTGCTGTGTTTATTACTAATGCATTAATTTTAGTGCTAAACAGACTTTTTACAATGGCATCAGACACTGTGCGATCAGTACCACTGAGTGTAGACACTGCAGTGCACTGTGTGTGGAGATGGTCAAATTGAATTAATGCATAGTTTATTAATTCAGTGTGTCTGTGGCAGTGATGAATCTGTAATGATTCGGCTGATATTTATAGAACACACACACATTACTCATACCAAATACCACAGTCCCCCTGAAGTTCCCCTGAAGGGATTTGTGCTTTTAAAAATAACCTTGTTATACAAATAACTTTTTTTAAATGCAAATGTGTGTGCCTTTTCAGCATGATTTCTAGGTATTGGTCTGTTCTGTGAGTGTGACAGTCATTTTTAAATAATAATAATAAAAAACTGTTGTATGATTTTAATAATCATAAAACAGTTTATCATGAGTGTGCTTTGAGAAAAGGGTCTGGGTTTTCTCTCTCTGCTCCATCGCATCACAGATTGTTCCTCTTTTTTTGATTATGTTCCTGTCAGTGACAATAAAGATTGAAAAAGATGAAGTGAAAGATTTTGTTACGTCAAGGTAGGGGATTCAATACATCTATTAATAAAGCATGGAAAGGGAAAATTCTGTGGTACAGATGTAACATTTGATCTGTACGCAAGCATTGGGGAATAACATTATAATCTCATTCATGGTAGAGAGGGCTGCTTACATGTACAAAAGTAACCATGAAGACTTGTTTGATATTATGTAATCACAGCTTTTGTGCCTTTATCAGCTTTTCCATATATAGCTACTGGCCCTGATAATACCGCTTGCTTCATTTCTGTTCATTTCAGCCGACTAACAGCAGATAGAGATTATGTATCGGCAATCTATTGATATTCCTGCAGTTCCTGGATCATGCGAAATATTCAATGTTCTGTCCAAGTTTCAACCACTGAATTCGTGGAAGCGAAATAAAATGGCCTGAAAATTGCCCGTCGAATATTATAGGTTTTTAAACAGAACGAAAACGAACATTTTGGAATTCAGTCTGAATGGTGAATATGGATTATTGAATTTTTAATAATGAAAATGTGTGTGAAATGTTTTGAATTGAAGTATTTACAGCTTAAACAAACATGTTGAATTTCAGCCCATAAAAATACAAGCCCTCCAAATACAATGCATTAAAATGCGAGCACGTTTAATGCAATGCATTTTTTTTCAATTAGTGATATCCAACAAGCTTTTTTGTTTAAAAAATAGATCGTTTTTACTTCCATAGTATTGCTGCATGTGTTTGTGGAAATGAGCTAGTGATCAATACCTCCACTAGAGGGTGATACAGGGGTTTTGTTTCTTTCTGTGAATTCGATTAGTCTTCCAGGTCAATGTGAAATGTCAGGATGTATTTAAAGGGTTAGTTCACCAAAAATGAAAATTCTGTCAGTATTTACTCACCCTCATGTTGTTCCAACCCCTGTAAGACCTTCATTCATCTTCGGAACACAAATTAAAAGGGTTAGTTTACCCAAAAATGAAAATTAAGTCATTAATTACTCACCCCCATGCTGTACCAACCCCGTAAGACCTTCGTTCATCTTCGGAACACAAATAAAGATATTTTTGATTTAATCTGAGAGCTGGATCACTTCTCCATAGACTGCCTGAGGGACTGGCTCTTGACGGCCAATAAAGTCATTAAAGAAAATGTTTAAAGAAAATGTTTATGTTCCATGTGCCTACAGTGGCTCAATTATAAGTTTATCTATACTTCCTTATGGTACGCATGCATCAGAACTGAGATGAGGGCGTTCTTCCTCGACTACTTCTTGTTACTGGCTACTCACGCTAGTATTACCGCCACCTACCGTAAAAGATGATGTGCTGATATAGCTGGAAGCGCAAAACTTTCTGTTTACAAGCAGAGGAAGATCTGCCCTGTACATACGCTTTTCAATTACCGTATTTTCCGCACTATAAGGTGCACTTAAAAGCCTTTAATCTTCTCAAAAAACGACAGTGTGCCTTATAATCCGGAGCGCCTTATATATGGATCATCATCTTATACGGTAGGTGGCGGTAATACTCCTAAGCGGTGAGCAGCCGGTAACAAGAAGTAGTCAAAGAAGAACGTCGTCATCTCAGTTCTCGATGCGCATGCGCCCATAAGGAAGTAATGGAATAGTCGAATAAAGTCGTTATTTATGGTTTTTTCGCACAAAAAGTAGTCTCGCTCGCTTGATAAACTTATTATTGAGTCACTGTAGGCACATGGAATATTTAAACATTTTCTTTAATGACTTTATGGGCAGTCAAGTGCTGGTCCCTTAGGCAGTCTATGGAGGAGTGATCCAGCTCTCAGATTCAATCAAAAATATCTTTATTTGTGTTCCGAAGGTCTTACGGGGTTGGTACAGCATGGGGGTGAGTAATCAATGACTTAATCATTTTTGGGTGAACTAACCCTTTAAGATATTTTTATGAAATCTGAGAGCTGGATCACTCCTGCATACTCAGTCCATAGGCTTCTTAGAATTGAAACTTGCCGGCCTCTGAAAAGTTATTAAAGACATCGTTAAAATAGTGACTACTATTTTAACTAAAGTGACTACTAAAGTGACTACAGTGGCTCAATCTTAAGTTTATCAAACAACGAGAACACTTTTGTGCGCAAAAACAACAACAAAAATAACGATTTTATTCAACTATTCATTCAACCATTCAAATGACCAGCGTCGGCCAATAGTGAGCCTACGTGCTGACGTAGCTTTACGCTTTCACACTACGTTAACTGACTAGAGGCGCAAAGAGAAGAAAGTGAATAGTTGAAATAAAGTCGTTATTTTTGTTTGTTTTTGCACACAAAAAGTGTTCTCGTCGTTTGATAAAGTTAAGATTGAGCCACTGTAGTCACTTGGACTGTTTAAACGATGTCTTTAATAACTTTTCAAGGCCGGCAAGTTTCAATTCTCAAGAAGCCTATGGACTAGTTTGCAGGAGTGATCTAGCTCTCAGATTTCAAAAATATCTTAATTTGTGTTCCGAAGATGAAGGAAGGTCTTACGCGGTTGGAACAACATGAGGGTGAGTAAATACTGACAGAATTTTCATTTTTGTGTGAACTAACCCTTTAAAGTGATCTGTACTTGGTTACTCTCTTAAAAACAAAGGTTCTTTACTGGCATCCAATTGGAAACTTTCTATTGCAGAAACGTTTCTCTCTTGTGGTAAAAGGTTTTTAAAATGTAAAAAAAATCTAATTTCATAGTTCTTTGGGTAACCGGTTCATTTATGGCATGGCTGCAAAACCCCCCTTTTGGAAACTTTATGTGTGTGTGTGTTTCAGATTCTGACATCAAGTGGTGATGGTACATGTGCATTATGGGATGTTGAGAGTGGGCAGCTGCTACAGAGTTTCCATGGTCACTCAGCTGATGTTCTCACATTGGACCTCGCCCCTCTGAGACCGGAAACACCTTTGTATCAGGGGTCAGATCCTCAAAACATCATCTCTGCAACCATATACTCACACATTTTCCCAACCTCACTCTCATGTTCACTATTTGTGAGATTACTATCAGTACAGCTGAATCAGCGAAATTCTCATTTCATTTTATAAAGGTGAAAGAAAAGCACTGGATAAAAAAACATAATTTCCTAAAGTCATTACACACTTGATTGATTTGTCCTGTTAGGATGTTGTTCAATCACAATGTCAGTTTGGGTTATGTGCTGCTATTTTTAGGACCCTCCTGAGATTCACCCTGTTGTGCTGTGAGTGTTGTTCTCGCATGTCTCTAAAGTGCTGTGTGTGTGTGTGTGTTTCAGGGCTGTGATAAGAAGGCGAATGTGTGGGACATGCGCTCGGGACAGAATGTTCAATCCTTTGAGACTCATGAGTCTGACATCAACAGTGTGAAGTGAGTGAGCCACAGCCTTGCATTTGCTGATAATGAAGCTACGTTCACACAGTTGAATGGTGCCCAAATCCAATTATTTTCCCTCACTGCGAGACATTGTGAACATCAAAAATGTAAAAAAATTCACAACCTGACTTCAGTGTTAACAGTCAGGTTGGAGTCCGCATGATTTTTGTCAAATCTAATGACATTCATTATAAGTGCTCACTTAAGCCTCGTTTACACTACACGCGGCCAAGTAACGTGATGACCGATTCATTATCAATGGTGAGCGGGCGACTTTCGGCGACACACGCTGCGACAGCGACCAGTGGGGCGTGTCCAGCGACGCGACAAAGTTGAGAAAAGTTAAACTTTATGCAAATGAAGGGCGATTTTCGCGAGCGACAACCAATAGGAGTGAAGTCAGTGGAGCGCTGTCACTCCTCAGTGCTGAGTCTGATCGAGGCAAGTTGAACGAGAAGCTCATTTTAGCAGTCAGAAACTGTCCTACAATGGATTATATATCTCTGTGTACATACAGTGGTGTTCACCATACTGACTCCGTGACTGAATGGTTTTGGGAACCCAGATAGACCGGTATTTGCACGTTTGCTGCAGTTAAATAGCCACGATGGCAAAGAGCACTCACTGTTTCTCGTTCATCTGTAATATTATGCATTTTATGTACTGATTCCATTTATATTTAGACTTTTCCTTCCAAAATATTTGTTTGTAGCGGCTATAAAACGTATTTTTTGTCTAACATAGAGTAACTGGAATGTCACTCACAAACATTACTAGGCAACCAGTAGTGGGGAACGCCCTCCAGCGCAGCCACAGGCGACCTGCAGTGACAAAGTCACGTGTACTGTGAATCGGGGCTTTAGCATGATGAAGCTTAAATGGCATACTCCTCCCAAAAATGAAAATGCTTTCATCATTTACTCACCCTCAAGTTGTTGCAAACCTGTATGCAGTTTATTCTTCTGCTGAACACAAAGGAAGATATTTTGAAGAACGATTAGAACTTTTTGTACCACTGACTTTTTTTTTTCCGTACTATGGAAGTCAGTGGTGCCAAAGTTCCAATCGTTCTTCAAAATATCTACCTTTGTGTTCAGCAGAAGAAAGAAACTCATACAGGTTTGCAAACAACTTGAGGATGAGATAAATGACGACTGAGTAAATGACGACAGAATTTTCATTTTTGGGTGGAGTATCCCTTTGAGGACAACAAAAGCAGCCATTGGCGCAATGTTGAGTTGTTATATAGTTAGGGACACTGATGTATTCCGTATATGTACACTACTGGACCGGTCAAAAGTTTTTTAAGAAGTATCTTATGCTCAGCAAAGTTGCAAAAGCTTAATTTCCAGCATCATTACTCTTCAGTGTCACATCATCCTTTAGAAATCATTCTAATATGCTGACTTGTTGCTCTTAAAATATTTCTTATTATTATCAATGTTGAAAATAGTTTTCTTACTTAATATATATATATTGTAGTGTTTGATTAAAGGGTGGCAATCTTTCATAATTAACTGTTGTGGACTGTATACTGAAGGTATATTTTCAGGGCTAATTGAGAAAATTGCTATATTTTTATTAGTTTAAAAATAAAATAAAAATATCGGATTAATATCGGTATCGGCAAAAGCCAAAGCTGCGGCATCGGTATTCGGTATCGGAAGTGAAAAAGTGGTATCGGGACATCCCTAATATATATATATATATATATATATTTTATTTTTTTTTTGGAAAAAATGATAAACACTACCATTCAAAGGCTTGCTTGTTTGATTATATTTTTAAATAATACTTTTATTCAGCCAGATATTTATAGTGCTACAAAAGATTTCTATTTAGCGTATCATTGCAGAATCAGACGTGGTCTGGAAACCACGTTAATTTTCTCGTATTTGAGGCATGGATTACGAATACCCAGAGCCGTATTATTGGGTGCTACGAATGTACATCGAATGCGCCTGTACGTAGCTCATAGCCAATCGGTTCAATGATACCATATGACGTATCTAGAGCGACAGAAAATTAGACAAGGAAGAAGAACGATAGGTCAGAGATTTGGGAGATTTATGTACTGTATACACAAGGGCTGTATCAAAAGTTAACTTTGTGTACGCTGCCAAGATGGATGCATAGATATAAACAAACTGCTTCGGTATGTCGCATATATGTCGTCATCGTCTTGCTGCTCCCTCCCGTTCTGTGATTGGTTCCCTATCTCAGGCGAAAATTTGGTTTTGGTGTCCAGGCCAATAGCAGCGTGAATAAAATCATGCTGTGGCAAGGCAGCATGGGAAACCCAGGCTAATTTCTATTTCAAAGAAATGCTGAACTTTATATTCATCAAAAAATCCTGAATTTTGTCACCGTTTCCAAAACAAATATTAAGCTGCAAAAACAGCTATAATAATTTACCACTGATAATACAGTAATCATTAGTGTAGTGTAGTGTGTGTGTGTGTGTGTGTGTGACGATGTGGACATCCAAACAATAGCATGTTCAACATTTGAGTGTTGTTCAACATTTTATTTCAAAACCTGATGGCACCAGTTGGTCCTCCTTCTGCTGCTAAAACAGCTTCCACTTATCTGGGAAGGATTTCCACTAGATGTTGCATTATGCCTGTTAGGGATTTGCTCATACTCAAGAGTATTAGTGAGGACAGGCGCTGATGTTGGAGGATGAGGCTCAGTTGCCATTTTAATTCATACCACCATCGGTGTTTATCTGGGTTCATGTCTGGGTTATGAGCAGGCCAGTTCTTCCAGATTTAGATTCAGTAAAGCATTTTTGGTAACACCTTACAATAGTTTTATTTGTCAATAACAGTGAATATAAAAAGTTTACACACCCCTGTTAAAACAGCTGGTTTTTGTAATGTAAAAAATCAAACAAAGAAAAGTCATAGGCTGTGTTCAGAAAGAAATAATCAGCAAGTTCATGTGAAATAGTACAAACTTGAGGCGATTTATTCAGCCGATTTTATTTAATTTTTAAATCGAGCTCCCTTGTTAAAGGTGCATTATGCAACACTTCATGTTAAAAATAGCCATTTTTCCAACCCATACATGCTTAAACACTCGCCTGATGGGCTGAATGAGCCCTTCTCTTATCACTGCGATTGCCTCTATAATCCTGTACGGTAAAATAAATAAGAGGGATTCGGGTTCGAATTTGAGACTGGGCGTGACATCATGCGCGTTCACGCTCACCTGGCTATGCCTGGCAGGTTTGTGTATTCGCCGATTCTCTCTGCGAAGACAACTCGAGCCGACAAAACTTTAGTCAACTTTCGACAAAAGTAGAAGATGGATTCAAAGAGACCGGCTTGTAGTTCATTCCAAACCCCAACGCAAACTCCACGTAAGACAAAGAAAATAAAACTAGTGTCTAGTGCCAGGCGTCGGAATAAGACGAGAGTCAACATCGGGAAGCTTTCAACAAATGAAGAGATCTCTAGTCTGCTCTAGGGCTCAAACGGGTCCTATACAAAGTAATAACTTATATTGTTCATGAATGTGTTTCCATAATGATACAATCATTAATGGATACAGTAAGCACATTATACTGTCCAACATGGAGATAGATGGAAACAAAAACCGAAGTTTTTTACCACCTCCGTTTCCCCTTACACACACACGTGTGTATTTTACTCAAATGCCTTTCCTTTTATATATTTTAAATGACTTGCAGATTTATAACTTTATTACCTCATTATGACTTTAACAAAAGATGCGTGCGGCTGATGCTCCTTTGGTTATGAACAGCACGTGCAAGCGTGCGTGTGGTTGCAGTTTTGCTTGTCACCAGAGGGGGCGTATTTCTGCAAAAACTCAGAGACTTGCGTTTTGCACCTTTAAAAAGTAACTAAACCCCTGGTCAGAGCCTGACTCCACCCACTGGCATTATTTGAAAAATGCTGAAAAAGTGGGTGGACCCCAGCGGAGATAGAGGGGACGAAATAGATGCTAAAACACTCTATCCCTGATCGTTTTTAATACTCTCAATTCCAATTCCTGACTCCTGACAGGGGTTTTTACGTACACAAGATGGTTTTTATACTGCCAAGGGCGTAGCTCGCATGGTGAGCTGAAACCTGCCGTACGCCACTAAAGTGCGTAACATCCAATAGGAAAATTCAACTGCAGTAGCCACCATTCAACCTGAAGAGGGCAGCACTAAGACGTTTTTACACCATATATTGTAGAAATAGAACACTTTATAAACAAATGTCAAAAAAGTTACTTGAGTCAATGACTGGAATTAATAAAGATCCATTCTTACAGATCATTAACTAAAAAAAGTTGGTTAAGTGTTTAGTTACTCTTTAAGGTACATGCGCTGACCAATGTTGTACTGGAACACAATATGTTCGAACTGTAATTAAAATGCTTAAATTGGGAAATGTTATGCCTATGTGCTGAAATAGCCAAACCTGTTTATTGGAAAGGAATGTCCACACTATTCTGAGCTTGGATTGACAGTATATACTTTGATGATAAAATGGTAAAATGTCATTTGACCACACAAACAAATCAGGTCTGAACAAAGAGTTTGAACTGGAATTTGCGCTGTCAATGTAACCATAGTGATATCTATATGTTTGAAGTGTCTATGGAAATTTTAACCTTATATCTGAATGCAGGTATTACCCCAGCGGAGATGCTTTTGCATCTGGATCTGATGATGCTACGGTAAGTTTTTCCACATTACAACACACCAGTTACCCCATATTATTTCAAAACGGTCAATAGGCTAGAGTCCCAATCAATAATGTAAAACCTGTTGCCCTGATTAATACTCCCCTTCAAAAACACTTACACCTCTTGAGTTAATGATGTTTTGATCACTTGATGATCTTTTAACAATGTTGAGTTGATGAAATTAGGTTTAGTTAGCTCAGTTGGCTGATTATTTGGGAGAGTATATTTGAATTTAAGTGTATTTGTGTATTTAGTTTATCTAATGTTGCTAATGTTTATTCCTGGTCAAGGTCCATGCAACGTGTGTTTGTCTTCAAATCACCCAATGATCAATGAAATGTGATGTGTCAAACTCTATGAGTCCATACTGACCTGGTCCATCACACTGACCTTTCTTGTTGTTTCAGTGTCGTCTGTTTGACCTGCGAGCTGACCGTGAGGTGGCCATTTATTCCAAAGAAAGTATCATTTTTGGAGCCTCTAGTGTGGACTTTTCCTCAGTGGTAAGAAAGCAGGCTTTGAGATGAGTGATGAAATCTATATAGATAAATAAATGGAATCATTTGTCAAATATTAGCACGACTTTCCAATTTTCTTTCTTTTCCAACATTCAGCAAAATGTCTAATGTGTTATTTTCTATACAATGAAAGTAAATGCGTACTTCACCATAAAAAGTATCATAAATGTGCTCTTTGTATTTATTTCAAACTATTTAAAGCCATATCTTTTACTGAAAATCTTTACATCACAATACTTTTAAATATGAGGCGTTAAAGGGTTAATTCACCCAAAAATGAAAATTCTGTCAGTATTCACTCACCTTCCTGTTGTTCAAACCCTGTAAGACCTTCGTTCATCTTCTGAAAACAAATTAAGATATTTTGATGAAATCTGAGAGCTGGATCACTCCTGCATACTAGTCCATAGGCTTCTTGAGGAATTGAAACTTGCCAGCCTTGAAAAGTTATTAAAGACATTCGTTAAAATAGTCCAAGTGACTACAGTGGCTCAATCTTAACTTCAAACGACGAGAACACTTTTTGTGCGCAAAAAACAACAAAAATAACGAGTTTATTTCAACTATTCATTTACTTCTCTCTCTGCCTCGAGTCAGGTTACTAGTTTAATAGCGTAAGCTTCTGTTATTGTACGTCACACGCATCACACACATGACCAGCGTCGGCCAATAGTGAGCCTATGTTTGACGTAGCTTTACGGTATCACACTGACGTTAACTGACTAGAGGTCCATTGAGAAGGAAGTGAATAATTGAAATAAAGTCGTTATTTTTGTTTGTTTTTGCGCACAAAAACTGATTCTCGTCACTTAATAAAGTTAAGATTAAGCCACTGTAGTCACTTGGACTATTTTAATGATGTCTTTAATAAGTTTTCGAGGCCGGCAAGTTTCAATCCCTTAAGAAGCCTATGGACGAGTATGCAGGAGTGATCCAGCTCTCAGATTTCATCAAAAATATCTTAATATGATATGAAGATGAACGAAAGTCTTACGGGGTTGGAACAACATGAGGGTGAGTAAATAATGACAGAATTATCATTTTTGAGTGAACTAAAGGCGGGCGTACACGGTACGAATTCTGATGGTCGGAAGATCGTATGTCCAGGCACACGTTACGATTGAGTTTATCCAAAAATTGTACGGAGGCAGTGATATACGACACGATTTTACGACCTGCTGAATTCCTGAAGAAATCGCACGAAGTCCGCGCTAAAAACTCTCATAACTGCATATAAAATATTGATACAAGCCGTGATTATTTTGCTATAGGCTTGTTTTCAGCACCGGAAACAGACGTCCGGTCACCCTTGTGTGTGTGTCTGTGTGAATGAGTTAAAAAACGTAGCTATAAAATTTCAAGCTCTCTAAATGATTAATTAGCGGTTTAAACCACCTCATGTGAGTGTTTGCAATTAATTTTGCTGCGAGAAAGCTATAGCGCCATGAACGGGGCTTGAGTGAGCTTGAGCGCGTTGTGAGTGAGGGCGCGGTGCCAGATCCCGTGTTGTTAGATCCACATAATGCAAAGGTGACAGTATCTGGACTTCTTTTTTGATTAATGTCACACTTTAGCAAGTTATTAAAGTGGTTTGTAATATATCAATCTTATTTCCATAACACATAACATATTTTTCATTAAAGATGAAAAATAATATGAGTATATACTATGGAATACCATTAGACCCCATTGATTTCCATTGTATAGGCAAAACAAATTCCTCTAAATATCTGTTCTACAGAAGAAAGAAAATCATAAAGGAAGTAATACGTCATGAACTATCCCTTTAAAATGTCACGCCAGGTTTGATATCAGACATGTTTTTGAATGTTTCATCATTGATGCCAAACATGATGTGACATGTTTTGTGCAACATAATTGAATTTTTGAAAATGAGATTTGAAAGCTATAATATGTCACCAGAAGACTTGTATAGGGCCTATACTTAACTGATACATTTATGGTACTTTTTGTGTTTTTTTAAAGCTAGAAATGCCATTTATTTCCAGAGAGCTACAATTCTCCTTTTATGTTTCATGAAAGAAAGGCATGCTGGTTTGATAAAGCATGAGGGTGAGTAATGATGACAGAAGTTTCTTTCCTTATTTTGGTGCACAGGCCACATGGTTAATACTGACAGATATCTGCTGTAATTAAACCCAGGGTTAAAGGAATCAGATGACAGAACAGGCAAATGTCACAGCTGTGACTCCCACATTTACCATGATAGCATGTGTATCACTAGCAGTGAGTATAGACCTGTGGCAGTTGTATTGCTAAAGGTTAGTATTATTGATAATGTACTATTGGCCTATACTGGATAAGATTTACTAGATAGTGTTCAGTGCTGCTGACACTGCTTAATGTTCATAAATGAAGACTTTAATATGACAATTGTGTCATCATTTACTCACTTTCTGTTGTTCCAAACCTGTATATCTTTCTTCTGTGGAACCCAAAAGGAGAAGTTTATCCAAATCTCTCTTTCTTCATCCAATGAAAGGGGATAGACAGTGACAACCACAACTAGACACATTTCTCTGATTTACTGATAAAAAATTCCCCTGTGTTGTAGCTTTTAAATAACAATCTGTGATCTCAAACAAGTTAAACATCCACTTATACTGAACAACATTATACTAAATATACATTTAAATTAGGGTGTCAAACGATTAATCGCGATTAATCGCATCCAAAATAAAAGTTTGTGTTTACATAATATATGTGGGTGCAACTGTATATAATTATTTTAGATATATAAATACACACACATGCTTGTATATATTTAAGAAATATTTTCATGTATATACTGTATATAGATTTATATATAATTTATATTATAATATAAATATCAATATTTTATATAATTATATTTATTCTTAAATTTACATGCATGTGTGTGTATTTATATATATATAAAAAATAATTATACACAGTATACACACATATATTATGTAAACACAAACTTTTATTTGGATGCAATTAATCACGATTAATCGCAATTAATCGTTTGACAGCCTAATTTAAATACATGAAAGACAGATGAAATTGAGTTCTTTTTTATAATTGATTGATTTTTATCAACACTGTTGTTCTGTTTATGACTGTGAAGCTGCTATGAATCAATCTGTATTGTTTAAAGCACTATAAACAAATGTGACTTCATAATACTATACCAAACAATAATCTTATCCATTTTTCACTATTTTCCACAGGACGATTGCTGTTTGCAGGACACAATGACTATACCATTAACGTTTGGGATGTCCTGGAAAGGTACCAGAGTGGCAATTCTCTTTGGCCATGAAAACCGGGTCAGCACTGTCAGAGTGTCCCCAGATGGTACCGCTTCTGCTCAGGATCATGGGATAACACTTTGCGGGTGAGTGACTTTTTTTTTGGTTTTGCCCTTTACTGGCATCAGGGACTGCTTTTAGGTTATAGTAAAGGGACTGGAAGTGGTTGTAGGTGTTTCACATCATTCTCTGGGGTCCGTCCCCTGAGAGGAACAGGGGAATTACGCAACATAGGTCATAGGTTTCTTGTGGTCTGTACTCTTTCTATCCTTAATAAGAAGTAAAGATACAAAACTTCTTTGTTCCTTTGAATTCGCATATGTCATCTTGGTTTGTATTCTGAATAAATAAAGAACTATTTTATCTCTTAATTCCATCTTATTTCTTTGTTGCAGATCTGGGCTTGAGGAGTTGTCCTGTACCAGAATGAGAGAGATATTTCTACTTCTGCTTCTCAGTTTCACAGCACACATTGGGACTGTAGGGATACTTATCTAGATGTCCTGACTAGCACAATTAAGTGTCTCTCTTTCTTGGCTTCTCACCAGAATATATAGAATAATACTATATAAAATACACAATTTGAAAAGGATTGCGGTTCAAGTATTAGTTTGTAAAATATTTTTTTAATATTAAAAATCTAAGTGTTTTAATATAATTATCCATACTTTTGTAGGTATATATTTTATGGTAATGATTTGAACAGAGTTGATTTGAACAGAGTTGATTACAGTGCTTGTGCATCTGGCTTATCAAACAGGTATATATCTAGAAATCTGAAATGTATTTATATCTATATTTATTATCATGAATGAGTTTTGCTTGCACTAGAATGTCAAAAATGTAGACAAGTGTTTTATGTAGCCTAAGTGTTTTTCCATCTCAAGTGTAATATACACTCACCTAAAGGATTATTAGGAACGCCTTTTCAATTGCTCATTAATGCAATTATCTAATCAGCCAATCACATGGCAGTTGCTTCAATGCATTTTGAGGTGTGGTCCTGGTCAAGACAATCTCCTGAACTCCAAACTGAATGTCAGAATGGGAAAGAAAGGTGATTTAAGCAATTTTGTAGTGCAATGTCTGAGTATTTCACAATACTGCTCAGTTCCTGGGATGTGCATCCCTTTATGGCTACCATGTACCCATCCTCTGATGGCTACTTCCAGCAGGATAATGCACCATGTCACAAAGCTCGAATCATTTGATTGGTTTCTTTAAAATGACAATGAGTTCACTGTACTAAAATGGCCCCCACAGTCACCAGATGTCAATCCAAATAGAGCATCTTTGGGATGTGGTGGAACGGAGCTTTGTGCCCTGGATGTGCATCCCACAAATCTCCATCAACCGCAAGATGTTATTCTATCAATATGGGCCAACATTTCTAAAGAATGCTTACAGCACCTTGTTGAATCAATGCCACGTCGAATTAAGGCAGTTTCTGAAGCCGAAAGGGGGTCAAACACAGTATTAGTATGGTGTTACTAATAATCCTTTAGGTGAGTGTAGTTGGTCAAATCAGCAATTGATCACAATTAGCTGATTTCTATGTCTGTCCACACTCTGTTTACTGTTTGTTGTCTCTTTATTTAGGATAATTAAAGTTAATAAGGCAATTTCCTGTTTTTGTGTTTATTCTGTGAGGTAGAGGTGGTTAAAATGTCAAAATGTGTGACCACCCATTTATATATATATAAGTAAATCTGATTATTTCATGTATTTATAAATCTAATTATTCATATTATTATTTGAGTATAATGATCTATTTTGGTTCAATTGGTCCACCTTTTATCATTCAATGCCACAAAAACGAGAGGCATTAAACAGTCACATTAATATTAATGCTGCCAAAAGAAAACAAACCATTTACATAATTGTCAGGGCTTATTCAACATTACATGTTTTCAGTGCTTTTTGGTTTTTTGCTGGTTCCTCGAGGTTGATATATCATTTTAAATCATTTATAAAATGTATGAACACTTCTTTTATATTATATTTTAAATAAATAGTTGCATAATGTATTGATTTTTACATTCCAAAATGTCATTTTAAAAAAAATTAAACTATCTAGAAGTGATACGTTTTAAAACATCAACATCATCAATTGAAATATTTCCTTATCAATGTCCACTGCGTCGAGAACAAAAGCGAAATCTCTTAACTGCAATGTAATTGGAATTTTCGGGAAAATATCTTCATATGACGTTATCCATCCGAATGAATCAACTGCCTTATCAGAACCACGTATGATAGAATGGTGACGTTTTACGTTTAAATAGAATGTCTTTATTATTCCATATGCAAATGTGGTGATTTTAATTGTCTTTTAAATGTAATGTTCATCCACAAGAGTAGGCTATTACAAATGGGCTAATTAGGTAAAACGTTCCAGATATTTACACTTAAAGTGTAAATATCTGGAACGTTTTACCTAATTAGCCCAAAAGTGACTTTTCTTCATAAACTCTGTCACCATTTAATTCTGAAAGTGTCATTAACTACTAAAATATTATAGCTATCGAGACATCCTTGCTCTTTTTAGTATTCAAGTATAGGAGGCACATTTCGTTCAGAACCTTTTTATTATTATTGCTTTAAACAGCAAAATATGCTACAACATACAATAGAGCTAGGGGAGCAAAGAAAACACTAATATGAAACATCAATACTAAATCCCAAAAATAGGCTACAAGACCTTTGTATCAATCAAAGATTGTGAAGTACACAAATGAACAGAATTCTTTACGGAATACTTAAAAAACTTACACTTATGGATGTGAAATTTGACTAATAAAATGAACAGATTAATTACAAAAAGAGCATCTTTGATCATCTCGATCAGAGCTGCGTCATGACGCAGGAGGCGTGGTTTGCGAATGGGGCGTGCGTCGGGCTTTACGTTGATAAGGAGTGACGGAAGATCGTTCTGTCTACAGAGAGATATATTACTGACTGCTGTTTTCTCAACTGTCGGTGGAGAAGCGCAGTCTGACATCGCTGGGAGGGTGAGTTGCTTTATTATATTCACTTTTATCTTTAGAAACGGTTTATTTTATTCTAAAATGGCTGTCAAATCATTTTTGTATACATATATCTATTTATATATATTGAAGAATACGTTTTGAAACGCGTGCGGTTGGTTCTCGTCTTTGTGTTCTCCAGAGCAATGGCGCAACCGGCTTTGTGTTTCGCAGCATAGCGTACACTGGCTTTCATTTCTCTATTCTGCGGTGTTTTATACAATGAAGCTCATTCATATCTGGACCATATGTTAATACTACCAGCAAAACGGTTGTATAGACGGTGTACATTGTTGAATTTTAATGTCATTTTTTGTAATATAAGGCCTGAACCTAGAGATACAGCCGCTGAATATAACAAGCCGTTATTATGAATCATGGACCCATTTATGGACTGATCTGAGTTCTGTGTTAATGCTGCATAGAGATATAACACAGACGCTTGCTTGAACTAGTCTAATATAACGTTAACGTTACCATACAGTTGAAATGAAATGACATGGATAATAAAAACGGTGTTAACTTGTGTTAACGTTATATCTGACTTTTAAATTAACACTTTCTGAGATCTCATTAACGTTACCCTGAATGATAAATACAATATACATTGTATTAATTATTTCACGGCATTTTGTGTGTTAACATGGTATTTTTTTATTTATTTGTAGGGATGATTAAATCAAACCATATGGATAACGTTAGTTGTCAAAACATAAAAAAAACCTTTCATTAGTCTATACGTTAGAATGCTAATAATTATTTAAGATGTTACATTTTCTTCCTTTAGCTTTGCGGTTCATTTTAATAATGCAGTGTGATAAATTATTTCAAAAATACCTATGTTCCTTAGTTTCTCTTTCCCACCAGTGTTTTAAAATAATGTTGCCAGCCACCGTCAGCATTTTTGATCATTTTCATAAAATGTATATGGGTAAGTTTAGTAATAATTAAAAAAAAAGCTATATTTTGAGCAAACCGCTGAGAAATGTCTCATAAATGACAGAAATGTTTCAACGGTGGGCAAAGAATTAATAATGATAATAAAAGTTGAAGAAGTAGTAGAAACCCTCTAATGTATTTTGACCTTGACTTTTTCATATAGAAAATGTCCTGTTGGTTGAGGGAACAGACTTTGTTGCTGGCAGAAGATTACATCAATTTCTGCAGCGGGATCCAACAGACGCCTCCCAGCGAGTCAGCAGAGGCCATGAGATACCTGGCCAAAGAGATGGAACAACAGCACAGAACCAAATTCCGATCCCTCTCCCAGGAGTTCCTGGACACCTGCAGATCAGATCCCAGCAAGTGTCTGCAGAGCGTCATGAGGGAACTGGTAGGAGATGGAAAACTGAACTGGGGAAGGGTGGTCTCCATCTTTACTTTCACTGGAGTGCTGACCAGTGAGCTACTGTCCAGAGAAGAGACTCTGAGTGCCCCAAGAGACTGGCTGAGACCATAGCTGACTACCTTGGAGGGGAAAAGCAAGACTGGCTGGTGGAAAATGGAGGATGGGTAAGCACTGGCACAGATGACATTTAAGGCCCTGACATACTACAAAAGTACTACAAAGTACTTTTCTGTTCTTCGCTTGGGGGTAAAAAGAAAGTACTTTTGCTGCAGTATACTGTTCCGCGAACATCCCAAAAATTTGTCCGTGATTTTTAAATTGTAGTAGAAATTGGAAGTTGCAATTCTAATTGAAAGCAGCTCTTGAGTGTGTTCATGTTTGTAGTCTTAACTTGCGGACTGAACTGAATGAACCTGAGAAGATTGAACCTGAAAGTTTGCTTTGCGAAACTCAGACCTTTAAAAACGAAAATCAAAAAGGACTTTGTTTTGGTTTTATACCGTTTCATGTGACATCACATTTTGCTTGAAGTATATCAGGGCCTATTAGCTGATGAATGATGGTTTTATAGCCATTGTGCTTGTGCGGGAGACCCTTGGCGTGTAAGTAGTAGGAACACCTTTTCTAGTCATCAGGTTTCAACTTAAGTTTTAAGGGAGGGGTTTTTCCAAACCAGTTCTGGTTGATGTGAAACTGCGTGGGTGCTCAAAGTACTTTGACCCTTCATCTGTGCTCGCAGAAAGCCTGTCTATTTTGCAGTGTTTGATGCCTCAATCTCTTTGAGTCTTTCCTACCTGTATACTTCAATGTGTTCATTTTGAAGTGTAATTATACTGCAGTGATACGCTAGTCTAGTTTTTGGAGCAGAGCAGCGTATACCTTCTTGTGGCTGCCCTATTTTTGTCAATTCAAGAGTGACACAAGCCAAAGAATCCCAGGAATGCTTGTGGGGAAAACTCTTTTAAATAGGCTCTCAAATGTCTCACCAAGGACTTTTTCAGGTATGGGCATTCAGTTTTTTCAGTCTCCCAGGCAATGACCTATGAAAGCATTACTTTTTCCAACTCTAAATGCCTTAAGTAACCCCTGGAGACATTGTTTGCTTATGCAGCCTGATATCTGCTGTAGTTACACACATGATTTTGAGGAACATATTAGTCAACAGTCTAATGCAAATGTTTTAGCTGTAGCTCCCACTGCAATGTGACCAGGCCTTCATCACTGAACCTTTGTTTAAAAGACTTGTGTCCATCCATAGAATGTACTTTTCCAATGGCCAAGACCAAACTGAAGTATTTTACAGATCTTTTCTTAATTGAATCGTACATCTGAGTAAATCAGACTATCAAAAAAATACCCGCTGGACTTCTCCTTTTGTGTTCAGCAAAGGGAAAGTCACATGGATTTGGAACGTCATAAGGGCGAGTAAGTGACCGAAAGGATGATCCGGTTAGTTTCAGTGTTGGTCTAATTCAGTGGTTTTCAGTTTGGTTCCTGTTGACCCAATGCTTTGTCAATTTTGTATGTCTCCTTTATTTAACACACCTGATTCTGATGGTTACGACAGAGCTCCATGAACTGAACTGAGAGTGTCCTATTAGAGAGACATAGAAAATGTGCAAGTGGTGAGTCCCCAGGACCAGAATTGACAAGAACTTGTCTAATTTACACATCTGACATCATTAATGGCATTATTGCAAAGTTTTAAAATCCGAAAATCCGGTCACTTCTGGCTTGAGGCAAATAGCAGCTTGTATTTGCATGAATAAAGAGTTTGAGAGCCCTGCAGTCTTTCTCTCTCCCCATTTTTCTCTTTCTCTTTTATTTGGCAGCTGTTGAAAGCAAAGCCGAAGGCCAGTCAGCCATTTAGTCTATTGTGTTTACCACACGGTTGATCTCCATGCTTCACTCAGAGTTTGTGCAGCATATGATTGTGGGCTAGAGCACCTGGACTCACTCTGACCAGTACAGCAGGTGTCTGTCTGAAGACAGCTGCTCTGCGCCCCACGACTCAAGCCTTCTGCTGTTTGTTCAGGTCCTCAGGCAGTTACGGCTGCCTGTGCCTTTGCCTGCTGCTTTCTGAAATTGTCATATCTACAGTTAACCCTTAAACTGTCAGTTAAAATCCTGAAACCTGTACACTCACGTCACAGAAAGCCCAAGTTTAAAGGGGTCATGGCATTTTTTTAAATTGTCTTTAAGGCTGACTTCTATTAATAAAGTTTTAGACACAAACATTCATACATTTAAAAGTGATATATACATATGTTTATTTTCAACCCTCGCACCACGTATACTAAACAATCTGCTGTCAAATGCTCCGTACAAACATATTCCTCCAATTGGATCTGTGACAGCTTTAAAAATAACCATCCATTTGTTCCTAATGTTGGGCTTCTTCTGAAGGCTGAACAGACATAAATGGCGCTTTTCCACTACACAGTACCGACTCGGCTCGCCCTCGCCTTTGTTTGGTTTTCCACTGTGTAAAAGTTGTACCTGTTCTTGCTTTCAGGTACTTTTTTTTGTCCCACAGAACCTGACCGTGAGGTTCTGAGTGAGCTATGGCGATACTAAAATGTCACATGAAAACAATGGGGACTGCTGATTGGTCGGAGAGAATCGTCACCATTCACTGCGTCATCATTACACGCGCCAGATGTAGTATCCAGAATAACCCTGCTATTTTTTAAATAGTTTGGCCAGAGATGGGTACTAAACTAACTACTATTATGGCAACTCATACCCCTTTTCCACCAACAAGAACCAGGTGCTGGTTCAGAGCTAGAGCTAGTGCTGGTTCGGAGTTGGTTCAACTGACGAGCTTTCAAAGAACCGGTTTGCCTTTCCACAGGTTAGAGAGCCATCACAGAGCCAGATATTACGTCACTGTATACATCTCTTGTTGCCCAGCAACGCTAACGTGGCACACACAAACAAACAAGGCTTGTACGAGATGGTTCGACACAGTGAATCTTGAACTGCAAGAGCGATTCGAAAAAACATTAGAAAAAGATTCGAATCCAAAAGCAGGAGTCTAAAACTGTCCAAACACTCCCGCAGCTCCGATGCATCTCGAACAAGCCTTCCATCAACATTGCCGGTTGTTGCGTTACTATTTATGCTCATAGCTTTGCAAACCTAAATCGGCATCCAAACACGGCGAATTCCTACGTCCGTGCAGCTCGCCGTAACTTGCATTAACAGAGATTACAATCGAGCTGCTATTAGCATGATTAGCTGCTATTTAAAAAATGGCGGTCACAAGTTTCTATTCGTCTTGTTGGTCACGGTAACCCCGCCCAGCCACTGACGTAATCGGTTCTTACTTCTAGACCAGCAATGATTTGGTGCTACTTAAGAACCACTTTTACTGGTTCGGAGCTGGTGCTTTGGTGGTGGAAAAACAAAGAACCGATTTGAAACTAGGCTCTGGCTCCGAACCAGCACCAGTTCTGCCTTGGTGGAAAAGGGGTATCAGGTGCAGGCTTTCCTTTGTTTGGTGGCTGAAGAGAGGATTCTGCGAGAGATTAATAGGGCAACGAGGAACGAAAGGCGTCACTATGACGACTGGGTACTATTTTTGGCGGTACTGTCTGTTAGAGATGCGCGGATGGCCAATTATTTCATCCGCAACTGCATTACAAAACTCATAATCCGTCCGCAATCCATCCGCACCAACGTTTTTGACCAATTTTCAAAACCACACCCGCCCGCCATCTGCTGATTGGGCGATACAAGGCACTGCTGATGACAGCCGCGAGACTAGAAAGCTCTCAGAATATCAGCAATGAATCTCCGTCTCCGATCGGCCGAACGCGCTCTCATCCTTTAGCGTCATATAGAACGTTATATGACAAAACGGCGTTATACTACGCACATGGTACCCTTTATCGTTTATATAACACGCGCTGTGATGGTTAGGTTTAGGTGTGGGGTAGGGTAGGGTAGTCTCATATTACGCTAAAGGATTTATGACGCCTTGAGTTCGCGTGTTATATAAACGATAAAGGGTACCATGTGCGTAGTATAGCGCTGTTTTGTCATAAAGCGCTTTATGTGACGCTAAAGGATGAGAACGGGCTCGAATCGGCACACAGGGACAAAAATAAATAAATTAAACGCACTTCGGCAAACGCAAACCTGACTGTGGCGAGGGAGGCGTGATTTTACGAAGTCTGTAGTGGGAGAGAAAAGAAGGAGCCACGCGGTGAGTAAGTAGGTCAAGTGCAGATGATGAACACCTGTGTCTGATTGCAGTAATTGACGTGGAGAGACCATATAACCGGCGGGAATTGAGAGAGCGAGAGAAGTTGGATTGGGACTTCGCACGTGGCTCCTGCTTTCGAGACTGAGAAGCAAGTGTTGGATCGCATGTTTTGTTTATGGTGGCGAATGTGCTACTGTGCGCGTCATTTCTTTTTGTTTTTTCTGAATAAACACAAGTCCCAGTCACGCCCTGTCTTCTTCCTTCCACACACACTGAACCTCTTCACACTGACCTTATCTGATAGGCTATTGTACAATATTGTCATTGTAGCCTAATAGAGAAATGCATTTTGGCACATAATTTGGTTCAACTGCCCGCCACCGCCCGCATTTAATTAAAATATTTTTTTTTTGTCACGTCATCCGCCCGATCAGCGGTTTATCCGCAGAGTCCGCAGCTGTAACCGCGAACTGCGCATCTCTACTGTCTGCAATGGAAAACGGAACGAAAAGCGTGCCGAGTCGAAGCTGGTACTGGTAATGGAAAAACATGCTGTTTAAACATGATTCGTCGAAAGCGACGCATTTTTACTCTTCTTTTTGTCCTGTAGTTAGGAGTAGCTCGAGCGTATGGAGTACGTCAGAAAAGGTTTCTTATACTGTATTCACTTCTAGACTGATGGTAGCCGTTAAGCAACTGAATGTTAGTGGGTGGGGTGTTGACTGCGATTCGTCAATGATAACACAATATCCAAACAAGTCATTTTTGAATGATACAAAAACATCTTGTATGTCAAAAGTTTGATTTCTAATTATATTTACTCTTTTTTAGTTGGATAGGACAGCTTATCAGAAATACTCTAAATTAACTAAATTTGGCCCAAACTATATGCTTTCTTGGTTTGGCAGCTCATTTGAATTTTAACATAAACAAACGTGAGTATCAAGCATACTCCACGTTATCCATTACGCCACAGCTGCAGAGGGTTCTTTCATTTGAGGTATTGTTAAAGATGTATGTGCCGTTCCTCCTAAAACAGGGTTATGTAATGCTCTCATATGTTCAGAGTAAGTAGGCTGGCCTATTATGTAATACCTCTGTTCATTGTTGATATTTTAGCTACTGATGACTAAAAGGTCTGAAATACTGCTCTAACTGAATCATATGGGCGTAGGGAACAAAATGTGAAATCTTATCTTGATTTTTTTTTTCCTGTCTTTTATAGGAGGGATTCTGCAGGTTTTTCCACAACGCAAAACAGCTGAACCAAGAGTCCTCTGATGAAGACGGCACTGTTTGCAGCAGCAGGAGTGGGTTTAGCTGGTCTAACCTTCCTCTTAGTACGCTGATGATTTTAGATTCTCTCGCTCTTTTTCTCTTTCACACACAACACACCTGCTCTCTGTTTTCTGTCATATGGCTAAGTCAAAACCGTTCTTAAAGAAAAACTGGGTTCTCAGCCGAATGTTTTTGCACACTTTGTTCCATGTCCTCGCCTGTAATTACAGCAAACAGCCATTCCTGTTGATTGTACACTTCACATGGCCTTCTGGAGAAAAAAAATGGAAGTTCTAATTCTTTGCATATCTAACATGGTGCTTTTTATTTTATAATTGCTTTTGTCACTTGTCCTTGTGTAAATCTTGTTAGTTTAGTTAGTATTTACAGTTTATTTTGTAAAAATGATCTGAAACCACAGTTTATTGTTTTGTAATGCTTCTCTCTGCCCGATAACATGACGTTTTACCGATTGCAAGTTGTGTCAGAAACCATTGGAACGCAAAAGAGACAGTGCATATATTTTGTTATTGCACTCTTTTTCATTCTATTTTTTAGACCACTTTTTGCCTTTTACTAGTGGTTTACATTTGATCATTTACACCATTCCAATGTCTCTGTTTCATCCTGGAAATCGTTTGTTTTAAAGGTGCTTGCTTTTCCAAGGATGTGATATTCTGCCCACTTGTAAGTTTACGTTGTAAATTTATTTATTTACCTCTTAAGAACAAATTATTACTATTTAGGCAATTCCCAACAATTGACAAAACATTATATTTTTGCATTGTTTTATTTATTGACTTCTTTATTAATAAAATAATTTTACTGTGAAGACTGTATCAGATGTCGAATATTGTGTGTTCTGATTGCTCCTCATTGTGCCCTAAAATTGCGTTGCATTCTCATCATTGGCACTAAGAGCACATAGTGTTACCAGCAGTTCTTAACTCTGGCCCTGCGGACCCATGTTTCTGCACATTTTGTATGTCGTCTTCATTTAACACCTGATTTTGATTATCAACTTGCTAGAAAAGAGCTACAGAACTGATTTGAGTGTGTCAGATAAAGGAGACGTACAAAAGCTGCATCCCAATTCAGAGGCTGCATTCTTCGAAGGCCGATTCGGATCACTGGGTTGCAACGAAGGCTGTCCAGATTCGAAGGCTCTTTCAAATGCAGCTTTCAAATGCATCCTTCATTTCCTGTGAAATGAAGGATACATCAGAGCTAATCTCTTTATGTTCTACCCAACCCCAAAATTCATTGCACACCAGGGTCGACAACATTTTATGAGAGCAATTGCCGAAACTACATGTTTATGTAACTTTTTGGTTTCAACTTTACGTGAATAAGCATGTTTACATTTGTATCATTAGATACATTCATATATATTATTTCTTAAGATCTGATTTTATATAGTTTAGACTTTTGGAAATGGACCAAGGTGAATGTATTTAGACAGGTTTTGAACCATTATGTATGTTTTTTAGCACTAATGTTACACCAGCACTAATGTTACTGCTGCTGGTGAACACTAGCTAGGCGACAGGAACAGTCCACCATAGGCTAGACCGTCCCATTTAACAACGCCCGGTCAGACCTTTAAAGTTTCGAGTTGGTGGAAAATGTTTTGTTGAGGTTCTCGGAGGTGCATAGACTCAGGTCCACTTAAAAGGGCCCATTTGAAACCTCATAATGCTACATTTCGTGGTTGAATTTCACAAACATGCAAGATGGACAAGTTTTCAATTTCTAGGGGCTGTTCAAAAAGGGCAGGGTTAACTTATACTAGCCCCCCTTAACTTCTAAACCCTGAACTCTGGGTTGATTAGCCCAACCCTTTCTTACTCGCGGTTCTCGGTTCTCTAAAACGTGTTCCAGGAGTAAGTTGTCCATTCAGAGTATGTTCACAGTGAACACACAATAACCTTGTCAACAGAGCGCTGAACCCAGGATAACATGTGAAAATAAAAGTATGTCCTAACTTACAGTAATCATAAAACATCCCGGATGAAAAGTACCCGGATAACCTACTGCTTCTGGCGAATTCTGTTGTGGGCATTTAATGGATTCTTTATAGGAGGCAGTGAAGGCAACTTTTTTAATGGAAAAAAATATATATTTAAAAAAACTACTCAAAGTATGTAAAACAAAACACTTTTATTCTTTAGTAAACAAGAATTATATTGTTTGTTTTGAGATTCTAAAGAAAACTGCTCGCAAATATGGTTGTATGAAGTATTTTATTTTTTGGTAACACTTTATAATAACTACACGCTAATAATCATTAGTTAAGCATGAGTAAACAGTTAATTCATCATTCATAAAGCTTTAATAGACATTAATTAGCAGTTTATAAATACAGCTATAAATGCTTTCTTCTTGATTTAAAAGCATATCTATAATTTGTTTAATAATTGTATTTTCATTCTTTATTAATGATCAATTTATCATTTCTAAATGAAGAATTGTATTTTTTATAAACCAGTTATTTAAGAGTTGTCAGGTTCAAACGATTACTGACAACGTGTAGGTAAATGATTAATAAACTATTTAAATTTACATTCATACATCTTATTATTCAGACATATAGTGGTGGTTACTTTGTGTTAATAAATGCTTAACACTGTGCAGACCAATCGCTGTATGAGATATCAATATAATTTGAGACATGAGATATCAAAAAAATTGAGGTATGAGATATAAAAAAATGAAGTATAAAATCGATTCCAGAATTGGAAATGATTTTTGATTCCCAAACCATGTGATAAATATGTGATAATAGGATTACGAGTAGTACATTTTTGGAATCTGATTACGTAATTCGAGATTACATGTAATGTATGTACTACCCAACACTGCTCCCAGGTCAGCACTTGTTGACATTATTTTTAGCTTGCTACCTGAAAAATTACACATCCTCTTCAGTTTGTAATTCATTTGCCTCCCCCTGAGAACTGAGGTGTTACTGCTTCAGAAACAAAAATACAATCCTTGGAAAAACTTGCAATACATTAGTCTAGCATTCATGTCTGCCTTTGAATACTTTCGTAAGGTACTTATTTAAAAAAATAAAAAATAAATAACTCTTAAACAAAGTCAAATTTCTCCCACTGAACAACAACATTCCGCTGATTATCAGATTTCCAAACATCCCTTCTGCAGCACAAAAGCTGCGAGAGTCAAATTCTGGTAAGCATTCAGTGTATAGCTGCGGTCATATGAAATGTTCTGAAAGTGAAGCCAATGCTGGTAACAGATGTCATATCTGAAAGAATGCAGCATCACAGTGGAAAACAGTTTTTGTTCAGACTGCTTGGGAGTCTTACTGGAGTTCTCAATTAAGTTAGTATCAACATTGCCTTAGTATTCTCATTTGAAGAGAAATGTTTGTGTACATTGTGAAAACTCTGACTTTTGATTGGCAGAATTTGAATCTTGAAAGAGATTCATGCGAGATTACTCTGAGTCCTTTTTCTTCCAGAACGTGCATCTGAGAAGTAGAGGACTTTTGCACATATCTCCATTTTCTCACAACTTGGCTCTGAGAAACATTATATAGGACTGTTCAATGAAGGTCAGGAGCATTTAGAGCTCATCTGTGAGCAAAAATGTTGTGCTGAAATATATCTGCCAACAGAGCAAAACACATTGTTATAGTCAAGATTACATGTTTCCCTTTCTCTTTCTGCTCTTTTAAAACCAACTATGTTGGTTTCCAGTACATCTGACTCAGCAGTCCATTCTGGCTATTCCATTTACCATATGCTGACGTTACAGAAGAGAAATACAGAATGTTCTACTCTTTTTCAGTTCTTGAGTGTAATTGATTTGTCCAAGTCCTACAGAATTGGAATGGCAGGAAGAGGAATTGACTGGATTGCATCTTCGTTATTTTTCAGCAAACATTAATTTAAATGTTAATTTATTCAGTTTAACTAAAATGTTTATGAGCACATTTCTGTAAATACTTCAAATGGTGTGTGTTCTTCAATTATGAAATAACCTCAAATGATGGAGCTCTACAGGAAACAGTAATGTCACGAATTCCATAATAGAGCTGCAGTTTAAAGGTGCATTGCAACATTTTATGTTAAAATTAGCCGTTTTCTAACCCATACAAGCTGAAACAATCGCCTGATGGGCTGAATGAGCCCTTCTCTGATCACTGCGATCGCCTCTATAATCCTGTACAGTGAAATATATAAGAGGGATTCGGGCTCGAATTTGAGACTGGGCGTGACGTCATGCGCGTTCACGCTCACCTGGCTATGTGCCTGCAGGTTAGTGTATCGCCGCGTTCTCCGTATCAGAGAAGACAACTCGAGCGACGCAACTTTAGTCAACTTTCCCAAAAGTAGAAGATGGATTCAAAGGGGCTGTTTAGTCTACATCTGGTCACTTCATGCGTTTTCTGTTATCGGATAACTTATTCGATCGTGAAAAGACCAGGTTGAATCCAGACGGATTTGAATCGACAGCTCAAACCACTTGAGGACGTGGTTTGGGCTGTATTCCAGACGAAACTGGACAAGTGTAAATGCATCTGGTTGTTGAAAACAGGCTATGTCATGTTGTTTTAGTCATATATGATGACGTGCATCAGATGAGCAGGCGAGTGTATTTATAAGCCAGCGCGCCGCAATCTATCGCAAATGAAAGTGAAAGTAAGACGCATAATCGATTAAGACAAAGTTACCCTCTACCTCCACTATCTTCATTAAAAGTAGCCTTAAGAAATGAAATGATCTCATACCAGGGCTTTTGCCGCTCTCTCTATTGCTGTCTTTGCTGATTTTGAAATAGCCGAAGCCGATGATTTATAAAATCCAGCTCATCTGTTGCTTTCAGTATAGTGCACTTCATTAATATCTGATATGAACGGGAATTGAATATCAGATTAATATCCGTTTTGCAAAAACACATTTATGTGACCAGGTGTAATGGAATCAGTTTTGATAAATCAGAATAGATCTGAGAAAACGCATTGTGGCCAGGTGTAAACACAGCCCCAAGAGACCGGCTTGTAGTTCATTCCAAAACCCAACGCAAACTCCACGTAAGACAAAAGAAAATACAACTTCTGTCTGTCCAGTGCCAGGCATCAGAATAAGACTAGAGTCAACATCGGGAAGGCTTTCAACAAACGGAGAGTACTCGGGCGGATCTGCTATAGGGCACACACATAGGCCTACATGTGTACCTCATTATGACTGTTACAAAAGATGTGTGCCTGATGCTCCTTTGGTTATAAACAGCTTGTGCAAACGTGCGTGTATTTCGTGATATATGTCTACTCTATAAAGTCTATGGTATTCCATTGAGCGCGCACGCAGTTTCATTTGTCACCAGAGGGGCGTAGTCTACGAAAACTCAGAGACTTGCGTTATGCTCCTTTAAAGTTAGCAATGGTAAAGACATTCTCAGTTCATTTCTGAATGTCACACAGCCCTTTCTAAAACATGGCGTGTCTGTATTTACATTATCCTACTCCTTTAAGTTTGCATTGATGGGCTAAGTATTTGCATGCGCTCTTCCAATTTAGGCCTTATCCCTCATTCACAGATCTGATGTGGGAACTAGAACAAAGATGCATGTTCTTCATTCACAGCTGGTCTAGACTTCATCCTGCTCTTTATCTTTGTTGTATAGTGCACTGCTCTTTGGCTGGGCTCCAAGAGAAACAGTTCACAATTAGACATTTAGTATATTATTCTGCAATATCAGCATAGTAAAACAAATATTTAAAATGGACAACAAATAAGAATACAGATATAATTGAATCATGACAGCTCTGAGAATATATTTAAACAGCATTTATTAATAAGCATAGAATTTATTTAGGCTTAAACTTGGCGGACTAGAGCTGTGCTGACGCTGCTGCATGAGTGAAGGATTCTGCCAAAAGATGAACATAACTACAGTGAATAGAATTCAAGCTGCTGCAAGGAAAGTAGGGTGAACCCCTTTGGCAGATCTAGGGAGGTGGTGCTGGGGAAGGTGGAGGGCTAGGAAAATTCCCATTGAGTGCTGAACCCACACCCCTCGTCGCTGCCTGATGAAACTCACGTATGTCCAAAACGGTTACTTTTCAGGAAGTAATTTCAAAAGCAGCTGAACATAGCGTTGTCATGCTTGGCACAACATCTTTAAAATGTAACCATATTCTTGCCAGTGTCATAATATAATCCATATTTGACCCAAAATCGAGTTTAAATGGACATACGTGCATATTGTATAGTAACAGTGGTTCGATACGCGTTCTTCCGATCATTAATTAGAATGACCAAATCGCGTTTCATATTGACAGATGAATAGGCTTGACGCTCAGTTTATTAAATGTCTCTTGCAAACTGAAGAGACAATGAATCAATACACTGGCATGGCGATGCTAGACTGATACTTTATTTACACAATCCTACCATAATTTAGTTGGAAATGAGCTGCATTTTATTGCAGATATGAGCTGCAAGTTTATCATCAGCTAGACATACATCAATAAGAGTGTGGCAACAGCCTGCCCTGTAAGATCGCTTCGTTTCTTTACTTGAAGATGATTGTGTGATTGTGAAGATGATTGTGTCTGTGACTTACTTCCACTTTTGACGCAGCTGCTCATCTGCGGTGATGCGTATCGCAGTAGCGCCGTCCATATCTGCACGTATAACGTGTCATATAGCCTATATAACACGCTCTCACTCGTTTATATTTTTTTAGCATTTTTGGGAGGAGTAAAATATACATATGTGGTTCAACAACCAGATTGCGTTTACACCAAGTAAAGATGCCGAACACAATGCGAGCCAGACTAACGTTACCTCCAGATGGTCTGGCAGATCCGATCACAATCCGATCACAACGCATTCTATACTTTGCATTACCATGCCTTTTTTATTATCCGGATAACTTATCTGGATATAGATTGCATTATAATACCAGGTGTAGGGGTCTCAGAGACGAGACCGGCGAGAAACTTCACTGAGACCGGCGAGATGCCTCCACAGGGCGGGGAGATACCATACTGTCTATGGGAGATATGCTGAGTGATTTGACAGCTTTGACAGTAAATGGAAATACGTGGAAATCAGATGACATGATTTCACAACTTTTCATTGGTCAGTTAGATAATGAAAAAATGAAAAAATCTCAAAATCGTCAAAATGGACATACACGGTTTTCATCGGACAGCGCCGATATACTGAGTAGTCAATGTGCTGCTTGTATAGCAGTATTTACTGTCCTCTGAAAATAACTCAACATATAGCCATTATTGTCAAAATAGCTGGCAACGAAAGTGAGTACACCCTAAGTGATAACAACAGTACGTCGTTTAACCATTCAAAGTCACATGTCCTATTCATCATGTTTATGTTTTTGTTGCTTGACAGGACCATACAAATTCTTGTAATAGAGCAGTTAGAATTTGTGCTTTGAGTACAGATTTTCTTAGTCTGGATGCCAGCCCAAATCCGGCCCACAACATTTTTTGGTTGGGAAGTTTGGTCTGGACTCGATCCATTGAGGAGTAATTATGATCAGTCAAAAATGATCGGGCCAATCAAATTGCCAGGGCGGGCTTTATACGATGATGGACCGATGATCTGCAGGGACGTAATCATCATGTTATCAAAGAACACTTTAACTGGTTTCCCTCAGAGATGACTGCAGCTGGAGAATTGAGATGTATAGATTCAGCTGTCGCGTCTGTTGTCAAATAAATCGACAGCGCATTAATTTTAATAGAAAACTGCAATCAAAGCATTTGTCGATCGGAAGATATTTTTGCCGTCCTTCCTACATGATTCAGCAAAAGTGTAACTTATCAGCTGGCTCCGATGGTCGCTAAGAAGATGGGACGTAATGAAAAGCCTGTGGTCGTTGTGGTTTCTCCTTTGGTCGCACTCATGGAGGACCAAGTAAAAGAAGCAACACTCGTTATTTTATTTCTAAAATAAGTAAGTTCTGTAGTTGACAACTGTGCTATGCAAAGTAGTTGACTTACTGCATTGCTCTGATTGGTTGTAGGTCTACCAACTATCCAATTGAGTGCAGAGTTTTTTTTCCTGGTTTGGTTAAGACACGCCTCATAATCAAAGCCCTATGGAGCAGTATCAGACTCACATTCTGACTAGAATATGAGTATGACGTAGTCAGGCTACAATTCTCTCATTCTGGCCACTGGATGTTCAACATGGCACCTCATGGCAAATAACGATCTGGATTTGAGGATTAGAATTGTTGCTCTCCACAAAGTTGGCCTAGGCTAGATAATTATATTGGTTAACACCCTGAAACCAAGTTACAGTACAGGCCAGATTCATAAAGAGGTTTTCCAAGACGAGTTCCACACGGAACAGGCCTCGTGAGGGTCAATCTAGGAAAGCTTATTCCTCGTACTGTGTGTGAGCTGGCTTCTAAAAACAGATGCATGAGTGCTGCCAGCATTGCTTTAGAGGTTGCAGAAGCGGAAAGGTCAGCTTGTCAGTCCCCAGACCATACGCTGCACACTGCAAATCGCTTTGCATGGCCATTGTCCTGAGAAGGAAGCCTCTTCTGAAGCTGGCTCACAAGAACGCCTGCAAACAGTTTGCTGAAAGCAACCTGTCCAAGAGCATGAATTACTGGAACCTTGTCCTGCAACTCTGATGAGACTGAGATGAACTAGTTTTGCTCAGATGGTGTCTAGAATGTGTGGTGAGGCCCTGGTGAGTGAGTACCAAGAAAACTGTGTCATATCTACAGTCAAGCATGGTTGTGGTAGCATCATGGTCTGGGGCTGCATGAGTGCTGCTGGTACTCGGGAGCTGTGCTTCATTGAGGGAAACAAGGATTCCAACATGTACATGTAACATTTTTGAAGAAACTATGCCGAAACGGCATGACAGCAACTCCAAACACACCGCCTTGCTGAGGAAGCTGAAGGTGATGGATTGGCCAAATATTTCTCCAGACCTGAAACCTATCTTGAGCACCTGTGGGGTGTTCCTAGAGCGGAAGGTGAGAAGCACCATGTGTATAACATCCAGGAGCTCTATGATGTCATTATGGAGGAGTGGAAGAGCTGGAGGGATTAGGGCAGTGCTGGATAACAATGGTGCTCACATAAAATTTCTGACACTTTGGTCACACTTTTGAGATGTTCACTTAGGGTGTACTCACTTTTGTTTCCAGCTATTTTGACAATAATGGCTGTATGTTGAGTTATATTCAAGAGAGACATACTGCTATACAAGCAGCACATTGACTAGTCAACTCTAGAATATATCCAAGTTTCATTTATTTAGAATTGTCCCTTGAGAAGATTTACTACAATGTTTGCTGAAATGTGAGGGTTTACTCACTTTTGTGGGATACTGTATATATACACATTTATATATGACCCCCTTCGCCTTCAGAACTGCCTTAATTCTTCTAAGTGGCATTGATTCAACAAGGTGCTGAAAGCATTCTTTAGAAATGTTGGCCCATATTGATAGGATAGCATCTTGCAGTTGATGGAGATTTGTGGGACACACATCCAGGGCATGAAGCTCCTGTTCCACCACATCCCAAAGATGCTCTATTGGGTTGAGATCTGGTAACTGGGGACCATTTTAGTACAGTGAACGCATTCTCATGTTCAAAAAACCAATCCAATGATTCGAGAGATCAGAGGATGGGTACATGGTGGCCATAAAGGGAAGGACATGGTCAGAAACAATGCTCAGGTAGGCCGTGACATTTACACCGATGCCCAATTGGCACTAAGGGGTCTAAAGTGAGCAGAGAACATCCCACACCATTACACCACCACCACCAATCTGCACCAGTGGTAACAAGGCATGATGGATCCATGTTCTCATTCTGTTATGCCAAATTCTAGACTGTACCATCTGGAATGTCTCAACAGAAATCGAGAACTCATCAGACCAGGCAACATTTTTCTTCAACTGTCCAATTTTGGTGAGACTCTTGCAAATTGTATCTCTTTCCTATTTATAGTGGAAATGAGTGTTACCTGGTGGGGTCTTCTGCTGTTGAAGCCCATCCACCTCAGAGGTTGTGTGTGTAGTGGCTTCACAAATGCTTTGCTGCATACCTCGATTGTAACGAGTGATTATTTTCAGTCAAAGTTGCTCTTCTATCAGCTTGAATCATGGTCGGACCATTTTCCTCTGATCTCTAGCATCAACAAAACATTTTCACCCACAGGACAGCAGCATACTGGATGTTTTCCCTTTTCACACCATTCTTTGTAAACCCTAGAAATGGTTGTGCGTGAAAATCCCAGTAACTGAGCAGATTGTGATATACTCAGGACTGGCCCGGCTGGCACCAACAACCATGCCACGCTCAAAATTGCTTGAATCACCTTTCTTTCCCATTCTGACATTCAGTTTGGAGTTCAGGAGATTGTCTTGACCAGGACCACACCCCTAAATGCATTGAAGCAACTGCCATGTGTCTGGTTGATTAGATAATTGCATTAATGAAAAATTGAACAGGTGTCCCAAACAATCCTTTAGGTGAATGTATATATTGCACATAACGTTCTGCACACTCTTGCAGAACTCTCCTTTATCAAAGCATTCATCTTTATTCAGTTATCGTTTCACATCATGCTTCAAATCATAACATCAGTTTTCTCTTTGAAGACGTTCTCTAGATACCTGCATCAAAGTTCTCTTTGAGTTGTCTGTTGTCTTTTGATAGTATTCTGCAAAGGCGTGTCTGTCTTGAGAACATGCTAGTTGCTGTGTGCTCTATAAGAATACAAAAGAAAGTGGTATGAACTACTATTGTTTCTCAGCATTCTGGTTCTATTTTGGTAATCAATCCAACACTCATTTTACCCAGAGAAACATTTTATTGCTCTGAGGATGCTTTTGAAGATTACTTAGAAAATATAAAATAGACAAAAATGAGTCTGATGTTGACAGTATGGAGCTGTACAAACACAGAACATTTGGATTTGGAGGAATTTGAGGAGAAACATTTAAATTCATATTGACTTTTGATTGTTTGAAAATCTAAGTATCTGTCTCTTTGATTCAATAGTTGCAGAGGTTACAACAAACCACTTGCAGTACAACACCAATGTTTGATATTACAGTGGATATTATTGGTGTTGCATTGAGTCTTGTTTTGTTGTTAGAATGACAAATAAATGTTTCGTCCGTGGTCTAAACAGTGACCAACAGTGTCAAAATGATTGAGATGGCCAATCAAGTAAAAAATGTTACTGTTTACAGAAACTGAACCTAAATAAGAGCTGCATTGATGAAATATTTTTGGAAGACAATGCAGAAATTAGCATCACCCTGGTTCACTTGACAAAACCCAATAGTATTTTTTCTTTGGATTTTGGATTATTGCAAAAAATTTGTTTCTGATTCTTACATTTCATCATGATCATCTTCACAAATTAATGCAACTTCTATGAATTTTGAAGCCTAAATTCTGGGGATGCAACACTAGCGTTATGGCTAGAAACCAACCACATTTAATATACAATTCTATTGTGCCTTCTTGTAGATCATCAGTAAACAAGAAATATACATGCAAAAGTTCAAATATATCACATAATCTAGACCCAGTATGCTAGATACTGTATCAGACTGCAAAGCTTACAGCTGCAGAACATCTACTTAGCACTGTGTGATGTGGAGAGCCAAAGCGCCTTTTCCTGTTACAATTCTAAGAATTTCTACCAATTAAAGTGCTGAGCTATATCCTGTTTCTGTGCTGCGTCTGACATCACAGATGTGTCCTGTCTTACACTTTCTTCAAAGATAAGTTCACTTATCTTCCAGACACTAACACAAAGTATAAACTGTATATTTTATGTATTAAAATGTAATTAATAATTGTTTTGTGCTTCCTGTCAGTTTCAGTTTCAGTTCAAGTTAGTGGTACGATAGCATGTGTCAGTGTGTGAAATAAATGTAGCTGTCCTCTATTTAAAGGAAGTTTAATTATAGGACTTTGGGAAAGAACCAGAAGGACTAAAAAAGAGCTGGAACAATATGAACTTGGTCTGTCTCTGAAATCATCAGGACGTTATCATCCAGACAGGCTGGTGGTCTTATCAGCTCATTTTATGAAACGCTGGGTGGGCCCTTATCCTGACCGACATTCCTGTTGTATTTCTGTGAGAAGACCAATCTTAAAGATCTCCAGTTTGGACTTGTGAGGTCAAAAAGCTGGAGACTTAAGAGAGAACAGAAGTCATGTGGTGCACAGGGGCGGCGTGGGAATCTGTTTCTTAGTGGACAAACTGCAAATGCTTCAGACCATAGTAGGACATTTCCTAGCACAGTCTCTTTTTTCAAAAAGTGCTAACCAATTCTAAGTAATTTTTCTTAAAATAAAATGAGACTGACAACCAACGGAAACATATCAGTTTTACATGTCTCTTTACAAACGTATGATAGGAGCAGTGCTATATGTGTAATAGTGTAATATTATTATTAGAAAATTGACAGATGTATTTGATTTCTTCTTTTAGCTGTTTGGATTTTTTTGAAAATGTATTTAAAATAATAAACCTCTTAATGTTTACAAAGAAATAAGGCTATGGTTTGCACAATTATACAATTTAAATATCACCTTTTTATAGCCAAAATAACAAATGAAATACCGAAGGTATTATCATTATCTTGGATAATTATAAATAATAATATAACTATATTATAATATTCTTTTAAATATCATCCGGTGATTTAATGTTCTGCTAAATGTATTTTCTTAAAGGGTGGTGGTAACACTTTATTTACAGTGTCCTTGGTACATGTTACATGAATTTTCCAGAAACGGCTGAAGACACATCTTGTTCCTCAATATTTGACCCATTAAAGGAGAACTCCAGCGCAAAATGAACCTTTGGTCTAATCAAACATTGGTACCTAGTCAATCATTCTCTGAGATTTGTTTTCATGAATCGAATGTAAAGAGTTTTATCTCTAAAACTGTTTAATGCTAGTAATGGGGGCATTGACTAAGTAAGAGGAAATCGCTAGTTTATACCACAAATAAGGCTCAAAATAGCCCCACACTAACACAGTCACATAATGAGGGTCCATAAATGCAAAACGAAGCATTGAGAACTTTGTAAGTGTACAGACCGTTTAATAAGAAGATACTTTTATAAAGACAGTTCACTTTGTGTATACAGACAGGAGCCATCTTAGAAAATAGTCTCGATAAGTCAATCCTCGTACACCGTTCATACAGTTCAGGAAGTTCGCTGAACTTCATACAGTCCAGATCACTCAGCACGTCGTTCGTGGTTTGACTTGTCGTGACTGTTTTCCAAGATGGCTCCTGTCTGTATACACGAAGTGAACTGTCTTTATAAAGTATCTTCTCATTAAATGGTCTGTACACTTACAAAGTTCTCAATGCTTCGTTTTGCATGTATGGACCCTCATTATGTTACTGTGTTAGTGTAGGGCTATTTTGAGCCTTGTTAGTGGTATAATTTAGCGATTTCTCCTTTAATACTACACTTACTCCCATATATCTATTAAAAAAACTCACTACATGTACTGTGCTAAACTTAACTGGGACTAGTCACAGCACTTGCATATTGTTGCTTTCCGTACAAGCAGAAGTCGTTTTAGATAAAGGTGTCTGCTAAATGATTAAATGTAAATGTCAAGTCCGATAAAGTCACCTTTATTTAAATAAGAGCTTTTACAAAACAGATTTAAAGCAGCTTGACACTGATAACAGGAAAATAGTGTCATAGTACAGCTTTCATGATGGTTCATTTCTGTTGTAAAAAAGTGATTAATTTAGTTAATATATATGGGGAAAAGCGTGATGTCATTATCCAGCTCAGTTCAGTTCTCTCATACAATGGTGTCAATGCAGGCAGGTCAATAATATTATTGAATATTAAATGTCCCAACTAAGCTAACCAAAAGCCAAAGGCAACTATGGCAAGAAACCAAAACTCCATCAGGGGACAAAATGAAGAAAAAGAAAAAGAAATTACTTACAGTTGTAATAACAGTTAAGTGTGCATAATTACATGCTTACTAACCCTAAACCAAACCCAATTTCTATTGTAAATACACTTTGTTAATTAATATTACTCAGAACTTAAACTTATAATTACAATGCAACAAAGACACCTTAACCAAGGTTTTGGTCAAAGTTTAAAATCACCCCATTATTCTAGATGTTTTGGTGAAAATTGTTCTTGCTCAAATTTATGATCTTCTCCAAGTAAACTGAGTTCTTATATCTTTAACCATTCTTCATGTTTTGATCATAAACATACTGAAAGATAGCACATCTGGATCTGCTGGGTTATCATTAGTTAATCCATAGCACTGTGAAAAGCCTGTCTACTGTTCCTTTAAAAATTAAACAGGATTAAGAGTGTTGATCTGTACATTGTACCTGTCTGGGACATTCTGTCCGTCTCATTAGAGGTGTTTCACGCCACAGTGTCATGTTCCTCTACTGATCTCTGCGTCAATCATTCACTGCGGAGGCTGTAATGATGATAGCGACACAATGTTCTATCCTATGATCTTTATCACGCTTTGAAATGATAGCCAGATTTGAGGATATGATACGCATTTGCTTCTTATACTCATTCCCTAAGTAAATTGTGTTGTGCCGGTGTTTGAATCAGCAGATCCAGGCCTTTTGTGCTTCTCAGTTGAGCCTTTTGGCTACCAAAGAGCCCCTGCATGATTAATAAGTATTTTAGCGAAAACATAGCTTCAAAAATAACAACCGCAAATCAGTCATTACAATTTGATATTAGCATGTTGCTAAGCTGTAATAAACATACATTGCTTAGCACATAAAACATTTTGGTAAATAATTATATTAGTTTTCAGAATCAAATTAAAAACATTTATGCTCATATCTTGTTTTTCACCAAGATTATCACTAAGCATTCTGGGATTACTTTCTTCACAGAACAAACATGATGTTGCCTTGAATGTCGTGAAAATAGTTTTTTTTTTTGGTTTTGGGTGTGAACATGCTGCCTGTGATTTGGAATAGTGTACTTGTGTTTATTTCACAAGTGATTCATTGAGGATGGTCAAAAATTCATTGACCTCATTTACGTTATTACAAACAACAGATGCTACATTATGAAAGAAGTGGGGATGCTGAACTTTCCTTGTTTTTGTAGGTTGAGCCACAGAGGACACTGATCCTGAGCTTATTAGTGGTGTTTCTAAATTTGTAAGCTCCTCAAATGACCAATACTCTTTAACTCCAACATAGAATGCCATGTAGCATCTTGAAATCAATAAACAAGAAAACAAAAATAATACTAAAACAATACAAGACAAAATGTTGCTATATTATTTACTAGGCCTATATTAAATAACACTATAAATGTACAAAGTATTCTCATCCTAGGGCCTCATATAGTGACGCTTTTGACAATGCGTCTAAAACCGGCGCACATGGCACCCTTTAGCGTCAATATAACACGCTTTGGTTAAGGGTAGGTTTAGGTCTGGGGTAGGGTTAGGGTTACACCACTAGGAGGCGCCTTCTGGCCCATATCTGCATCTCATATTGACGCATATTGAAACGGTGCCATGTGCGTTGGATGTATACGGCATTGTCAAAAGTGTCACTATATGACGCCATGGGATGAGAACGGGCTGAAATGTAATATGCTATCACCCAGCGATAGATGGTTGGATGTAGTACATACTACATACCCAGTACACTCACGTAAAACACATACTAGAATATCTCTGCTGCATGATTCTTTATATAATCTATAGTATATTATCGCTCAATCTGCTAAATATGGAAGCTTGTTTTCCCAACAGAATAAAAAGCAAAAAAAAGCTATAATGCGGCTTTTTATCAGAGCTCGAATCTCATAAAAGTGTGCATAGCGGGAATTGTATTTATTGTGCAATTTAAATGCAGAAATAAGTTTTTACATGCATATGATATGCAGTTTTCTCATGCAGAGACACTTTATGGCGTTTAATACGCACTTAACACACACCATTAATCCTACTCAAGGGGTTTACAGTGCGTATGGCTATATATCATTAAACTTACTTTCTGTGAATAAATTGCATGATACATACAATTTGTGCTATAGATACAATGAATTAATTTTTCAGAATTATGAGAAAATAAAAGTCAGAATTGTGAGTTCAAAAGTCACAATGTGGCAGAATGCTTCAATATCAAACTGAGACTGTAAGATATAAATATATTAAGATTTTATAAAAAATGACCATCATGATTTTCTGTAAAGCAGCTTTAAAACAATGCGTAAAATGTGTTACACATATTAAAATTGACTTAATACGGATTAAAGTCTGCATATATTTGGTAGCTAAGGAAAAGATGCATAGAAAAACCTTGCAGAGTCATGTTGTGTTCAAGAGCCAATAAGGAAAGGCGCACAAAATGTTTCTAACTCATTGTGTGTGTGAAGGGGTGTTCTAACAAAGCATTTCTAAAAACAAAAGCGCTAAGTGTCGTTAATTCTGCAAGAATGCATAGGGGACATCAGTGACCTCATTTCCTAGTGGAGAAATCATGAATAGTGTATTGTTGATAATGCCATTGTTGACACTCAGTGTTGTGGCTAAGAAAATTAAGGACATTTAGTCCAATAACGTCACAATGTGTTCCTGTTTATGTCTATTTTATGAAGATATAGATCTAAACATCTGGCCTTCATAATTTGCAGTCCTGTTTATTAAGTTGTTTGTCTTTGGGATTACAGAGATTATTAAAATGGGGAAATTCCCAGATTTCCAGTAAAGCCTTTCTTCACAACATCAGTGAGAGGTTGGAGGTTAAAATCTAGACTATCAGCAATTTCACCAGAGGCAGAAAACCAAAAGCATGTTTTTCAGAGACATGTAGTCAGCTGTCTTACAGGTAACTGGGGTTACTGGGAGGAATCGTCTTAGTGCTGGGAAAGGGAGGACCCAGACTGACAACGAACCCTGATATTACAACAAGCTCTGGCAGGACGATCCTTTATGACATCACTCTGGTTCCTCCCAATGAGCTCACTGGGCCAGCTGATCATGCTTTCCAGCTGTGAACAACAAGTAAGTGTCAAACAAAACTGCCTGGCAACATCTGTGACATAAAAAAGGTGATTCTCATAATGTGTTATTAATGAAACAACCCTCCCCCACAACAAAATGAGTGAGGAATGAGGGATGAAAGTCTGGGAATGAAAATAGCACACCAAAAGCAATTCTCTCATTGTATACTCATGTTTTTTTTCTCCCAAATCTGTATCTTCTGTTAAAAACATAAAAGAGAAACTTTGAAATATACCAATATATATATATATATATATATAGTATATATATATACAGTATATATATATATATATATATATATATAAATATATATATATACACTTTTGTAGATTATATAGATATATATATATGTATATATATATATATAAATATATATATATATATATATATATATATATATATATATATATATATATATGTATAGATGTTTGTACATAGATGTTCATGCTTGTTCAATGAACCATAAACATTTATAGGCCCATGTGGATCAGGTTTCAAAGTCCCCCTGTGGTGAAAGTTTTTAATGCCGTTTATATGTCTATGTGGTATTTTTAATATGCTTTAAGACAAACCATGTGCAAATTCATAAGTCAACACTATTGCTGAGTATTTTCTCCTGAAAACTACAGTGTACCAAAGATAGACGGCCTCAAAATCGATGTTTTGAAATCGCTGTTGTCTTGTACCAATGCTATCTCACGACCAATTCGTATGAATTTTACGAGTGAATTAAAAGGTGGCTAATTTGTCTAAACCCACGTGACGGGTAGGTTTAGGGGTGGGGTCAGGGGTATGTCATTCGTATCGAATTCATACGAATTGGGCAACTCGTAAAATATGTACGATTTACTAAAAATCTTACTAATTGAGCCCGTTCTCATCCCAAGGCGTCATATACGATGCTTTTGCCAAAGCGTAGACATCCAACGCACATGGCACCCTTTAGTGTCAAATGAGACGCAGATATATATGGGGCAGAAGGCGCATCCTAGTGGTCTAACCCTAACCCTACCCCATATCTAAAACCTACCATAACCGAAGCGTCTCATTTGACGCTAAAGGGTGCCATGTGCGTTGGATGTTTACGCTTCTGGCAAAAGCGTCGTATATGACGCCTTGGGGATGAGAATGCGTTGACTGATTCGTACCGAGCTGAGGTCGTAAAGAATTGTTACGATTAGCCACTCCGTAAAATGGAGAGAGGGTGTAGAGTTATAAGCTTTTTTAAACATGAAGACGTTTTTTTTAATGAAAAAAAAAAAAAAAACGTTTAAATATATATATATATATATATATATTTTATCAAAGATATGTTTTAAGGGATACATTATTGACTACAGGGGGAGGTTAAGACTCTAAGGGCCAGATTTACTAACAGCTAGCCCCAGCACAAACACTCTTTTAGCATTAAAAATATTTTTTACACAGTGAAAAATTAGCTTTGAAAAGGTGTGGACACAGCGTTATTTTTGCAGCTGACCTCGTTAAATTTGCATTGTTGGAGTTTCCCTTTCAGTTGCAAAATGTATGGGAGGAGAGTATTTAAATGAATCATTTAAGTTGATTTACTAAGGTTTGCGCTTAGTCAATTTACTGGTATTTCTGCCAAGCTACCGCCCAGACGTTAATTTGTGCTGCTCTTGTTAGATTGTATTTGTCATTATAGACATGATCTGGCTGCGACTGTTTTCTTTTAGTTTGAACGTCGTCAGTAGATCATGTACTGAACTTTCCACTCCCATCGCCACTTTTTGTTTTGGAATTGCGCTCGCTAATCTGTAAATCTGGCTCTAAGAGTTTACAGGTGGGACAATAAAGGTCATTGTTTCAATAACTTAAAGAGACCTTTCTAGTGACTCCAGGAGAAAGATGCCCGGGGTCCCTGCTCACCTGTATGAACATGCAATAGTCCTGTTGCAAGGAGTCATGAGGACTGCAGAAGTGGTCAGAGCAAGAAACTGTCTGTAATGTAAGACACTTAAGACAGGGAGACAGGAACGACAGCTGATCATAACCACAGTCAGTGCCAAACCAAATGTAACCATGCAAATATTGGAAGAGTGGAGTAACATCTCACAGCAAGAACTGGCGAATCTGTTGCGGATGAGGATGAGATGCACTGTTAAAGCAACTATTGGCCACAGCAGATACTGAATGCTACTTATGACATTGACAACCCAAGACAGAGACACAATGAGCCTGTTTTTGTTTTCTTTTCTCCATTCTGTCATCTGATGGAGTTTTGGTTTCTTGCCACAATGGCATCACTGTTTTCTCCAGAGCGGCTGTATAAAGAAAATGTTACAACAGAAAATTAACTGAAAGTTCAATGAACTTACTTAAGCTGGACTATGACACTATTTATCTGCTGTACAGATGAAAAAAACAAAACAAAAAAAACTTTGTTGTGTTATTTCCCTGTTATGAAGCTGCTCTGAAACACTCTGTATTGTAAAAAGTGCTACATAATTAAAGGTGACTTGACTTGACACACCTAAAACGTGCACACCTTTACATCCCAATACCGTTTATGACCTTCAGTCATTTGTTATTTTTGAAAACGTGCCCATAGGTGTGTAATACAATATCTGGAATGAGATTGCGTCATGTTTGATTGGGTGTAAAGACAGGTGTTTTCCTATCTGAGGGTTATTTCCATGACGTTACATTATGTTAATAGGAGGAAATGAAAACCATTGGAGGAACTTCTCTGTGACTGATGAGACAGACAGAGAGATCTGATCTGTCTGATCCTCACAATAATGGTATGTAGGCCAACCACGCTTCAGCACGCCCCATTTCCCTGTGATCCCTGTGATCCTTTTGTTCCTCTTTGTCTCACTGTTTTCTTCTCCACTCTCTTTCTTATTTTTCTTCTTCAAAAACATCACTGTATCATTTGTCCCTGCTGAAAAATCCAGCCTTACTGGAGACCAGCATATGGTGTGTTTTGCCAGCACAGTCTCATCCCAAGACGTCATATAACTGACATATACACTCACCGGCCACTTTATTAGGTACCCCATGCTAGTAACGGGTTGGCCCCCTTTTGCCTTCAGAACTGCCTCAATTCTTCGTGGCATAGATTCAACAAGGTGCTGGAAGCATTCCTCAGGGAGTTTGGTCCATATTGACATGATGGCATCACACAGTTGCCACAGATTTGTCGGCTGCACATCCATGATGCGAATCTCCCATTCCACCACATCCCAAAGATGCTCTATTGGATTGAGATCTGGTGACTGTGGAGGCCATTTGAGTACAGCGAACTCATTGTCATGTTCAAGAAACCAGTCTGAGATGATTCCAGCTTTATGACATGGCGCATTATCCTGCTGAAAGTAGCCATCAGAAGTTGGGTACATTGTGGTCATAAAGGGATGGACATGGTCAGCAACAATACTCAGGTAGGCTGTGGCGTTGCAACGATGCTCAATCGGTACCAAGGGGCCCAAAGAGTGCCAAGAAATATTCCCCACACCGTGACACCACCACCACCAGCCTGAACCGTTGATACAAGGCAGGATGGATCCATGCTTTCATGTTGTGAGACGCCAAATTCTGACCCTACCATCCGAATGTCGCAGCAGAAATCGAGACTCATCAGACCAGGCATTGTTTTTCCAATCTTCTCATTGTCCAATTTCGATGAGCTTGTGCAAATTGTAGCCTCAGTTTCCTGTTCTTAGCTGAAAGGAGTGGCACCCGGTGTGGTCTTCTGCTGCTGTAGCCCATCTGCCTCAAAGTTCGACGTACTGTGCGTTCAGAGACGCTCTTCTGCCCACCTTGGTTGTAACGGGTGGTTATTTGAGTCACTGTTGCCCTTCTATCAGCTCGAACCAGTCTGGCCATTCTCCTCTGACCTCTGGCATCAACAAGGCATTTCCGCCCACAGAACTGCCGCTCACTGGATGTTTTTTCTTTTTCGGACCATTCTCTGTAAACCCTAGAGATGGTTGTGCGTGAAAATCCCAGTTGATTAGCAGTTTCTGAAATACTAAGACCAGCCCTTCTGGCACCAACAATCATGCCACGTTCAAAGTCACTCAAATCACCTTTCTCTCCCCATACTGATGCTCGGTTTGAACTGCAGGAGATTGTCTTGACCATGTCTACATGCCTAAATGCACTGAGTTGCCGCCATGTGATTGGCTGCTTAGAAATTAAGTGTTAACGAGCAGTTGGACAGGTGTACCTAATAAAGTGGCCGGTGAGTGTTAATACATCAACATCCGCCTTTTTAGGGTACGTCGGTTAGATGACGTTATTCGGATCCTAACCCTACCCCAGACCTAAACCTACCCCGTCACCTAACCGACGTTAAAGGTAAAGCGTCAGTTGTATGACGGCTCGCGATCGTCATATAGCCGATGTTTAAGGGTACCCTAAAAGGCGGATGTGGACCTATGGTCAAAAGACGTCCCAAGACGTCAGTTATATGACTTCTTGGGGATGAGACTGTGTTAGTTTTGCATGCTGGGACTAGCATTGGTTGCTGGTTTCTGATCCCCAGCATGGGAAGCGAGAGTGTTGATGGTCCAGCGACACCTTGAGAACAGCATGACCAGCACTATAAACCAGGCTAGACCAATATGGAATTCATGTATCGAGTGATACTTACATATATGCACATTCTGTAATATCAAATAGAAATATGCTTATTCTACTATGATTGTGTTGCATTCCACAAAAGGAGAACAGCACCAAAAAGTCCCTGTGTATTGTGTTAAACTGACAGTAAGTTTTAGAATGGCCACAGAAAATATGTAAACACATAGTCACCCTTAAAAATGTTTAAACGCATTAGATAATAAAGCATCAAACTATGTCATCTGAAGTTTTCTCAAGACTAACACCAGTGGCATTTCTGCGAATACCTTTTATTTAGCTGGTCTTTTGGTGATTTTTAGTGGATAAGTTGCATAAAGTCAGTTCTATAACATGTCAGTTTGTAAATATTTAACGTTTTGGCGAATTGGCCAATTCGTATGATATGCTTTTCGCCCAGTGATGGTTATGTTTATGGTGGTTCACATCGAAATCGCCACCTCGTAAAATAGCTTTTCTTGAGGTTCCCCTAACATTCACACAGAGGTCAGAGTAACTACCCAGACAGGAACATAGTGTTAGTCCAGATGCGGCCCACATCTTGCATGCGTATAATCCACATGTACTGGATGTGAGCCGGATCTGGACCGACACTATGTTGCTGTCCGGGTTCAGATGTTGTTTATCACATGAACTATCATGATATTTTCATCCACTAACTAGAAACTGTCAATTTGCCATTATTTTACAGTGTCCATGTTACACATCACACATGTGCTCAGTGAGTACATGCTAAACTATGGAAAAACAGAGGAGACTGTACACTGTGGACACTGTAATGAAACTACAAAAAGTACTTTAGTAATAACATTAAATAATGCATTATTACAAGCAACTAAGCCTAAACCAAAACCTAACCCTTAGTAATTACATGCTAATATTTCTCAGTACCTATTTGTATAATTACGCTATAAAACTTGTGAAATATTTAAAAATTGCAATTTTAGAGGTCAAATAAAACCTGTAAATTAGCAATATAATCTTTTCAAATGTAAAAACCCTTTTGATTAGTTTTATTTTGTCTGTTAATGCCTGTATTGAATCATTATTAGGTTTGTGTTGTGTGAAAAAAGAGGTTTTCACTTCACATGTTCTAATATATAGATGGATTAATTTGATTAATTTTATGTTAATGTTATTAAAGACACATTAGACAAGAGGAATGAAATTTAGTATTTGTATTTGTAATGTTTGTTACATCCCAGAGTTCATTGCGTTTGGCCAACCTTATTAGACCAGGCAGTTCCTATTGGCTGAAGGAAGCTGTATTCATGTTGTGGCCCGCTAGAGGGCACAAAACCTTCATTTATAACAAGACTACAATGGCTAGGCTACTACAAGAACACAAATCCCAGACCGGCAAACTCACTTGGTAAATGTGGTAAACAGCACAATGTGGTATTTATTTAGCACATATAGAGACGGTTTGTGCCTGTGTGTGTGAGTGCGCGCGCGCTGGAAGATGTGTTATGTGTGTGAGAATCTCTCTCGCAGCCTTTGTCTATTAATGAAAGCTGAGAGGTTAGACATGTTTAACTTTCATTCACTCTGTGGAAGCTAGAGCTGTTCCCATGTGTTTGAAAATGCTGATGCTATAAATAGTCCCTGCCCTTACATGTTAAGGAAAGTGAGATGATATACTCGTGCCAGTAACCGATAGTGAATTACTGAGAGCATGACACATTTCAATCTGCCAGCTCATACTGATATTAATATCCACACATGGATTAGCACTGGCTGAACTTTCTTTTTTATTAAAATTTAAACAAAAGAATAAAGTCCCAGAAAGATGAAAATGCTAAAGTGTTTAAACCCAATGAAATATAGCTACGTGATCAGTAATTTAAAAATTGGGATTTTTTTAATGACAGACTGTCTGTAGCCTACATTTTTCTCCTTAGATGACTACCAAGTGATAAACCCATCAGCAGTCATTTTACAGTTTAGAGGTCATTTAAATCTGAGTGCAGAATGCCACTCTTAAGTATTTAGTATTTCAGTGTGTTAAATTAGTAGGCCTATGAAATATTTTACCAAAGCTAAAACAAGGAAGCAAATTGTCTAAAATATGATCAATTGGGCGAAGTTAGCATGACATTAACTGTAGGCCTTACTTGCAGCGACTTTTCACAGCAGCTGAGCTTAAAGGAATACATTTATTACCAACTACTGACCACACATTAGGAATCTCTGGCTAAATTCAGAGCATGCTCTGTACTAGTCTTACTATTCTACTATACTACTATATTGTATACTATTCACACTATTAGCATACTGTGTATACATTATATATACATTATATATATATATATATATATATATATATATATATATATATATATATATATATATATATAAAGAGTTCAGATGCAAAAGCCTCTAAGAGCCATTTGAAATTTTCTTCTAAAATGAACATTTTTATCAAGCTTGTATATTAAAGTTCAGTAATTTCACTTAAATGACAATTAATAGGTAATCTTCATTGCCATTTAAGTGAAATTACTGAAGTTAAATATACAAGCTTGATAAAAATGTTCATTTTAGAAGAAAATTTCAAATGGCTCTTAGAGGCTTTTGCATCTGAACTCTTCATATACTATACAACAATACTCAGGTAGGCTGTGGCGTTGCAACGATGCTCAATTGGTACCAAGGGCCCAAAGAGTGCCAAGAAAATATTCCCCACACCATGACACCACCACCACCAGCCTGAACCGTTGATACAAGGCAGGATGGATCCATGCTTTCATGTTGTAGACGCCAAATTCTGACCCTACCATCCGAATGTCGCAGCAGAAATCGAGACTCATCAGACCAGGCAACGTTTTTCCAATCTTCTATTGTCCAATTTCGATGAAGCTTGTGCAAATTGTTGCCTCAGTTTCCTGTTCTTAGCTGAAAGGAGTGGCACCCGGTGTGGTCTTCTGCTGCTGTAGCCCATCTGCCTCAAAGTTTGACGTACTGTGCGTTCAGAGATGCTCTTCTGCCCACCTTGGTTGTAACGGGTGGTTATTTGAGTCACTGTTGCCCTTCTATCAACTTGAACCAGTCTGGCCATTCTCCTCTGACCTCTGGCATCAACAAGGCATTTCCGCCACAGAACTGCCGCTCACTGGATGTTTTTTCTTTTTCGGACCATTCTCTGTAAACCCTAGAGATGGTTGTGTGTGAAAATCCCAGTAGATTAGCAGTTTCTGAAATACTCAGACCAGCCCTTCTGGCACCAACAATCATGCCACGTTCAAAGTCACTCAAATCACCTTTCTTCCCCATACTGATGCTCTGTTTGAACTGCAGGGGATTGTCTTGACCATGTCTACATGCCTAAATGCACTGAGTTGCCGCCATGTGATTGGCTGCTTAGAAATTAAGTGTTAACGAGCAGTTGGACAGGTGTACCTAATAAAGTGGCCGGTGAGTGTATATAGGCACAGTATGCAACTTGTGTGAATGGTGATGGGTTGCTCTGCCACTAATTTATTTGGAGGAATAAAGGAACAATTTCACCCCATACTAGAGGGGAGGGGAAGTTATTTTGATTAAAGTTTACAGGGGCGCTTTTTAAAAAAAAATAATGTGCACAAATATTCAAACTATAAAAAAAAAACTATAACCAGTCAAAGCTTAGAACCTGTCTATCTGTCTGTAATTACATTAGTGCATTGTGGATTGTATGGAAACAATATTTAATGCAGTGAGCTCTGTTACAGTATATATTGTAACATTGTGGTGAATGTAGGAGTCATCCTGTGTTCTATTTAAAAATAACATTTGCATAGGTTTACTGTTTATATTATTGTCAGTATATGTTTTGAGGACAGGCACACAAAAATAATGAATTACCTTAGCGCTAAGGTAATGAGAAGTTATGAGAACTGAAAGAGATGGTAATGGGGTGAACACAGCTGAAACGAATGACAAATCATATCATTTACCATGATGACAAACAAGGAGCGGAAAATAAAAAGGAAAACAGGAATCAATGAATACCTGACTAAAAGTCCAAGAAAGTGAAACGAGCAAAAGTATATAACTAAATAACTAAATATCCCTGACAATTATACCAAGAAAATTTATAGAGATTATAAGAGAATATGAATCACTCAGTAAAAACATGTGTTGAGGTGTAAAACACAAACAATTATTTTAAATGATTTTTTTGAGTATTCTGTGTAAAACCATTCCATTATGAACATAATCTCAGGAATTTAATAGATTAACCCCTGAGTTTCCCAGAAAAGCCTTAAACCAAGTCCCAGACTAAATTGCATGTTTAAGCTGTTTTAACTGAAAGCAACTTGCACTGACATATCAGTGCCATTGTTTTGTCTCAAGATGCACATCAGTAATGTTGTTTCTAGGGCATGGTTATTAAAACTACTAAATGGTCCTAATTGAATTAAGGCCTAGTACCGGCTTAATCTGAAGCCTTGTCTGTGAAACCAGTATGTGAAACCCTAATGTTGAAGCTTTTTCAGTGCTGAGTGGCTGATTCTTGTCTGGGTCGAGTGGCCAATGTCAACTGCCTCTATAAATATCTAAATATCTGCAGTTGCACTTCCTCACCAATAGAGAGCACTGTCATCAGAATTATATGGAGAAACTTTATTTTCTTTTCAATTTGTTTATAGTCTCACTAATCTAATGCTCTTCCTGAAGTATTGCTAACACCTACTGCTGAATCTCTGAATGTTTATTCTTTTGTTGTCTTTAATTACTTTAATTACTGTCTTTAATTATATAATATATATATATATATATATATATATATATACGTATATATATATATATATATATATATAGATATATATTGTTTGTGCATTCACTATTTATTATATATGCCTAACCTATGTTTGGTTTCCTATGGTTTCCTAACACAGGTTTCCTGTGTTCTGGATGGTGACATGGAAGCATGTATCCTTTAGATCTATCATGACAAACCAGTCCTCGGATCTGAATTGAGTCACACTCTGCTTCAATGTAAACATTCTGAACCAGTGTTGTAGTTGAGTCACCAACTGTCGAAGTCTGAGTTTGAGTCCCAGTGTTCGAGTCCGAGTCGCATGCATGCTCACTCTCAGATTAGAGGATATTTTAACTAATTTGCAGTAAAACTAGTCAATCACGAGTGGCGATCAACAGGTATCTGTAGATAAACTCATCTTTCAGGGATTTGGTCGGCCAGGTTGATGTGAGAGCATGAGAATTGACAGCCCTGAATCGCTTGATCAAGATCGGCTCTCGCTGCACTGTTGTTGATGGTCCAAACTGATAAAGGTCCGTGAAGCACAAAATTAGTTTTATTCGGCTTTCATTACGTTTGCCATTTGATGTTGCAAACTGGTCCAACTGTAATGGTTCGGTTTGTGATGCAAGTCCGAGTCATCAGTCCACGAGTCCAAGTTCGAAGTCACGAGTCCAGAGAATGGAGTCTCGAGTTCGGACTCGAGTCCTGAGAATAAGGACTCGAATACTCCATCACTGTTCTGAACTTAAGTTTCTTGACAGAATAATTTAGAAGACGAAGGGCTAATATAGGACACAACCCTCCATCCTATTTAGGAACAATGAAATACCGGCTGTAAAACCTTGAGTCTCTGTCGGGTGGGAGGAACTGGTTCTAAAGCTTCCTTTGCTAAAAAAGATTTTACCTCTTGTTCCATCACCACCCAGAGTCTATTCTAGATGTACTACTGTTAGTAACACCCCAATGTATCATGGTGGACAAGAACCAGACTGGATTCTGTAACCTTTTTCTACAATCTGCAGGACCCATTGAGATATGTTTGGCAGAATCCTCCATTCTGCGGGATAAAACCTGCGGGATTGGGAAGGTAGCCTTCACATGATGGGAGAATGAGATGTCAATAAATGACATGGAAAAGAACCTCAAACAAGGTATTTTCAGCACAAAATGTAAGCAAGGCAAGTCTGACATTTGGAGAAGTTTCTCAATTCTCTCTGACAAAGATGGAAAGGAACTAGACTTTTTTCATTGTGACAAATGTGCAAAAATATTAATCTACAATGGCACAAATCCGGCAGGTCTGGGTTGAGTCGACACGGCTGCTCTGTTCTCTCCGATCAAAGTAAGCTGGTTTTCAAGGATAAACAAAATCTCCCTACACACGTTAACCCTCTGGGGTTGTTCAACCCACATGGACCCGAAGAATTTAAAATACATTTTTTTCAAAAATCAAAGCTTCCTTGAAATGGCTTGAAATTTGGTGACTTTGTTGGTATTTGGTATTTGAACACCCAAAAAAATTGGGGACAGGATGTGAATAGTCTAAAGGCCCGTACACACCGGGACGAAATATCAGCGCGCGTTATTCGTCAGCGTTTTTCAACGCGTTTTTTGTGTTCACACCCAAGCGTTTTTCGCTGACGATGAGCCGAGTGAACATGCAAATTCATTCCCTGACATTAGATGGCGCTTAATGTAAAACAGAAATAATAATAGAATACTATAGTAGGGTGATCATATTTTGATTACCAAAAACCAGGACACTCGGCCTTTCAAACAGATAAGTTACTCAAATGATACTCGAAGTTTACTCAAAAATGCCTTATTAATTTCAATACATTTAAATGCCTCCTCTGTATGGAAAGAAAATTGTTATATTACAAGACACAAATTCAGATAGGCTTCTCAGAGGTTACTCAACGTGTTTTATGACAGATTTCAAAAATAATGAATGAAATAATGATCGAAATAATGTCTCTTCTGTGTTTAGAAAATATATAAAATAATAAATAACTAAAAGAAATGCCTCCAAATGTAACATAAAATAGCTCTCACAAACTTACAAAAACGAACTAACAAAATCTATTAATATCTTTAGTTTTCATCATCTTTATCCTGTTTTTCTTCCTGATCCTCCTTGTTTGCCCATTTTGCTGTAGAACTGATTTTTCCCCGCAGTTTTTTTTTTTTTTGAAAACTAGGACAGATCATCACTTACAAACAGCCAGGACAGGACGTGAAAACAGGACATGTGTAACGCAAAGTTGAGATGTTGCCCAGAGATAAAAACACAGCACTAGTTGTCGGATGAACAGATGCACGAGAGACGAGAGTTGTCGTATTTCCCCGCGTTTAATAAAACCAACTCAAACTTTACACTCGTCCTCATACATGGGGATCGAGCGAGAAAAAATACACAAACAAACATCCAATTCTGGTCACAATAGAAAACTAAAATAAAAGAAAGAATACAAAGAGTCGGCAGAGCGGTTATTCTACATATGCGCAGTTCTTATCTTAACTCAGATTGAACTATAAAGCACAAAGTGACCGTTACACATGTCCTGGGAAAACAGGACTGTTGGTCACCCTATCCTATACTATCAGTGCAGAAATACTAATATAAATATTATCATATATAGCTCTTTATGCTCCGAGACCAACAGCTCAACATTCATCATGCCCATAGGTCTCTTGCCTTGTAGGCTATATATCTTCTTCGCCGTATGTGTGCTCGGCAAGACCGTTTTGTGTTTGAGCGCCCCCAAGTTGTGTTTTACTGTAACTTCAGAAGCTCTAAACACGTGAGCAAAAGCGCCAATTTCAATGGTCAGATAGTTTTTGACGCGGCGCGTCAAACAAAAAAAACGAACCCCGAGGCGTTTTTTTAAAAATGACGCTTTTACGCGTGGCATTTTTCGCGTCGGTGTGAACACTCACATTGGCGCCCATTGTTTAGTCACGAGGCGTTAAACGTCGGCGAATAACGCGTGCGAAATTTGTCCCGGTGTGAACAGGCCTTAAGTGGTTGTAAAAAAATAGTCACACTTGGGGTGTTCGGGTCAAATGGACCTGCATGGAAAATGAATGGGAAATTGGCAAAAGTGAAAATACTGAGGTTTTTTTAGTGCGTACGATCTACAAATCAGCCACGATCTTGAAAAAAGCACACAACAGTGAAGGGGTGAATCTATAAAACATCAAGAGTGCAAAACAGACACATCCAGACACACACACACACTTTTATACACAAACACACCAAAAAAGTGTTTTGTGTTTTAAAAATGCTCAGTTTGTCCACCAGATGGCATCCATCTCATTTCAAAAATTGCTTTTATGAGGCCTAGGCTTGACTCTAAAATGAAATACAGCTTTAAAAATAAATAATAATAATATTTTTTTAAAATATTTTTTTCTATTATGTTCAATGTGGGGAAATTTTGTCATAATTATTGCATTAAAACTAATTATACATTTTATTTATTTTTTTAATTTTCTCAAAACACCAAAAAAGAAAAGAAAAAATATAATATTTTTTTTTTTAAATTTGAATCCCGCCTATTTAAATATGAATGGGTCTATTTGGACCGAACACCTCAAGTGTGACTATGAAATGAACAACCCCAGAGAGTTAAACAAGAAACTACAGAGAAATGTGTGGAAGTGTGCTGTCTAGACATAAGGCCATATGACTTCACGCCGGGAAAATATTTGTTGATATATCACAACACTTTGTTGATGTCGCCGCTAAATATGGCAAATTTGATGTTGAAGATGTTTTACCTAATCCAACCACTGTATGTCTAACCAAGACATGTCGAGAGGCAAGCCCATGTACTGCAGGCATCGAGTGCCAGCAGAGATAAATCATATTATTGTAGCATATGGATGTGCCATCACAACAGATAGATGGACGGACGATTACCACAAAACTTCATTCAAATCTGGCACCATCCATTATACATAAAACAACTTTGATCTCGTTTCCAGGGTGTTATATGCGGCTCCCTTTGAGAGTGGTGTATCACAGACAGGGGAGAATGTCAGGAGTAGGGATGGGTACCGAAACCCGGTATTAAACGGGCCCCGGTACTGAATTTTGAAAGACCGCTGTATCGATAAGCTTCGGACGTTATCGGTTCTGCTGTCGGTACTGGAGAAATTAAGTAAATACACGTAGGCTACTATTTATTATTCCTAGACGTTATCTTGATCATGTTTATATCGCCAGCCATTTCTATATATAAACTATATTTTAATTAAACCATTTGTCTGTGATGCAAATTTGCTATTCGCAGTTCAGAAGAGAGAGAGAGAGAGAGAGAGCGATCTCTCACGCAAAGCCACAGCACGCGCAACAAGACAGCCCTTGCTTAATGAGTGACAATGAGGACAGAACTAAACATTCAAACGTGGTTACACTTTAGATCTGGGATATTATTCTAATATATTTTGTATTTCGGCTTCCAAAGATTATAAAAAGAAGAATTTAATAAAACCGTTAAAAAACGAGACGCATGATCTGTCCAGCACAACTTACTTCACTTCACAGCCCTGCGGAGCGCTGCCGCTGTCAGTTCTTCCTAAACCCAAACGTAACGTCAGAATCAGCACGATCAGCGATTGTAGCAAAATGCTGTCTCTGCTGTTGCTAGATCCCCCCAAAAAATGGCAATTAAAACCTGCTCAAGAGACGCTGTTCACAAGGTGGTGCGCGCTCCGAAACGGACTGCAACAAGACAAGAAAAGTAGCCTATACTTTGGGCTTTTGTGTCCTTAACTATCAAATATACATAAAAATGTCAAAATGACCAGCTCTGAGATTCACTTAAACACAGTTTATTCACTTAAACACAATTATGTCTTAAATGGACGTAAATAATAGGGAGAAAATGATGGTGCATCAGTCAACCAGTATACACTCTGTCTTAAAGGGGCCGCAGTCTAATAGCCTAAACCTGCTGACAATTCAGCCATTAATGCAAACCAAACAACAAAAGCCAGAGAAAATCACTCTCAGCTCTTGAATGAGTAACTTTAGATTTAATAAGCATTATTCTATCTATGATAAACTATACAATGCTATTTTACATTTGATTACTAAATTAGGTTTTTCAGACAGAAACAATTACCTGAAAAGATATGTTAGTAGACCTTCCTGAAATTAAAGCACTTTGTATATAATTTGTATCTTTGATTAATTTTATACATGTGTTTGTACTTGTTTTTTTCTTATGTGTCCTTTTTATATATAAAACAAAAAAGCCTGCACACTGCTGCATAACAAATAGATTTTTTTTCTTCGTTTTGCTTTTTCTATTTTACATTTCAAACTTTAAAGTTTAATTATGTTCTTAATTCTTAAAAAAAAACACCAAAAAGAACCGATAAGAATACCGTTAAAGTACCGGATCGATAAGCGGTATCGAATAAAAGTAGTAATACCAGATAAAACCTTAACGATACCCATCCCTAGTCAGGAGTCTGCTAATCCAGAAACTCTGTGAATTTGGAATAGATGTGTCACTTCTATCTGGCCGTGTTGTGTTTGTCACTGACCGTGGAGCCAACATAGTCGATACACCAGGCTGAACTGCAACGTGCACTATCTGAACGTCACACTATCAAGTGCATTTGCACCAGACGTGTTGGCTAAAAGTACTGAGCTGTCTGAATTGTTGATCAGTGCAAAAAAAAAAAAAAACACAAACTGGTGATTTATCTCAAACATTCAGGTCTGCAAAACAGCTTGAAGAAATCCCTCAAGGCAAGCAATCCATTGAGACAAGATGGAATTCAAATTAGGAAATGCTGGATTCCATACTGCAACAACATGAGGAGATACTCCACAATACTGCTTAGAAATAACCAGTATGAAAGAATTGTGCAGACCAATGCAAACACTTTTCAAAAAGTAGTTGTGTCCCTTAAGTTATTCAAGGAAGCTACTAATGACTTAGACCCCGACAACTCCACTCCCAGCATGTCACTTCCACTGCGGTGGTCCGTGAAATTCATTGCCAACCAGCAATGCTCGAGCCCTTGCTCTCTGGACTCGCCGATGTGTGTGCCTCATGTCTCCTTACAAAAAATTTAGGGATATCCCGATCCGATACTCAGGATCGATATCGCTCCGATCCTGCCATTTTTTGTGGGATCGGGTATTCGAATCAGACGAGGCCGATCCACATCCGATATTGTGCGTATACTATTGTTATTGTTAAGCCCTACAGAAGGCACAGAAACATTCTAAAGTACCATAACGTTTTCGTGCACTCTATTATAAGTGTTCTGAAGCCATTATGTGAGAGAGAAATTAATATTTAAGTCATTAAATTCAAGATCACGTAAACTTTTCCCTCTCACGGCTGTCAGTCATTCTCCATTCAGCACTCAAACAGCGCGTCGCATTCGGTTACAGTCAATGATGAAACTATCTTCAAGATGATTCAATGTTAATACTATTATACTTTATCTGTAGATAAAGGTCTATGTTTTCGCATAAAACAACATTATCTTGCTGGACTTAATTGCTGTAACTTAATCGTGTTACTTTCTACCAGGTGTCGGATGCCCTCGGTTAGATCACAACACTAGAGTCAGAGCACTATTGTTCTTCACGCGCACAGTAACTGAAATTTAAAACTGTTAAAAGAAAAGGCTCAATAAACTATTGTATAGATAGATACTGTATAATACACTGTCCATCAATATGTATTTCCTTTGTGCTTTGCACTTTTCAAAGCGGACTTGACGCGCAGCGTACATACCATAGGGTGCATACTGTAACTCCATTGTAACTGATATGAGATATCTCGGCTCGATTTTCTCACAAATGTAGTTGAGCAACTTCCTCTTCTAAAACAGTAGACGACGCTAACCTAGGTGATTAATTTAGTGTCCCAGGTGAGGCCCACTTGCCTTTCTCCCAGGAGAAGCCCACTTGCCTTTGCATACAGCTGTGGACAATGACCGGTGAACAGGTGTTTACTGTATCTTACTGTATCTATAATTAACCTTTTTGAGGTTTTCTTTAGCAAAATGTTATTCTATATCTAGACATATCCATATTAGATTTAATCTAATTGAATTACATCCTATTTGTGTTAATTTTTGTGTTTATTGTTCAGCATTAATAATGAGTTTGAACACTCCAGATAAAAAGTTAAATTACTCACCCTCATGTCATTCCAACCCCGCAAGACACGGGAAACACAATTGAAGATCTTTTTGATGAAATCATTCGGTCACTCCATTGACAGTCTACACAATTTGCCCAATAACATGCATTTCTGGGAAAAAAAGCAGAGACACAATTTTAAAGTCTGTGAGTGCATATTATTTGTTTCACTGCAGCCATCGTCTTCTGTTTTTAGTTCTGTTACCAGTACATTTTCCTGAAAATAGCAATCACACAAAAAAGTAAGTTAGCCTACTTTAAAAAAAAATCCTTTTCTGCACATAATGTCAAACTACTGAACATATTTGCTTGTATTTTTCAGTAAGTTAGTGTCTGATATTTCTAATATTCCTGATATTAAATTTAAACAATTTAAGTAAAGTCACCATTATGTATAGCACTTTATACAATACAGATAGTTTTTGAAAATGCATTAAAAGTGAAAAAGACAATAATGCTGCAAAGTGCAAACATAAGTTACACAATCTGCTGTGACAGCAGTTAACACTAACAATTAACCTCTTAACTGTCACCCCCCCCCCCCTTTTTGAATAGACATGAAAATGCACATTTCAAACTTAAATGGTTGTAATTCAAGAATGCTTTGGAATATAGACATATGATTGGTCTTGTTTTAAAGAAGACATTTGGCAGATTTTTGTAGAAGTGAAATAAATTAAGAAAGTTAAACAGAAAAAAAGTTATAGAAGTTTGAGTTTATGGAAATGTACAATGTAAAAATATTAATTATTTATATTTTACATAAAATATATATTTTCAAAACCTGGGCTACTCTAAAACTGCAGAAAAATCAAAGCCAAAAATCTGAACAAGTTGTGTTTCAAATTTTAGGTTGATATCTCAAAAAATTAGCTTTCAGTAAGATTTTGTTTGAGCGCAGTACCAAACTTTTTCACTAGGGCACAATCAGACTCCATTACTGCCCATATAAGGGCGCCTCCATTATTTTTTTCTTGATATTTCAAACTTTTCAGTCCTTTTTTTCCAAAATAATTGTATGGATGCTATCTTTAGAACTTCTGGCATGAAAACAAACTGAGATATCTACCATTTTTTCATGATTTTTCATGTTCTCTGCTATTTTAAAATAAAGGTCTGAACTCGCTTTATGAGTATGAAAATATTCTTGTTGCATATTGATAAATTATGGTTCCTCTGTAATATATTTTGAAAATCAGTCACCAAATATGGAAACTAGAGATTGTAAGCTTTCAAATGATATATAGTTTGTCAATATTACTAAAGGTATTTACTAAGATATAATTGATTTAAAAATATAGTGGCAAACGTCCCACCTGTGGGACGGTGACAGTTAAGTGCAGTGTAAACCGGAGTTTCTATACTAACGTTACAGTATAGAAGTGGCGTTTCCTCTTATTTTCCCACCGGGTTGAACAACATATACGTAAAGTCTTTTTTACACCAATCTAAAAAAAAAAAAAAAAAAAAGAAATATGAGGACATTATATGTTATAACTTACTCACCTCTAAGTTGAATGACTTGACAAGGCCTCGCGCAATAAACTTCTTAAATTCTGCCAGAAAACGCTTCTCTTCCGTTCCACTTGTTAATGACCAACACCACGAGTAATGCTGTCATGTCTTTGTGTTTTAATTGTGATAGTTCATAAATATGAACGTATATGAACGATAATTTCAGTGAGGAAATCAACCAAACCGTATTTTTATGGAGCAGACACTACGCGGAAAGACGCTAACTGACAGTAAATGAGCATCAGCTGCTCTCGAGACTCGTTGTCAGGACAACGCCCGCAGCGCGTTCGCGCGAAGGAAGTTCTGGTCACATGGGCTATGTCTCGCACAAAACAGCATAACTGCAGTACAGTGTAATATTAATGGGAGGCCAAGACTTCATATGCAAAAAAACTAAAACTTCATCTGCCTTTTTTCATACTATAAAGCTCCTTTATTTAGGTTCAGTAATTTCACTTTTGAATGGCAACTAAACTGATATCATTGCCTGAGAGCCCAATAATAAAAAAAGCTAAAAAATTGATTAGTTTTCTCTATCAAAAAAAGTCTATCACTTTTTAAAGTGTATCACTGAACTGCAGTTATTGTATCTGTAGGCTACTTCATTATACTGCAAATCTACATTTGTACTGCAGTTTTACTTCACTATTCTGAAGTTGTACTTTTTGTACTGCTGTTTTACTGCAGTTGCACTTCAATGTACTGCAGTCACATTGTATCTATACTGCAGTTATACTGCAGTTATACTTCGTTAATACTGCAAATCTACAGTTGTAGGCTACTTCATTGTACTGCAGTTATACTGCTTTGAACTGCAATTTTACTGCAGTTGTACTTCATTGTACTGCAGTTATTTTTCGTAAGGGGGCACCAGTGACACGTCTGCATTACCTCTCCACATGATGTACAGGATTGCAACGCTCCTGACTCCTAAAATGCGAATGCTACGGATGCTGCCCCGGTTGAAAAAGATGACGTGGTTAAAGGTAGGCTATATGTAACACATATAAACACAGCAAACAGTGCAATTACAATAGAATAAGTGACATTCAGTCAAAAATAGAAATGGAGATAAAAGACAATGAATAAATAAAAAATATAAATAAATAACAGCATGAGCCATTTAAAAAATACATATATATAAATCAAATCTTATCCAAAGGCGCAAAGGAAATTATTCAGAAGATGGAGTTTCATCATTTCACTGTAGAGGATGAACCACCACCAGCCAAAAAGCAAAGCACAGACCAATTTGCAGACTGGGAAGACGATGTGTCCATTGCTTCAGTCACAGTGCCAAAGCCGATCGATGATGAAATGGCTGAATACCTCTGCTCCCGTCTCTGTGATAACTCAGACAGCGTGCTTCAATGGTGGAAGTTCAACAAAGAGCACTTCCCAGTGCTATCAAAGCTGGCATGTTTCATCATTAGTATCCCCTGCACCTTCAGAGTGGGCCTTTAGTGTCTGTGGGCGCATCCTGGAAGAGAGACGCACGCGATTGGGACCGCAGTCGATTAGCCACTTTCTCTTCCTCCACAGCAATACTGCAAAGTGATTAATTTGTTAAATTCATTCGTTAATGTTGTTTATTTTATGTTATTTTTTAGTGTTTAAGCACAGCCTCTCGTTGCCATTTGTTAATTAGGTCAAGAGGCGTCTTGTTTGTATTTTTTTTTAAACAGAATACCTGCGACATCTGGCTTTGGCTAATAATTGTAAAACTGCGTTTTTCATGTAGCCTTGTTTGTCATATTGTATTTTTTGCAAAGCAGCCTATTTTTTATGTGCCGTGTGATGGTGCACTCACTGCAAAGTTTTTGATAAAACGAAATTACATTTGAATGTATTGTGTTTTGTCTTTCTGTGTTCTTATAGGCTATCTGCTTTCAGACATGCTTTCTGCACATTTACACCAGGACTAATCAAGCCCATGACAGAATACTTCAATTTCAAAGTACTTGAAGTCTAGGAGCGGGATGAAGAAAACAGTCCCGTGCAGGGCTCTAGAGCGTAGGAAGCAGCAGCCCCCTCAAAGGCTTACAGAGCATGCTCCGCTCCCAAACACATAATACACAGCTAGTGTGTATGAGGACAGGGCGAAACATGCACACAATCTGAGGCCCCATCCACACTACTGCGTTTCGTTTAAAGGTGCCATCTGGAACTAAAAATCAAAACATATTCCATTTTCCATAACAGATGGGGGCAGTATACCTCCAGAAAGTGAGTTGTGCCGCGGCCGCGCACTCTCACGTCTTCAAACAACACAAGCGAGCGCTGTTTTGCTCTTTTTCTCACGCATATTATTCAAATCATTTGACACGATAGTAAAAGGTTGGAAGACCGCAGTTTCACTTGGAGCATTTGGAGATTTTTAGAGATCAGAGACTCAATGAACCACATCTCAACGCTAAATGGTGAAGACCGTCTCATAGACCCCTGTCTCAAAAACAAGCTGGTGCATTTCCTACGATTATGGGAAAATAAAACCCTGGGCTATTATTTTAAGTTTACGGTATTGGTTTTGTTCATATTACACTTTTATTGTTAGTTTGAATTAATTTGACAGAGAGCATTCACTGATGTTGAATCACAATTGACACTTAGCTAGTAGGTTAGTTAAGCTCTCAGATTCTGACAATTTTATTACGCAATTCAAACAATAAATTCCTTTTTGGCGCTCGTACATGCAACACCACAGATCCCTTGCGCACGTGAACCGATCATCTCTACTAGCTAATGGAAAAAGAACATGAACACTGTTGAAAGATACAGTATGCTACAACTTACCAAAATGTATTCCTCATGCATAATGTCGACCAATCATTTTTTGAACTCTTCCCTGAACTGAAATGTAGTGTGGGCTGTATTTCCACATGACTGACATCAGGTTCAAGTACACACACAAGCCGCGCGAGCTTACTCGTCTATTGCAGTTTGGCTGGTGTTTATGTTGCCCTCCCACATACCGCCTCCCATGGCCGAAACTGGTATTACGACACCTGATGGGCCGGGGCTAGTAATTTAGCATGCTAATTTAGGTTTATATCTCGGCAGCAATATAACTTGTAATTTTTTTATATGCCACCTTTAAAAACAGAGAATTAAAATGAATATGATCTCCATCGCACACGAGCGTTTTATTTGCCGTAGTAGAATTGATATCCATCCATATTAAAACGACTGAAAACGCGGCTCACGTGACCATTCACCAACACTGGGCATGCGCGTGCCAGTGTAAACAGTGGCTGACGAATCTGGGAAGGACAATTCATGACTGATGACACCCAATCATACACTCTCAGAAAAAAAGGTACAAAAACTGTCACTCGGGCTGTACCTTTCAAAAGTTAAACTTTTGTCCATTTTAGGTGTTAATATGTACATTTCAGGTGCTAATATGTACATTTTAGGCGTTAATAAGTACATTTTAGGTGCTGACAAGTACATTTAAGGTGCTAATATGTACATTTTAGGTGGTAATATGTACATTTTAGTTGTTAATATGTACATTTTAGGTGCTAATATGTTCATTTTAGTTGTTAATATGCACATTTTAGGTGGTAATAAGTACATTTTAGGTGCTAATATGTTCATTTTAGTTGTTAATATGCACATTTTAGGTGCTAATAAGTACATTTTAGGTGCTAATAAGTACATTTTAGGAGTTAATATGTAAATTTTAAGTGCTAATATGTACATTTTAGGTGCTAATATGTTCATTTTAGTTGTTTACATGCACATTTTAGGTGCTAATAAGTACATTTAAGGTGCTAATATATACATTTTAGGTGCTAATAAGTACATTTTAGGAGTTAATATGTACATTTTAAGTGTTAATATGTACATTTCAGGGGCTAATATGTACATTTTAGGTGCTAATATGTACATTTTAAGTGTTAATATGTACATTTCAGGGGCTAATATGTACATTTTAGGTACCAATATGCAGCCTTTGGGAACAAAAGGTATGCCCCAGTGACAGCTTTTGTACCCTTTTTTCTGAGAGTGTAGAGCCGAGATGTGAGTCTCTGCGTCATTGTTTCTAAAGTCCTCCGTTTTGTCCCGTCTTCACTAAAACGCCCTACGGAGATTCAAAACGCAAAACGGAGATGCAGCGTTTCTAAACTTCTCCGTTTTCAGATCTTCGTTTTTTCCATTTTAGTCTGGAACGAGGTGCAAACATAGCAAAAGGTGTCCGTTTTTAAATGAAAACGCAGTAGTGTGGATGGGGCCTGAGTGTTTGTTCTTTGGTCGCCATGATTTCTGTATTGGAGCTGTACTATTTCGGGACAGACAACAATTAATAAGACAGACGGTAAGAACACAGAGTGCTTGCTGGGGCACAGACGCTAACACCGGTTATTCCGGATGTGCTTTTATATTTCCTGGTTGTTGTGACGTCACCTACCCGTGACATTCAGTCTTGACTAGTTGGCACATGTGCTTTAGGCGTTCCCAAAGCGTTATTGACGCAAGTGCGAGTTCCCTCGAAAGGGAACCCCTCCTATGTTTTCACAACTGGATCAGAACAAATCATTTACACTGGTTTTGGGTTCTAAATCTGACTCAGACTGAATCATTCGATTCACAAATTAGACATTGCTACTTCTCTCAAGAATGAGAGTAAGGGTGGATGTTATTAACGTTCTCATTCACCATCTGAATAATGGTTTATATCCATACATTGTAGTTATTGTAATGATTCGCATATAGTGTTCCTCATAGTGTAAGAGAGTTAGACAAATGTAAAGTGTGTGAGGGGGAGAGAAATGGATAAGGCTTTGGTCTGTCTGGGCGTTCTTTGATTTCTGGGAATGATTTGTGAGTTATGTACTTAGTGAGTCCACAGTTAACAGGTGCCCCATATTCTGAACCTGTTTAACAAGCCATGTCAACCTCCTGAGACTGTTTCATACCCAACCATATAAAGTCTTTCCCTCATTATGTTCCTCGACTGAATGGAAACTGCAGAACTTCTTGAGTCCAATCCAAGAGTTATAGAGCCTTTTGGAAAATGTGTCTACTTTAGAACAACAGGGCCAGTTAATTTTACTTTAAAATGTTTTGTTAACAGAGAAAGAGTCATGAGGTTCAATTATGTCTATTAACTTTAGACAAAAACAAGTATAAAGAAGGATTTTGTGTTCTAATGCATATCACATTAATAGTCTTCACTGTGGTGTGAAGTACTATTATATAACAACAATGATCGTCTGTGATCAGGGCCTTGGGCTGCATCTGATCTTCTTCATTTGATACCATTTCCATGACATTCAGTGTTTGTTTCATGTCATTGCTGAGTGTTCCAACATGAGCAAACAAAAGATCTTATTGCATCAATAGGGCCACTCAACATGGTGCTTCAGTTTTAATATGTTAACACTGAACAATAACAATTCACTTCAGGTTATGCATGCACAGAGGACAAAGATAATATTATGTAAAGCCTGTAAGGGAAACCAGGGATATTTATTTACTCAGAAAATCTTTAGCCTGAAATTTTTGTCCCTCAAACATTTTTGATATGTCAGCAGTCATTACCCGTGTTAGTTAAATGTATAACTTGAATCAGATGCAGATTACAGTAAAGTTAAACAATGTTTCATTCATAACACCCATTATATGCAACTATATATGTGGAATGTGATTAATATAAAAGTAAATGGAAAATATTAACTTATATGCTGTTCATGTAGGCCTACTTATGGATACATGTGTGTGATACACAACAGTTCAATAAATAAGATTACAATGTTAAAATTGGGCGACACAATGGTGATATTCATGTTGGAAATATTCAAATTAATTTTTTTGTTAATTTTGAACTTCGAACTGAAAAACAAAAATTTTGATTATTCCTGCTGGATGTTGATTCTGGTCATGTACGAAGTGTCAGTGGTTTCAGCTGATCTCAGGTCAGTTTTATAGAATGCAGGTTCAGTTTTAACGAATTTAAAGGAATAGTTTACTTAAAAACAAACTCACCCTCAAGTCGTTTCAAACCTGTATGAATTTCTTTCTTCTGCTGAGCACAAAAGAAGATATTTTGAAGAATGTCGGTAACCAAGCAGTTGATGCTTGCATAGACTTCCATAGTATATATTTTTTCCTACTATGGAAGTCAATGGTGTCCATAATTGTCTGGTTACCAACATTCTACAAAATAAATATGTGTTCAGCAGAAGAAATCTCATAAATGATGACTACATTTCTTAACCTATTCCTTAAAATTTTAATAGATATGCATGTATAATATGAGAATGAATGACATTTAATTGTTTCTAATTTGAATAGTTTTGCTTACAGCATCTTGTCCAGCAGGTGTCTCAAACGGTGACTCGTTTTGCCAAGCAATTAGTACAATTGATTCAAAGTTGAAAAAAGCTTTGTTTCTCCCATCACTAATGAGCTTATTTTTGCTCCACTCATAACAATTGCTTCAAACTAATTCGAATCAGAATGAAACGCTATGTCTCCTCACAGCAGTCATGTGCCATTATTGAATATGAATCATTAGATGATTCACTCATAAAGAAAAGCTGTTGTCTTTTGAAAAGCTGTATAGTTCCTGAATGAATCAGACTTGAATCAGAATCCAGAATCTGCATTAATCAGTGGAGTGCATGAGTCAGTGGCTTAAAAGCTTAAAAGTCAAAAGCTTATCTGACTTGCTGCCGCCCAGACAGCCACATAGTGACGGCCCACAGCGTTGAATCCACATGTACCAAATGTGGCCCGGATCTGGGCTGACACTTTGTTGCTGTCTGGGTCACTTCCCTGCAAGACAATGTGCAGTGTAGCTACCTCCAAAATTGATTTCAGAGAGGTTTCTGAGGTAGCATAAGGGTCTAATGATCTGCAAAAATTTAATTACTATACACATACTAATTTCTCACTAGAAAATTAAATCAAATTTGAAAAGGTTGTCCTGGAACATACATTTTATTTTTTAGCTAACCATCACAGTATCGAATGCAATGAAGGGCAATGAAGAATACATCTATGCTGTCTTCAAAAATTGATCAGATGAAGCATTGTCACTATATATGACAATATATGGTTCAATCATTGGGTTTTTAGTGTACCTAAGAAACATTTTTCAGCTTTTGAGTGCTTTTGAGTGCCCCCAGTGGTGTAACGATATAACCTGCAGAAACTTCCCCACCACTAATGCACAGACCAGGTGTTCCCAGCTCAAGAAGGATCTCAATCCAGCAGAGTTTAGCTTCAAGCCAGATTAAACACACATAATCTAATCAAGATCTTCAGGATTAGTAAAAATTTCCAGGCATGTGTGTTTTGGAAGTTAAAGGGGGGGTTGACTGCGATTTCATTTTTTCATTTTAAATAGTATGTAATGTTGCTGTTGGTGCATGAACAGTATCTGCAAAGTTGCAGCGCTGAAAGTTCAGTGTAAGCAGAGATATCGTCTTTTAAAAATCAGGAAGTATAATTGCCTACAAAAACGACTCGATTGGGACTACAGCTAGGTTATGGTACATCACTAACCTACTCATTTGCATAAACCCCTCCCTCAGAATATGCAGAAAATGGCATGTGCAATGCGCATTTTTCTGAGGCACGTCGACTCGTCGAGTGTGTTGTTCATGCAGCTGTCAGGATCTTCTGTGTTCGGGCTTCCCATGGATGCTATTCTTCCTCAACAATGGATACGATTTATGTTTGATTATGTTCCTGAAAATGACGATCGTAATCTAGCAAGTTCAACACCCGATTCAACAAGAAACTGTTACTAAAACATGAAGCAGTTTCGACTTCAAAACCAAGAGGCAGCAGTTGTTGGGCCACAATCTGTAAGTAGGCTAAGCCTTCATCATTTTAAATGTATTTGCATGTATAATTCAAGACGTAGCCTTGTGTTTTATTTTTTTCAAATGCCAGCGCCTTTATAGCTACTACTAGTTAGCCTATGCTATTTTGTGTCTACGACAAACGCGTACAAACATTATGGACCTGAATTTTCTATAAGTACTAATGTTTTAAACATATTTTTCATGTATATATGCTTTATGACGTCATTTTCTATTTGATCAAGAACGTAAACATGCCAACGCTGTTTGAGTATAACATTAGTAGCCAGTCAGTTGCTATTGTTGCCAGTCAGATGCTATTGTGTAAAACAAACGTGTATAAAGTTAAAAAATGTAGCAAATTATCATTCAGAAACGTTTAGTAAGAGCCGTGTGTGGTGACATTCTGTTTGACTCTCTTCATCGTGGCTTTCTCAGTCTGATTCTGCCTGAAACTGATACTGCAGTTCGACACATATTTACATCTGGACTGGAGCTCATGACATTGCCCGTTTCGCCCGTAAAGGTAATGGCCGTTAACCTCCGGACAACGTGAGCGACAGTTTAGCCAATCACAACACACCGGGCCAAACTAACCAATCTTGTGCTCACGACGTGTTTCTGAGGAATTGTTTTCGTAGAATCAGGAAGTGAACCGCTCGTTCAGGGGACAGAGGAGAGCGCGGCTGACAATAAAGGTGAAGTTTATGAAAAATAAGACTTTTAAAAAAAGAAAAAAACATGAATACATGTTATATTGCACCCCATAAACACAATCATGCAAAGAAAAAAAGCAGTCAACCCCCCCTTTAAATTCTGCAGAATGTTGGCCCTCCAGGAGCAGGATGGGACACCCCTGGCACATACATACACTGTCTGGAATGTGCAAACATGGACAAGTGAAGAGATAAAAGTGAAAAGTCTCAGTATTATTGGATTATATTAGCAGTTGGAACATTGTTCAACCCCAAAAAATAATAAAAGAAGAGAGAACTGATATAAAGGTCTATATAGGTTGTCATTTGCTGATTTTTGTAATAAGGTAATCAAATCAGACTATAACGCAACATAAATTACCAAAAAAATGTAAGGCAGGAAATATAAACCAAGAGCACTTTGTTTAATAGCAGCATTAATCAGAACATCTCCTCAGTAGACAGTCCAACAAGTGTCCACGTCCTTTCAAAAAGCAGATTTATTAATAACACATTGTGGTACAGTGTGTTTTAAAGTAAAGGGTCATAATGACACTACCGGGATGCTACTTTAGGGCCATGCTACCAGTTAAAAGTGCCTGTGTTTACTGGGTTCTGTGAGTATTTTGGGATGTGTAATGGCTTCCTCCCGCATGCACTGCTGTAATTCTGATGCTGTGAAAATTAACCTGACCTTGAGTTAAGCAAATGCTCCGTTAATCTGCTATCAGCTGACTACCTTCAAAAGCAGCTTATCCTTTTGTTCCCTTGGCTCGACAGCCATTATTTTTATCCTAACGCCATCTGACAGTTTGACTGCACTCTTGTGTGTGAATGACATGACAGGCATACTGAAAAGCATAGCATACTCTTACATGGGTTCAGAGGTGGCAGACCCTGAGCAGATCTGTTGGTTTGTTGTAAAAGATCTTATTCAGTTGTGGGAAACAGAAGCAAGTCGTGCTTCTGTCTCTATTTACAACCTGTTGTTGTTAATGCCTGTATGGCAAAGCAGGGGAAAAGCAAATGGAGAGAGAGTCTTGAAGAGTGTGGTGTGTGAAATTCAGCTTAGCCACTTAAAAGGAGTAGTTCACTTTAAAAAAAAAAACTTTTGCTGATAATTTACTCACCCCTATGTTCGTCCATCCAGATATCCATGTCAATCTTTCTTCAGTGAAAAAGAAATTAAGGTTTTTTATGAGAACAGAATTTTTCTCCATATAATAGACTTCACTGGGAACCAAACGGTTCAAGGTCTAAAAGACATTTTCAGTGCAAACTGTTCAAAGGGCTTTAAACTATTCCAGACGATGAATAAGGGTCTTATCAAGCAAAATAATCGCTCATTTAAAAAAAAAAAGTTTAAGTTTTATAAGTTCAAATGGTCACCTTGCTCTGTTCTGTGATCCGCGTTTTTGACTCTCCTCTTCGAACTTTTTTTCCGAGTCTATTCGTTCATTTCATTCGTTGAATGAACCAAATGACACGAAAAAAGATTCGTTAATTTTGATAAACGAGTTCGAACAGGAGAGTCACAAACACGCATCACAGAAAAGAGCAAGGCGACCATTTGAGCTTATAAAACTTAAACTATTACTATATATTTTTTTTTTTTTAAATGAGCGAATCGTTTCGCTTGATAAGACCCTTATTCATCATGCACTGAAACTGTCTTTTGGACCACTAAAGTCCATTATATGGAGAAAAATCCTGAAATGTTTTCATAAAAAATCTTAATTTCTTTTCGACTGAAGAAAGAAAGACATTGATATCTTGGATGACATGGGAGTGAGTAAATTATCAGCAAAATTTTTTTTTTAAAGTGAACTACTCCTTTAAAAAGGAAACATTGTTATTCCTTACACTGGGATTAAATATCTGAAGAAAGCCTATACTATAAATATTAAACTTTGGTACAGAACGCATCCAGCAGAGTTTGTGTTACGCATAAGAATGATATCATGGCTTGTTGAGGGAGGTTGTGATATTTCTTTTCCATGGACGTTTTTTTTTTTTCGATAAATGTACTTGTCACCTATAGCAACCATCCAGAAAATGTTAGCTACATGCTAAAAACCACTCAGAACCCATTAGCAATTATATATCAACAGCCTCAAAATCATGTAGGCAAATGTTTTCCAGTCAAGTACTACTTACTATGGCGGTGTTTTAGTGCCATGCAGTGTTGCAGTCTAGACCAGCTCATTCAAGTCTATGCTTCAGAGTTCATAAGAGAAACACCATGGTCTTGGACCCAGACTAAGACTGAGGGTACGTATAAGTGAAAAGCGAACAGATGACAACATTTTCAAAATGATCCAAGTTCACATGTATCTACTAAAATGATTAAAAACCTTTATTATGCCAGGCCAGTAGTTGGTGATGCCACTTTGTAAAGAAAAACTACGCGGACTGAACATGTAATACGCATGTGCATGATGTCACTCAAACACAAATTCCCATTGTGAAGAGATAACAGTGAAAAGTCAGAGTAGTATTGGACTATTTTATTAGCAATAAAATTATTATTATATAAAATTATAATAATAATAGAAGAGAGAACTGATTTAAAGGCCTATATAGGTCTTGTCGTTTCAACCCTATCTCACGGCAATTTGTACGAATTTTACGATGTGGCTACTTCATAACAATTCGATACAGACCTTACTCGATTTTTGCTAAATCGTACAAATTTTACGAGTTGGCCAATTCGTATGAATTCGATCGAATTGACCTACCACTGACCCACCCCTAAACCTACCCATCATGTGGGTTTAGACAAAGTGATACGAGTGAGGTCATATGAATTTGACGGCCCATAAAGCCATTAAAGAAAATGTATAAATATTCCATGTGCCTACACATGGAATTCAAGTTTTTCCATGTTTTTCCAGTTTATCAGAGTGACGAGACTACTTTTTGTGCACAAAAACATAAATAACGACTTTATTCGACTATTCCATTACTTCCTTATGGGCGCATGCGCGAGAACTGAGATGAGGACGTTCTTCTTTGACTACTTCTTGTTACCGGCTGCTCACCGCTTAGGAGTTTTACCGCGCACCTGCCGTATAAGATGATGATCCATATATAAGGCGCTCCGGAGTCCGGCACACTGTCGTTTTTTGAGAAGATTAAAGGCTTTTAAGTGCACCTTATAGTGCGGAAAATACGGTAATTGAAAAGCGTATGTACAGCGTGCATCTTGCTCTGCTTGTAAACAGAAAGTTTTGCGCTTCCAGCTATATCAGCACGTCAACTTATACGGCAGGTGGCGGTAGATCTCCTAAAAGCGGTGAGCAGCTGGTAGCAAGAAGTAGTCGAAGAAGAACGTCGTCATCTCAGTTCTCGCACATGCGCCCATAAGGAAGTAATGGAATAGTCGAATAAAGTCATTATTTATGTTTTTTCGCACAAAAAGTAGTCTCGTCGCTTGATAAACTTATAATTGAGCCACTGTAGGCACATGGAATATTTAAACATTTTCTTTAATGACTTTATTGGCCGTCAAGAGCCAGTCCCTTAGGCAGTCTATGAAGGAGTGATCCAGCTCTCAGATTCAATCAAAAATATCTTTATTTGTGTTACGAAGATGAACGAAGGTCTTACGGGGTTGGTACAGCATGGGGGTGAGTAATTAATGACTTCATTTTCATTTTTGGGTGAACTAACCCTTTATTCTCGCAAAGTAACACCATTGTTATTTAGACCAGGCATAACCCTACTCCTGGAGGGCTTCAGTTCCATCATCATTTCCAACGAACCCCAGAAATCCTGACCAACTTGATTAGCTGGTTCTGGTGTTGGAGCTGAGGGGCCGTTTACTTGACAGATATCAAGTAAAAACGTACAAAACGACAAGGCATGTGGGGGCCTGAAATCGCAACCATTTAAAGTGCACATTTTTGAAACCGATAAGTTATCTTCTCCATGTAAACTAGAAAAACATGAATTTGTTAAAATAGTGATGTCATGCGCATGCGTATTACATGTTCAGTCTGTAGTTATGTAGTGTTTCTACAAAATGACACTGCCAACTACTGGCCTGGCATGCATAATACAGCATTATTACTTTATTTATTATTACTACAGCATTATTGCTTACAGCATTATGACTTTTTAGAAGTTTTTTTTACTTCTTTGCAGATCCGTATGAATGGGGGTCGGTTTGACAATTTTTCAATTCAATCGCGTCTTTACGCGAAAAATGCAAGGGAAAGTTTTTCACGTTTTTAGTACATCATTGTTGTATAAAATTACCTAAACTCTGCGAATAACCCTCCAGAAACAAGGTTGCCTCTCGATTTATTTTCAAAATTGTATTTTTTTATTTTCTTTTTTCACTTTAAAGTGCCACTAAAATGTCATTGCAACACAATATCTTAAGTAAATGTAAAAATCTCCTTTGTGAATGTTAACCATTTTCCCTACACACCCAGGCTTAGTGTAGTATGTTCTGAGGGCATGAAACCCGTCTCTCTCTGGACTGGAATTCATGTCAACATCTTAATGAAACCAACTGATTAATGTGTGTGTGTAGAACATAACTCCCTCAAGGCTGTGTGGACATGGTAACCACACGCATGTTTTGGCTGATGTTCCTAAGGAACCGGGCATAAGGCTGAAACTCACAGCTGGGCTGCTCTTCAGCGGAGTTCTGTGGTCTAATGGGAACCATCCCCCTTTAGATCTTACAAGCAGCTCAGATTTTATTGGAGCATATTGCGTTCATTTGAAATTAGAAAGCTTAATAGTTTTTCACATTCTCCGGTGTGATGGTGAACTTATGAAGCATGTTGCTGTTTGCTAAGGTTGTTCTGGAACGGCCGTTGTCATGCAGTTGCCAGGTGGTTCCTTACTGGCCAGAGTCAACAATCCAAAGACTCTACGATATTCTGGCCTCTTAAAGTAAACCTATCTTTCCACCATGCAAAAAAATGCCACTCAAATTACTCAGAAAAGTGATATCACACCTCTTCAAAACAATCCCCAATATTAGCATACATGTCTGTAGCACAAATTGAGTGAGAAATAAAACTATTTAATAGTTTCTCTGCCTCAGGGTCACAGGATCTCATCCTGGCATCAGGTCAGACTCTTAAAGGAGTAGTTCACTTAAAAAAACTATAAATATGATAATTTACTCACCCCCATGTCATCCAAGATGTGTTGGATTTTCTCTATATAATGGACTTCATTGGGAACCAAACGGTTCAAGGTCCAAAGAGAGTTTCAGTGCAGCTTCAAAGGGCTTTAAACGACACCACCAGACAATGAATAAGGATCTTATCTAGCGAAACGATCTGTAATTGAAAAAAAAAATACAAAGTTTTATAAGCACAAATGGTCGCCTTGCTCTGTTCTGTGATGAGCGTTAGTGACTCTCCTGTTCAAACTCGTTCATCAAAATGAACAAATCTTTTTTCGGAGTCATGACTCGAAGGTTCCTAGATAAGGATCCCCTTATTTATCATCTGGTGTCGTTTAAAGACCTTTGAAGCTGCACTGAAACTTCTCATTTGGACCTTGAACAGGTTTGGTTCCCAATGAAGTCCACTGTATGGAGAAAATCCTGGAATGTTTTCATCAAAACCCTTAAAGGGCACCTATTATGGCATTTAAAATGTTCCTAATGTTGTTCTAGGAGTCCCCAACAACAGTTTTACATGAATGCAATGACAAAAAACACTTTTGTTGTCTTATAGGCATTTACTTTTACCTGATTTGCTCACCGCCTCCCAAATGACTCGTACAACGACTCATTTTTCCAAACCACTCCTTTGCGTGACGCTAATCGGCGGTGATTGGTCAGATGACCCAGTCAGTTGTTTGTTAGGCCAACCAACGCATAAACATATTGATAAAGCACTGCAGTACTACAAGACGCTCTATTCTTTATGACATCTCCAATAACAGCGACAAACATTTCACATATTTAAAGGGGTCATGAACTGGCTTTTTAAATGTTTTTGTTTTGTTGTCTGAGGTCAACTTATGACGTTCGCTTGGTTTTTACATTCAAAAACATAAAAATGAATAAGTTATGGGCTATTTTCTTCCCTAGTTTTCAGCCTACTTGAAAAATGCTCGGATTTTATGGGTGTTTCGCATTGAAGACTAGGAAGTAAACACCCACTGCTGTGAGTGGATAACAGTTTTGCATATTATAATGAGCTTCAACTCTGTCGTCAGTTTCGGTTGGTGCACGTGGGGAATTTGTTTTCAAAACCACTGTTGTAAAATGGCAACCGGAATGATTCACCCAACATGTTTGACCCAGAGTTTGACCTTGAATACAACGGATTGTATACACATACACATAATTATTAGATATCAAACTATCTGTAACAATGCATTGCTAGCCAAATAGATTATTATTTTTAAAATAAAAATTTTACTCACATAAGTGTGTTGCACCACTCCTGTTGGATCCAATATAGAAGGTAACGTAGACTAATCATGTTTAACTAATCAACAACGATGTTCCGTACAGATTAACTTTAACCGCCGATCGCTGAATAAATACTTCTAGGTCATACACAAAATGCATATCTGTGTCGTCTTCATTTCTCCCTCTAATATTATAATGAGTTGACTCTGGGTTCGAACATCGTATGGGCGAATCCAGTTGCCATTTGTCAACATTGGACGTTTTCCCCACGTGCACCGAAGGGTGAGTTGTCAGATCCAATTTAGACGGCACATCACCGTTCTTTTCTCTTAATCGGTCTGCAAATCCAGCCTCGAACTGTGTTTTGTTCACAAAACAATCCTCTGTGAAATGAAGCGAACATACGGATAATGTTTTACACTCATCTGCTGGAACGTCATTAAAAACAAATTTTAACCAGGCATTCCTAATACTGGAATCCAGAGGAAGCTTATGCAGCAACTGTCTTCTTCCACAGTCAGGCACGGCACAACATTTTGTCAACGGAATGTTTATTGCTGGTAGCTCGCTCCGGTTTTGTTTATATGCGTGAATGCGCGAATCGGTGGGCGGGGCTAAACCGGCCGTGTTGAAGTAGGCGTTGATGAGCTGTCATACTTCCCACACAGCTGGTGTCAATAAAAGCTTTTATTGGACTAACAAGGTCGTTTTCAGTTCTTAAACTTACAGGATATTCTTATAATATGATGACCTCTTCAAAAGCTCAAGGAAAATTTGATTTCTCAGTTCATTCCCTTTAAAAAAATTACATTGGAGACCTGAGACGCTGCGCTGGCGTAACTTACTTACACACACACCGCGCGCGCGCACACACATACTTATGCCTTCCCTCCTCGCGCCCGACGCTACAAAACCGTACAAAACCCATAAAAGCAACAATTATTAATAATACTTACAGGTTGTGATTTGAAGGAGGAAGCTGATCCATATACACTGGGTAAGTAAGTTACTGAGCCCTCCTTCAGGAACAACCGCTTGCGAATCCACATCCACATTTATGTTTTTGAACGATCCGTCATTAAAATGATGAGAACACAATCGGGCTATACTGTTGTGGTATCTGATTGCAAATATGAACTCTAACCACCGATTCTTCACATGCTCGTCCCTGGTAAATGAAAACAAAGTGGCTGAGCTATATGCCACACCATATGAACAGTCATTTTCAAAAATTCATGATAGGGGCTCTTTAATTTCTTTTCAAGTGAGGAAAGAAAGACATTGACATCTTGGATGACATGGGAGTGAGTAAATTATCCGCAAAAGTATTTTTAAAAGTAAAGTACTCCTTTAAAACATCCGTTGCTAATAGTCAATCATAATAGGTGCAACTGCTCCTGAAAACCTAAAATTAATTGTGTCATATCTTTTGCATCAGAGCTCTTCATTAACAGAGCAGTAAATGTCATCTTGTGATATTGTCTGTGAAATATGTGGGCATTTAAGTTTGCAATCGTATAATCTAACTGAAGAAATCCATTTAGCTACAGGAAAACAATCACGTCTTTCATTATATGAATAAATGTTTTTGGTCATTTGAACTGGTTCATTGTAAAAGGTCTTTGCCCACCAGCAACAACTTTTCAAAGCTCAAAAAGACAACTTGATATAAAGTCATTGGTATTGCTTAGTCTTACTTAAGCTAATGCATTTAGTTTTACAGCATCTCTCTTATAGCATTTTGGCTTAACCTGCTTCTGGTACTTTGATTTCTCTGGACTGGAAGTACCAGGTCCATAATTTGTATTTGAACAATATTTATGACCAAGATTTTTTATTTACTCAGTGACCCTGTACATAATACTTTATGCACCTATATCATGAAAGAGCACATGTGATAGTTGCTGGTACTAGATCAGTGACTATGGCTCATGAAACATACCCACAGTAAACAGCGACCAGTTAGCTGCACAAGAACAGAGGGAAAACCCTCCTCTGAAACCAAAAATATTCACATATTTTTGTGCATGTATTAAAAAAAATAAACGAGACAAGATGACAGTCATACACTTGCTGGCCATTTTATTGATGTTATTTTACAGTGGAACCAATGATAACAGAATCGAAACCAGCAATTAAAAGGCAAAAATTAACAAAAACAAAACAAAAAAAAACAAAGAATAAAATATTTTAAGTGTTCTACATGCTATATCTGATCCTAATTAAATCATGCTGGCTTGGAAAAAAAATACTTTAATAAAAACATACAATTAAAATAAAATTAATGACTTACAATATACTTCACCATTAACTTCATTTTAAATGTACCTTCCATTGGTTTTCTTCCATGCACAATTTCTAACAATATGTACGTAAATATATATATATATATATATTTATAAAAAAAAGAAAAACAAAATTAAGACTTTTAGGCGCGTAAAATGCCGCAAAGCAGTATTCCACTCGTACAAAGCACCTACAAGTTAAAAAAAATTCTTATGGTGAATCCTTATGAAAACAAACGCTGGAACTTGGGAGAGCGCCATGAATTTCTGTACAACTCAAAACGGATGAGCAATCATCCACGGCTAAACGAACACAGAGTGCCAAAACAGACCAGAATGGAAGTCCAATGCCTCACATTGAAAAATTACAACGTTCTTAAAATAAATATCACATCTGCTAAAAATAAATAAATGATCTTAACACTTCACTATGGCAAATGCAAAATGAAAAATAGAAATCGCTGTGCACTACATTGTTGAGAGGGCAAGTGTTGCACTACAGTTGGGAGACGGAACCTTCTGCTGTTACCTTGAGGTAGATAACGCCTTTACGAACTTAGTTATCGCTTTGCAAGCCTATGGCCGACGCTTGCTGTGCTGGCATCACGTTTGAGGAAGTTTACAGTATGAACAAAATGACAAAAGGCTTCGCTTTTAAATGGAAATGAGGTGGAAAAGGTCAAATAAATACATTAGCCTTAGTTAATAAACAAAAAAAGGAAGAGAAAGGCCAAGACGCACTGCTTATGTCTGTCCTATTGGCTGTCAGTCAGAAGGTCACATTATGATGTCAGTGGCAGCATCTCCCACTTAGTGCATTATTCCACCCTCTTTTTCTCTATTCCTTTGCTTGCAATGAATAAACCATCTATTTCTCTACTCAACAGTTGTTCCTCTGTCTTTCCCTAACCTGTTTCTGAATCTACAGTACACTGTGTGCAAATGTCATGCCGTTAATTTCATATGTATATGTGTGTCGTGTGTGTATATATATATATGTGTATGTGTGTGTATATATATTTCAGAGTTGGAACTGAAAATTAGAGGGCAAAAAAACGTCTCACGTATAGGAAAACAGTCCAGCACTTTGGATGAACTTACGAACTGAATTCATTAACAATTAATCCACAAATTTTAAAAAAAGAAAAAGTTTCCTTAAAAAGTAACCATATGTAAAAAGATAAATGATTCAAGTACAGAAATACATAACTCTATAAAAAATAAGCTGGACTCTGCTTGAACGGGGTGGGTTTTTTTTTTTAATTCAAATGCTTGAAAATGCTGCTGTAGGTTTTATGGGCGATTTGTGGGGAGCGCTTAACAGCAGAGGGCGTTAGCGTGGCCTGGATGGACTTCAGAGGAATGTCAGCCGCTCCTTCGAACCCCGGAATGGCCAGGGCCTCCAGCTGCATGTTAAAGACTATCTCGCCGCCACAGGATATGAAGTCACCCTCCGGAGCAGGCACCTCGACGGGCTCCGGGATCTCGGATTCGACCTCCTCACGCTTGCTGAAGAGCCGGTCTAGGTAACTGCTCTGGCAGCTGCTGTTCTCCTTCTGGAGCTGCTCGTCTTTGCGGACATCCCAGCAAGCCTCGTCGATCAGGCTGCTCTCGGCAACGCCGATGTCCGTGAAACTTTCCCAAGGACAGGGTGTCCGAACACCAAGCTGTGCCAGGTTGACTAGACACTTCTCTTCCTTTTCCTGACTGATGGACTTGGACATGGAACCGCAAGGAGCACGAGTGTCCAGTTGGGAAACTGAGGTGTTTAACTCATTTCAGGAGGTCAACGTCACTGGATTCCGGCTGGAGGCTCAGTTTGATGGTGCTGGCGATAAACGAGTCAGAAGTCGAAGCCCTGGCTGTGGTTCTGGTGTTTTTCTTGTTCACGATCCTTCTCGGCCACGCTGTGGTTCTGAGATGCTTCCTGCAGGGCGATCTGGGCCTTGACCAGTCCGTTCTTCTCACACTTGCTCTTGCCCTTTTTGTCTAACTTCTCTTTGCTCTGTTGTTCTTTCCAGTTAGAGAGGTTGATGATGAGTTTGGGCTCGTAGTAGTGGTTCACCTCACTGTCCCTCCAGATCAGATTATCCAGGTAGGATGGGGAAACGGCTTTGTAGTTGCAAGTGTAGCTGCAGTCTTGGTCGCAGTACTTGTTCTCGTGGTGATCTTCCTCTTGCCACGAGTGCTCTGAGAGGAGGTCGAATGATGGATCCTCTAGGAACTTTTCGCACTCTCCATCCATGTATTTCCGTGGGTCCGATCTGGACCTCCTCCTCGTCTGTGCCGTCTGACATAGCTCGAGGATCACGCTGCACATCTTCCACTTCATGGGTGCTGTGCAGGTGCCAGTCCTGATCAGAGAACTGACTGTCATGGTACCTACAGTGGGAAAAAGAACAACACATGTAACAAATGTAAATTGATCTGGGTAGCTTGCCAAACAGTTTGAGACTTCTGCTTTTAATCATTCAATTGTGTAGGAGCTGTACTGAAATATTGCTCAAAGAAAATATCTGCCCAGAAGCAATCTTGCCACTGGAAAGATGGCGGCCACAAGAACTGACTTTCCTTGAATAGGCTTTGCTTACACTTACTCTGCAAAGTCTAAGAGAATGATGCTGGTAATTCTCCATTAAGCGTGAGCTCACCTGTCCCAGTTGTAGATGTGACTGTGGCTCTCATCCATGAGCAAGATGTCATCCACCTCATCCTCAATGTGGAAGGGGTGCAATGACACTGGTTCGTCTAATGGGAATGAGTAATCGCTCATGTATGGGTGAGCAAGAGCCTCTTCTGCTGTGAGTCGGTCCATGGGGTTAAAGGTCAAGATCTTCTCCAAGAAATCCAAGGCTGCCATAAACAAATGAACAATAATACATCAGATTTAGCTTGTCATTTAGGTTTCCTTTACCAACACAATGTGGCTTAGCATCAACCGTAGCAGACCTGAGATAATTTTCTAAAATCATAGAGAATGCTATGGACTGCTAAAAAAAAATTGGGTCATGGGAAGGGAGAGTGGCATCCAAGTTTCCAGGAATTTAAGTGTCCATAATTTGCATGCATTCTAACAAAATGCTTGAGCAACTTACCCTCAGGGCTGACACCAGGCAGTAACTTAGCAAGCGGCGTGTGTGGTTCTGACATGTCGTTCCTGATAAAGACGGGTATTACACTTTGAAGCTCCAGTCGGTCTTCCTCATGGACGACCGGAATGGATTCCAGAATCAGCTGCATCTGTTCCAGCTCGTGAGCTCCTGCGCACACACAAATGCTTAATTCAGATAAACTGTCGAAATGTCAAAGCAAATGCACCGTCAATATTTGACAAAACTTGTATACTCAAAAAACTGGTCTTGTTGTGCATGTTTGCCTAGACTTATGGCTAATTTCAACCTCCATTTGAATAATGAATTTCCATGACTTTTCCAGTTGTTAAGGATTATTGGATACACACTTGTAAAAATATATTTTTATAGGCATTATACATACTAGTAAAAATAAATTTTTATAGAGTAGTTTATAGGCAATGAAATATATTGGAGCTGAGAGTAACTTAAAAAAAAGGTATATTCAATAGAAATATTTCCATGACCTTTTACAATTTTATTTAAGTTCAATAACTTTTGAGGGCCAGGAAATCATCATTTTAAAATTGCTAGATATTTCCTAAGCCTGCATTCAAATTAGAATCCACCAAAACCAACAGTTCTGTCCCAGTTTCCAAAAAAAATCTTAACTACAACGCAAGCAAGAAAAAAACAAAACCCGTTGTCCTGGTTTATATTAATACATGGCCACAGGAAATGACCTTCAACTACCTGATCATTGTGTGTGCATGATAATAGAAGATGGAGTCACCAAGAACTAAAACAATTAGGCAGAATACATTCACACAGAGACAATGTTTAATACCTGCAAAGAGTGTTTTTCCAGTCAGCATTTCAGCAAAGATGCACCCAGCGGCCCACATGTCAATGGCTTTGGTGTAGTTATTTGGGGAAAGGAGCAGACGAGGAGAACGATACCATTTAGTGACCAGTCCCTCAGACAGATGCCCCTATGGAAAAGACATAACCAACGTCAGCTTCAAGACAAACATCCTTGGAAATAACACTGAACAAAAATCCTCCAAAGGTTTGCAGAAACTGTAACTCGCATACATTTATGAAGAAACAAACAAACAGAAGAAAAACCTACAAAATGAGCAGTTAATTCATGTTCCTCATGTCTCATCTTGTTCATTGACAAGGTCATGCACTACTTGGCATGTATAAAACACTCGGATTGTACCAGACATTTCCTGAGTAAAGCAGCCAGCACATGGCCCAGTTTCACATCTAGGCTACCCTTTAAATGAAAAGCCTTATAACTACATGAACATTTCATTTTCTGTCACTTTCAAGCTATGCTACAGTCAGGCCCATTGTTATATTCCAAAACAGAGATTTGAGTGTAACTACTGCCCCCCTTGAGTACTATGGTTTGTAACCACCACAGTGGCCCAGGCAAGAATTGACGTTTTTGCTCAACAGGACCAAGGCTTTGCCAAACTAACCATTGTATACTTCTGGCCGATAGATCTAATGGACACACAGAAAGATAATGACTCAAGGACAACACAAATGGACAGACAGACAGATCAGCAATCCCTCTAGACAAAGAACCAGGATAATCCATCTCGTGCCCGACACAATGGCAGACAGACAGACAAGTCATTGATATTAGCCTGCACCACTGGGTCACTGTTCATTAGAGCAGCACGATTCTGTATAAATTAAGAATCACAATTTATTTGTTGTCGTTTCAAACAGAGTGGACAATTCTCACACAATTCTGAACAGACCACTAAACAAAACATGCAATTTACAAGATGCTCAGACAAAATGTTAGCCTAATTGCCAGCCAATGGCCCAAAAAAAAAAAAAAAAAAAAAGAAAGTGATTGAGGCCATAATATATGAATCCACAGTTCACTTCACTGCAAGGGCTATTTCTGTCTAAATCCATGGTCATGTATTGTTTTGCAGGGTCTCGGTTAAGCTTTTAAAAACAGATTACAGCAGACCACGTACACATAGGGCTGGATGATTAACCGAAAAATAATCGAAACAGAAATTCAGAGCCTATAACCGACGTGATTTTACCATGTCGGTTATTTCGGTTTTTGAATACTATCCGCCCACTGTGTGTTAACGTACTTTCCCCTTAAACATAGTAGTCACGTCACTCCACCCCGTCCAGTCAGCGACATTGAAACAACATGAGCCCCTTTCACACAGCGCGTTGATCCCAGGAAATTGCCAGAACAAACACCTGTGTGAGCGCAAACATGGCCCGGGATTGGTGCCGCCAGGTTGGGGACAGAGTAACAATTGCCGTGTTCAGTCCATGGTTCAGTCACGGAGCGCGCGCTGTGTGAACAAAAGCCGTAATGTAATCAATGTCGCGTTGCAGCCTATGATGCCGCTTAAGCCGGGATCGTTCGCCAGCGTGAAACGGTACGTAATGCGCTAGTTTATTATCGAATCAGAGACAAATGCGCAAGCGTGGTTTTTCGAAAAAGAAATCGCAACTCATAAGCAAACTATAGACGCTGCTGAGACATGTCAAGTGTCTTTGCGGGTAACTTGTGTGTGAACGCACTCTCTGATTCCTAGAATACTGAGTCAACACAGCAACAGGAGCTGCTTTTACCAAAGAAACACGCAAAAAAAGAGAGAGAGAGACAGACAAACGCCCAGCAACAAGTGCCTCCACTCCACAAAGCAGCTCACGATAACACAGGCATTTACAGATGCCATACAATATGAAAAGGATTAGTTTTTTAGTTTTATACAAGTTATATTTTACTTTTTAGATGTCAATATTTACAATAATTTATTTTATTTACAAAAATAACTATTTTCTACATTTTTTATTATTTTAAAATATTTAATAAGCATTAAAAGCTATCTGTGTGTTTCCTTATTTTAGAATCTCAAAGATTATGCACTAAAAAATACATACATATTTACAGAATAAGCCTTGCCAGTGACATATGAGAAAGAAAAAAAAAATCGTTCAATAATCGTAATCGAGGTGACTTGTTCGAGTAATCGTGATTATGATTTTAGCCCAAATCGTTACAGCCCTACGTACACAATTGGCCATTGAAAAGCCTTCTCTGGACCAACAAATACCATCAGACAAGACTATCATTTTACATCTCAAACAGACCTCAGTAACCTTTCACTCCCTCTCAAAACAGCACAGATGCCTGGAAGAACACCAACTTAAAGATTACTAAACAATTGTCACAGTCATAGTTTCTGCATCAAAGGTCATGCGCAAGGTTGCATCATGCAATGAGAGCAGATTACCTGGAAGTAGATTACGAACATTCAGATCACATTCTACCAAAAGACTGTGTGAAAGAAAGAGCCTGCTAAAGGATTAAACTTAAAAACTCTCATGCCAAAGACTAAAGAGACCAGACTGATGCTCAATCGAAAGAGAAAAACCATCAGCTGTAATGTCAAAAAAAGATTTTAGAATTTTTACATTATTGTGCTGCGCACAATTAATTGGAAATAAAACTTAAAATCGAAAATGGCTTCAGGCTGTGATTTATGAACTGAGAGGAGCCGGTCTTGGTTTAAACAACAAATTATTCAAACGATCTTCTCATTCCTAAATGACAATTTGCCTGTCTATTAAACCTTTGACAAAAATCACACTGGAACATTAAAACCTGCATTGGCTCTGCCACTGACCCAGAAAACATGATGTATAGGTATAAAACAGCTAGTCTTTTCAACAACACAGTATTGTTACTTCTGTGCTACAAATATTCATATTATTACAGAAATACGTAAGCCATCAAAATAGAGAAAAATCACTTTTGGAAAGTAACTTGGCGCTTCAAGTAACGGTACTATCAACTACATCGTAACACAATCAGGTGGTGACAAGTGAATGTGTTATTTATCATTCATTCAAGAGATTCATTTAAAAACACCAATTCCTCCAGTATTGAAACAAGTATTTATGAGTGAGTCATTGAATCATTCATACAAATAAATTTTGTAAAATAATTCATTCAGAATAAGTTAACCATTTAGAATGCATATCTATTTATACAAGCATACACATTTAAATTATTGTTATACATACACACACACACACTCGTGTAACTCTTTTAGTTTATTCTTAGCTAAAATCACTTAATTTTGTTTTCTAATGTGGGTTCTAATGTCGGTCCCCATGTTGCCCCTCCCATCTTGAAAGTACATTAGCCAAAGAGGAACATACCCATGAATTCAAGCTTCGCCTTTCGTGTTTACGTTTGAGTTAACACTCATGGACGAGGTCGAACTGGAAGCCATTTTAATCTTGGACTACATCGGCCACCGTAGGAGTTAAAACGAAATCGGAATTGAGAGGAACAGAATCTAATATTTACTGGATGGTCATATACCCTTTCACCGCTAGATGGGGTAAAAATAACACACAGAGTAGCTTTTATAATTGATTTTATTGTTGATTAAAATTTTAAATTTGGTGTAACATTGACGGTGGAAATGAATGGGCTTAGACTTAGTGACGGCAACCCAATGCACTGGACATTAGTGACACCAGAATAAAAAAATGCATGATTCTGAAGCTGAAAATACAGAATTATTTTAGACAAAAACATCTGTCTCTGACCAGATATATTTAAAATAATGTGGGCCACTTTTTACTGGTAACAAGACATTTGGCATTCAAGAACTACAAATACACCCCCCATTGCATTATTATACAATATATTCAGGGCTGTATTCAACCAAAGAAATCCTTAGTCGACCAAGGTCTTGTCCTGCGCGACGATTAGTCGACTAAAAAAAAAACCGGATGTTTTGATTGAACATTTTTTAAACAATTGTCATAGAGCATTTATAAAACAACAACGAAAAAACATCGAAAATAAATAAAACTATAATAATAATACAATTCTTTGAAAATTAAGTGATTTGTTTAACTGCAAGTGAGGAGCTCTGTCCTTGGTCTATACTGACGGTCACAATCGCGCACCTGATCACACCACACGCTACAAAATAATATACCTGCTATCTGCCACATAATGCAAAATCCTAACAAAAGCTCTCGTTTATACAGGCTGTATTCTTCTTTACTTACAAAGCTATGGGTTAACTTTTGTCCAGCCGATCTGTTAGGCGTCTTAAAACAACAGACAAAATAGCCTAAAAAAATTATCTGAAATCTAGGCTGTGTTGTAAGATAGCATATAAGTTTAATTTCGTTTTGTTACATTATTTAGGCTACTTTCAAATGAGTCAAGTGTACAGATAAAAACCTATTAAGAAAACAATCTATTGAGTCAGTATGATAAAGCCGTTAAAAGAGCTGCTCACGTCTTTTGCGCGCTCAAGTTTGATTTCAAATAGGCACGCGATGTGCGCGCTCATAATGGAGCAACGCGGTCGCCACCGTCGCCTACCTCCACAAACATGTAGCCAGACAAAAGATTTAGATTTCTTGGACATTCTGTCGACTAAAGTAGCGTGAACTGAATGAATACAGCAAAACCACCTACCAGTACATCCCTTACTGAGCGCGAGCAGCAGCGCAGCCAGTAGGTGAGGTTCCCGAGTGTGTTATGTGTGTGCGCTAAACTGTGGCGCAGTTACAAGAAATAGCCTAAAAGCATTTAAAGTTGGGGATAAAACATAGGCTAATTATATTTAGAATACAGTAATAAATAACTGCTTTATAAAGGAATAAATATCAGGGAGTAAATCATTGAAAATGTATTTCTATTGGCAAAAAAAAAAAATGCGACTGGTCGACCAATAAGAATTTCAGTCGACCAAGACGATATTCGACTGATTAGTCGACTAAACGACTAAAGTTGACAGCCCTACAATATATTCAACAACATAGTAGTTTAATGTAGTACTGACATTAAAACTCAGCAAACTTAAAATTTTTCTTCCTCACATGACTTTTTATTTTAGGTAAACAATACACAAGCATTGTCACAATTCACGATAGCCTACATATTGTGCATTTTTGTATTGCGATATATTGTGACATGATTTATGGTTACACCCCTAGTGCTTATTCAGGAAGTTACAAGAGAAGAGTCTCATAGGGTGAATGCAACACAAATTTCTTCTTAAATGCAGATAGTCAAGCCAAGCTAGTCATGACACATTTTAGGCAACTCATTTGAATTTTAACTGAATCCACCCTCGCTGGTGGCGTGAGGCGGCAGATGACTCATGCAGGCTGTGAGACGGGCTCCTAACCAAACAGCAGGAAGATTAAATGTCAGACAGAATTGACAGACCCAATCGCACCTCATATGTATCGTCATTTGCTACGGCAACAATTACTAAAACTCAAAATTATGGGAACTGTTTGAAATACTTTAAAAATCACACAGCTTGATGGAAAAGGGGCTCACATTTGTATCCCTTATACATAAAAAAAGAACACTTCATTTTGATCTTTCATGTGAGAAAGCAGAATGTATTTTTTTTTCAGTTCTGAGATCATCGGAGACCACAAAAAGTAGGTCAAATTCAACTCTGTTGAAGGAGTTGAGCTCAGCGTGTAAAATGAGTCAATGTCAGAAAGTGCTGAGAGGAGTGAAAAACACTGGGCCCAATTTATGCCTCTAAAAGTTCCCTGTGTGCAAGAAACTTTCACAGCACATTTAACATGTGCACAATGAACAGATAGAAGACGGCCTTTGGTAAACTGACAAAAACGAAAACCTCAAACAGCTGCAGAGAAGAGGAAGAACAAGTCTGAACCCAATGACACAAGCAAACATCAAAAGCAGGACTTGGAAGAAGACCAGAATCCAGAGTGCTAAGCCAAAAACAGAGGAGAGAGAGAAGGGAAGTAGGGGGTTGATCCGCATGTGAATTCCAAACATTCCTCAGACTGGGTCGGATTTCTAGAGCAGAGCATAAAAAGACCCTCTAAAAACAAGCAGCTGCCCTTTAATACAGGACCCTTCTCACAATACTTAAAGCTAGGGTATACGATTTCAAAGATTGTTCATTACTAATGTCCTCGTTTAGATGCTGGTTATAGTTAAATAGTACAATCCTAACAATATGAATAGAAAAAAAGAATAAAAACAATCCATTCACTCTATTGGCTGTACAGCCGCAGAGAAGTTGACCAATGTAAGCTGTCCGGCCGGACAGCTTAGGTTGGCCAACTCCTCATATCCAATCACCAGCTCCACTTGAAACTGCACTTGCCTGACGCTCTGCGTCTCCAACCAAACCGCACCCGACCCCGCCCCCCTCCTTACGCAAGCTAGTAGCTGAGAGACAGTCTATGGTAGTTAGCTAAGTAGCGTCACATCAGGAATGGATAAAAATATAAATGACAGCAGCAAGCGGCCCATGCTTGCCCCTACTGTAAAGTTTGGACGAAAGAGAAAGTCTGTGGAGGAAAGAGCAGAGATTAAATAGAAATGTGAAGAGCGCCGGACTCTGAAATAGGGTCCACTATTGACCGTTGGAGGAAGCTCCAGCGAGACAACTTGCTCATGCTGCTGGTCGGCATTGGCAATGTTAGCCGTTTAGCATCGCCTATCATGAGTCAAAGTAATTATATTTCTTGAAGTGCTTGAATATATTTCAGTATGCCTAGCGGGATTCTGTTCAAGCCGATCGGAATTTGAACAAGATGTGCTGTTAACCTGGTTCAACCAGACTCTACTACATTTCATTCGTATAGAGTCTGGCCTCTCTCCATTGAGAAACGTTTCCTTCCTTGTAGGCGAGTTCACTGTTACAAGTTCAAAACTATTGGATCTGCCCAGTCACTCAGGATCTGCCATAGCCAATCGCTGAACGTGTGGTCGTGAGTGACGTATGTCATGCATTGAAACAACAAGTCCTAATGATCAGAGGATTATGTTTACAATAGGATTTCAGTCAACGAGAGCTGCAGGTTTTGTTAATCTAGGAACAATTATTAATTTGAAATGTATATTCGACACGAAAGACAGCGATGCATTCATTAAAATGAGAAAAAAAATAATGTAACAAAAAGAAATCAAAAGACATTTGGAATAGATAAAAATGTGTGATTAATCGCGAGTTAACTATGACATCAATGCGATTAATCGCGATTAAATATTTTAATCGTTTGACAGCATTAAAATTAACCATTGACATCTAAAACTGAAAATCAAATTATGGCCTTCAAAGTTCAAAGCTCATGTTAACGCAACAAAGAACTATCAAAAGACAAAGAACATTCTGCTTTTCAACAAGAACATTCTGAATGTGGAAGGGTTCGAAGTCAGAGCTTCCAGTCATCTCTAAAACCTCCTTCAAACATTTCTTAATTACACTTTCTCCAGCTCTGGCTAGCACTGCCATGCTCGAAACGTTTTTTTTTTTTAAGCCAAAGAGCTTTGCTTATATTTAGCACTTAAACAGCCAGAGAGCTTTGCTTATGTTTAGAACTTAAACTGCCTGTTTGAATTATAGCTTGCCTGCAGCAAAATCTTAGTTAGCTTTTCAAAACTGACCCCATTTCCATGGAAAGAAACTGTCCTACTGGATGCTGGCGATTTTCAAAACGGACTTCATTGGATTGTCTTTTGAAGTAAAAGGACCCTTTCGTTGGATGAAGAGAAAAACTTGATTCACTTGATTCAAAATTGATCCCCTGCTACAACTGCACGGTTTTGGGTAAATTAAAAAGGAGATCAGTTTCTCCATAATTCTGAAAAGACAACAAAACACACTATTTAGTCTAGAGATTCTTACAACATTTTCTATTAAAAACAGTTAATAGTTGTTTGAATGAAAGATTCAATGACTCACTCAAATACTTCACTTGGTTAATTACTGGAAGAATCAGCATTCAACAAAACTTCAGGATTACATTGCTTAAATGACAATGACTGATGTGATACAATCTTTGTTTGAAGCATCAAGCTACTTTCAAATGGTGATTTACTCTACTTTGATAACTACCATAGAAAGTGTTTATGTTCAATTCCAAACTATAAACTTGTCTCACTCTTAAACTTTTATATTGCAACACAAAAATAGCCTAATGATACTGTGTGTGTTTGAAAAGACTTTGTAAAGCCGTTTCATGCTTATACATGACAACTGCTCTATCGGGGTCAGTGGCTACACAAACAGGCTTGAATGTTCACCTGTGATAGTACTTGTCAAAGGTTTAATAGTCAGTAGCCGAATCATTGTCATTTAAAAATAACATCGCATAGGTGTCCGAATCAAGAACACAACCTTTTAACGATTAATCGTGGTGCTCTTCCCTCTGCCTTACCACCATCCCATCACATTTGATGTCCAGGTTAATTGACGTGTAACGTTAACGTTGTTTAATCGATTTTTTTAAAAAGAACATAAAACTAGAGACTGGAATGGCTGACACTGTGCAGCAGACACGAACGCTGCGAAACAATGTGACCACACAACAGAACACATTATAATCAGTGATGCTGTCGAGACTGGAACTGGTGCGCAGCAACAAATAGCTGACAATAACCTGATGCGTAATTTTTTTTCTGACGTACGCCGAACACTTGCTGTCTTGACAAGGACATATGAATTTGGGTTGGTCGCTTTGTCACGTCCAGTGTAGACTCAGTCTTGTGCAACTTGTCTCGACAACGGTCACATCCAGTGTGGAGACCGTGCTTCCCACAAACCTCCACAACTGAAGTGCTGACTGCAAAGGGTGAATTCGCAAAGGCATCACACACACACACTCTTCTCTTTCTCCATCCATCAATGCACAAAACAGCTTAAACAGGTCAGCAAAAGTGAGAAGAGCACAGCACTTTAACAATGCTCAATGCAGGAAAGAGAAAAATCGAGAGAAAGACAAAAGGAGGAATGGATGGAAGCAAAAAAGTGTGAGAAAGTTTGCTTCTCAACATCTTTTTTGGCTTCTTCTACAAAAACATGACATTTTACTGGGAATCTAACCAGAACCATGAATATCCAAATGAATATGAGATTTTGGTTATACTCAGACAATGTATGGGCTATGTAAATGTGTTACATGAGCCAATTTTAATTGGAAATCGGTCATTTCAAATCCTTAATCAGAATCCGCTGTTTTTCCTTATACCTGCATGATTGAAAAACAATATTCGAGCACTATAAGAAACGGGTACTGTTGAAAAGTCCAGCTATCAAAGTCAAGATAACCATTTCTGGAGCAAAAGGAAACAAATTCCTCACAAGATTACAAAATAAGGGACATAAATCATACACAGATGGGTAAAAGGATCAAGACTTTCACACTCATTCATTGCGCTCATTTGAATTAAAATGACTGAGCTGACTAAATTACAGTGCAAGTGTACTAAAAATTAACTCAAATGACAAGATAACAGTGGGAAAAAAGCATGGATGCACCAAGTTTTTCATAATACGCTTATTGCAGAATTCCATTTTTCCAAAACCATTTTTTTACAGAGACACCAACACTGAAATTAAAGGTTTATTTTAGCCATAAAAAAATGTTTTTAAAAAAGGTATTTATTACATTAATTAAACTCAAGAGATAAATATAAATATTTAAACAGTGACTGTAATAAAAACTTGTTTATATATTCTCAAATCTTTGATTTATGCTTTTTTTTCTATGCACGTAAAAATGGTCAATGAATCCAATTTCTCAAACTTTCAAGTGCTCAAGCTAGTAGAACAGCTGAATCAGTAATTACAGAACCAGGGCCTCATATAGTCTCTCAATTTTCTTGTTCCCTGTAGAACAAACCCAGACCAGAGTATGTGTGGGGGAGTGACAGCAGCTATTCATAGCTAAAGCCGGAACAGCTCTCGCTCTAAAAGGCCTTGGAGGAGGCTTGTCTGAGTACATGTGTGAGAGGAGATCTGGCTGGCATATGATCATGTGAGCCCATAGAGGAGAATACAAATTTGAGACACGTGTATGCTTGAATCCAGCCACAACTTCCAACATCAGTGAAATTACCCCTACATAATTACATTTAGTGTGTGAAGAAATACTGGACATTCCACTCTGATTCCATAAAGGTACAGCTGTATCATTCTTTCCTAATATTTCTGTAGTGTTCCTGCCTGTTCCTTTCAATACACACAAGACACAAATAACCAGATATGAGGAAGCTGCAGTGGAAGTTAACGTACTGGAAAGGGAGTCAGAGAAACAGGAAGTTGGTGTCATTTCAAGGACTGTCGCAATACTATTTACTTCCTGTGAAACAACGAATCAGTGAATGGAATTAAAGCTCATTCATAGCTAAGCCATACAAGACGCCATCTGGATGGGTTTCAATGAGATTGAACAGACTCCAAACACTGAAAGAGATAACATGAAAGTGATTTTTTTAAATACCTTATGGGAATAGTGTGGGTCCATGATGCGGGCGAGTCCAAAGTCCCCAATTTTCAGTACCAAGTCCTCTGTGTTGACGAAGAGGTTGGCGGGGCTTCAGGTCACGGTGAAGCACGTTTGCCGAGTGAATGTATTTGAGTCCTCGCAGCAGTTGGTACATGAACAGCCGTGCATGGTCCTCGGACAACAAGCCCTGTTCCAGTACTTTACAGAGGTCGGTTTCCATGTACTCCTGTACGATGTACACGGAGTTGACTTCCGTCAGAGAGCTCACGTCCTCTCGCAAGTCTCCTGCCACTGGGCCCGAGGGTTTCGAACACCTTTACGATGTTGTCATTATCGAGTCTGCGGATGATCTTGATTTCACGTAGTGCATGTTTGACACTCTGAGGGTCGGTCAAGACTATCTTTTTCACAGCGACCCTCTTGTCACAATCGGTGTCGACAGCGGAAAAGACCAGTCCGTTTCCCCGTAGCCCAGCGGCTTCAGGTCCATGTAGCGAGGGCCCAGGTCGAAGCCGTGAATGTTCATAAGGCTCTCAAATTTCTCTGCCATTTTGCTGTCTAGAAAAGCAGCTCTTTGCAGATGTTCTAGCTGGAAAGATTTCTGATTTATCTGATATGCACCGATCTTGAGTTGCAACTACTAGAGCTAGATGAGAATGACAAACCTAAAAACAAAGACTGGAGCGCTTTCCCCGACCGACTGCAACAGCGTATTTTGGGAGATGCTGGGAACTGATTTGGATATGTTGCCAAGATATGTTGTCATCATACACAACACTTTTTAGCAGCTTTTTACTAGATTTATGTTTATTTCTATCTTTAATAGGGTACAATGGAATGAATTTGGAGGCCAATGAAATATCTTTGAAAGCAACCGAAATAATTAAAGTCACTAACTATAAAACCATCGTCACAGTGCAGAAATTTTCAGTGTATGACTGGCCCTGAGTAGCAGCATTATTAGCGGTCCAACTAAATGGTGTTAAATCTACTTTTTTCGAATCCTGTTTTGAGCACCTGATGTGTGGAAAGCAAAAGGGTTGTGATCTCAGTGAGACGTTTCCTTCTCAATGATCAGGCGGCTCCAGCTCACCGCAGTCGCAATCAAAACTATCCTCCATTTTACACTGGGATACCCTGAAAAACAGAGAGAGAAAAAACAACAACCAATTAGCAACATTACCATATATCAGAAGACCAAAACTCAAAGTTGTTTACAATTACAATCCTTATTAGCACTTTGCAAATAGGATTTCCCTTTTCTATGGGAGACATTGAAAAATGAATTCATCTGATCCATGTTCTGAGACCATACGATATGGAAGAGAATGTAACGATCTTGTCTGAAAATATATTTAAAACGCCAAGACCATAAGTACACAATACAGAGCACTGCTTGTTCAGTTCTGAACTTTCTGAATGAATTTCCGCCGGTAAAATGACAGCCCTCTTGAGCAATGTTTCCTGTTTGTGTGATTGTTCATGAACCCCATCTCTGATGCGTCTACAGTATCTGATGTCATGGGTTCCTATTTCTCCACCCCAGACTGCAGTAACCACAGTGATCTGTAACACACGTGTAATGGATTAACACGGGCCCCGGCCTGTGTCTGAAGACACAAAGGTTGGGGGTGATTCAGCCACGTTGCAGTAGTGTGTGAGGGAAATTATGGCCGACCGGCTGCCAACCATTTTGTAAACTGAATAAGAGAGCCAACAAACACTGATTCAGTCCTGAACTAACATTAAATCAACACCTAGAAGTCATATTTAAACAAAGACAAATTGAAAGTGTGTTTTAAATAATAAACATAATCCCACTAAACATGTTTCTGTTATGGACCCACCACAAAAACTCCATTAAGGACATTCTATGACAGTGTTACTGGCACATTTAACACTCAAAAAGTAAATGTTATGGAATACCTAACGTTAGCTACATATATTAACAATTCAACACTAAAGTGGATAAGGATGTGGTTGAGGTGTGAGAGTTTTAGAAACAAAATACAACAACGAGGAAAACGTATACTGTGTTGTACAGATATGGTTTGTTTTTATTGCGGTTCAGTAAAGTTTAGTCAATCAGGATGTGTTTTTATTGGTCATTATCGGTCCTCCATTTTACTGCCACATGCTACATGCTAAAGCTAAAACTGAACACCGGCTCTGAGTCGAAATACTACAATTAAAACAACTGTAAAACAGAATTTATTACCTATAAAACCAAGAAGACTCCTTTACATAAAAACAGTATTAAACTGAAGTTATAATAAAACCCACAACAAATAGCGACAGCATTCACGTAAAACACCAATTCACCTTAAAAACAAATATTGAACAGATTAATAAACCAGCTAATGGTGAAATACAAACGTTAATATCGCATATTAATGGCTCATGTAGGAGTAAACGGTGTGTTCTAATGATATAAGTGTAATATATTGATGTTTTTAAGGCGCTTCAACGTGTTACCTGAACAAAGAAGGTTATTGTGCCGCGGATTAACGTTACCATCGCACCGCCTTTTCTTGCCGTTAAAATAAAGCCTTTAACCAGTTAAAGTAGCTATATTTACACCCTGAGACACGCTCAAACATAAAATAAAGACATAAATTAAGTACTCACTCTTCTCACGGGTGTCATGTATATTTTATCCCTAACCGTTCTTGGTTAAGGTTTGTATGCGCTACCAGCGCGCTCTCCTCGCAGACTGCTGTGTGAAGCGCTAGTGTTGTTGAGGCACTGTGAATTAGCGCTGCCACACATGCGCACTGTGCGCTTCTATTTCTATCTGTATGGCGTGTTGCTGCTCTTTGAAGCGTTACTACGCATGGGCATTGAATGCTCTCTGCAATCATCCTGCTTATTTTATTGCTATGGGAACCTCGGCGTTTTCAAGCTTGATTCCAAATCATTAAATTGAAACTCACTGGAATAACCACAACATCTATAAAGAGCATAACATGTCAAGCTTAAGCTTAATATTGCAACAGCTCATAAAAATACTATTGTTTTAAACAATTCATTGTCACAAATTCAATATATTTCAGCTTTTTTTTCTTTTTGGAAAACAGACAACAATAGAAACAATCACAGAAGTGCTAATGTTTAACAAAACTACAAATACCATTACAAACCACATTTAACCATTACAACTATTACCAAATGGTTTCCAGTAGCATGGATGCCAAATGCCAACTGTGCTTTTGTAAACTGTTGCCATGGGTTGATTTTTTTTCCCACTATATAAAGTTTTGACATAAACTGTAATTGTATGGAAACGCTTTACATTCTACCAATGATGCAATAACTGCTAGCCTATATATATATATATATTGTGAGAGATTGACCTTTTAAGCTCTTTTATGAAAACAGACTATTTATGAATAGGCCTAGTGATTTTCAAGTTAAAATAGTGTATAACACAAAACAAAAACTATAAAATATGTATTATGGGTGTGCCACATATGTGTTTGATATTTGAATATCATGCTGTTTTTTTTTTTTTTTGGGGGGGGGCAATTTTTGATAGGCCTTTAGGCTGGTTTTGTTACACAGATGATCTGGCAACAGAATTTGGTTATTAAAATTAATTGCTGTTTCAAGACTATTAAATTCCAGATCCTAATGTTCACACTTTCTCATGGTTGATAAAGCAGGGTCGTTCTGTTCTGTCCTGAGGTCGGTAGGTTTAGTCTTAATTGCACAACTGACACAAATTAGCCTAAGACATAACTGTCACTATAAGTTCTCAGAATACAACAGTGGTCAAATGCTGAAACTAGAGTCTTATATCTTTTAAATGACGTATAGTGTGTCAAGGTAATAACATTACTTTTAACTATTAAAAAATGCTTCAGTGCGCCGGCGCTCTGGCAACGTCATGTATGTGTAATCCTCAATGAATAAATCGCTGCTGACATTGGATCTGCCAGTAGGGGCAGACTGTTTCAGATCTCAATGTTCCCATCATTCAAGATTTATTGCCATTAAGCTGCTGCTCGAATAGCCCTGGGTCTGGGGTGATGTAATTATTTTCGGATGCATCTTGAACTTTCAGGGTAACTTACTGAATGCATTTATTTAAAAGTTAGCCTATTTAGTTAGATCCTTATTTCCTTTTCACATTTTCGACAACACCATCACATAAACAGCCCTTTAAAATTTTACGAGTAATAATATCAACAACAAAACTATTAAGAAATAATACTAATAAATAAATAAATAAATAATCATTCAGGTTCTTATCTGATGCAGACAGCATGTTCTGTTCCAGGTGCCCAGCTATACTCACTGCCAGTCGAGGTCGATTAGTTGCTTCCTCCCTGTTTCGCCTCGCTTATTTCCAGAATGCACGTTTTAATATTAGCATAATGTCTTCATATGGCTATAAGAAGAGGTCTGAGCGCACGACGCATAATGGTGTAGTAACATATACCCGAGTTGCCCAAAAGTCATCTGATGCCCACAAGGCTCCCGACTGAAACGATAACGAACACAGTGGTACACACATTACATGCAGCAAAGTTGAGCTGCATGGACTCGAACTGAAAAATCAGGACTGCATGTCCTGCGCCAGCAGTGATTGATGAATGGACGGATGGAGCAATGCAGCATCAGGAGATACGCACGCATGTGAATCCCCATGTGCTCGCGTCTATGCCGCACTGCGACTGCGCAACACTCACAGCCCAGTGTGTGTGCCCTACTCGTCTATATATCACAATGTATTTAGGCTATACAGCCTACTACTCTTGACAGGATAAAAACATTATATTAAGATAAAGTCTCATTATACATACATTTAAGTATTATTGTAATGTTTTTTTTTTTAAGAATGGCTGCTGTAATTGTAAACTAGGCCTAGCCTATATAAAATAGTAAAAATGTTCAATAAAAAAACTGAAAATGGTAAATCATTCAACCCTATATTGCTTGAAATATGAATGCTGCGCTTTTAAAGGTAGCCTATTCTAGTAAAATATGCATGCTGCTCCTTTCCACAATAATGCCATGTTGATATGGATTTCATCAAACCAGTAAAAAAGACAAAAGTAGCCCATGAAACCATTGCGGTGTATACCAATTCTTCCAAAACTACAGCTGTGTGGGCATAAGATTAAACTTTAAGTCATTTATTCACTGATTTCCCTTTTTGGAGCTTGAAAGCAGACGCTATTTCATTGAATGGAAAAGAGCAGCTTGGACATTCTGCAAGATGACAATTTTAATTGGATGTACTATCATATGGTCCAAGAGTTATTAACAAAAATATGTCCCCCAAAAAATAACATATTATGCCCTCTATATAAATCTATTGTTGATTGGTCTGCACATTCTACCCCCATTAGCATCTCATTTAATGATATGTTTAAATATGTACCACATTATAGGCCTCCAAGATTGTGGCTTAAGTCCAATATAAGGTATTTGCTTGTGGAATTATTAAGAGGTTACTCTGGGGCAATGTTGTGTAACTCTGAGACATATAGTGTTACCCCTTATTAAAATTTTATGATGGAAGGGTTTCACACAGTCCAGTCTCACAGCAAATGTCTTGTATGTCAGTCTAGAAGCTCAAATCAACCCACATAACACATGCATGACCTATGCAAACCTTTGCGATTGTAGAGGGATGCATTTGAATAAAAATAAACATAAGCCAGTGGTGTGACTTTGTGGACTTTGTGTCTGCAGCATGTGGAAGGAGAACAGTAGGTGTTGGGTAACAGCTGAGGTGTGTCATTCACTCACACACATCAAACATTGAGGTTTATGACCCTCTAAGTCACCAGACTGTCTTAACCAAACAGATGCTCATAACCCACTTTCACAAGCAAACATTTAGCATTTATAAAGTGACAGCATTTCAAATCACATTCACATTTAGAGACTACCAGACAAAAAATGTGAACTTATCCTTATATTTAGCTTCTATTTAATAGTTATTTTATTTAATTAACAAGCCCTCTATTACTTTTGGTCATACCAAGGTAAGGCAATAAAACAAAAAAACCTTAACCCAATGTAGGCTACTAAACACCATTTGTATACATATTTAATAATATTACACAAACCCTGTTAATTTCATTTGTAAGTAGTTTGACTAATTATATTTTTGTGGATATGATCTCCTGGACTTGCACTGAAAAAACCCAGCCATGTTAAGGACTCTTTGCCTAGCAACACCCTAGTGACCATATAACCATTTGAAACCCCTATAACTGTTAATCTTTAACACACACACATACATACATACATACATACATACATATTATTGTTATTTTTTGAAGCAGATTTTATCAAATTACTTGTTAATGTGCTGTTTATAACCCAATTATGTCAAGTCAAGTCAAATTTATTTGTAGAGTGCTTTTTACAATCCACATTGTGCAGCTCAACAGAAAATCATAATATTAATATTTATAATATCTTCATACCTTGTGGTCACATTTAACAGATCAGAGCTGGGTTATATAGTTTACATTTAGTGACTATACAATCAATTAATCAGATTAGATATGCCAAATAGCATACATCACCCTGTGCAGTTATAGCCTACTGTATATATTGGACTAATACATCCAACTTTATTAAAAGAGTTGGGCCATAATATTTATATTTAGTGACAAAACAACAAAATGAGGCAGGTGAGATTTGCTATTATTTCACTTTATACGTCTGTCAAGAGTTAATAAGCAGCATTATAAAATGGTTAGTTCCAATCCTTGATTCTGATTGGTCATGTGCTTTATTAAAACACGGCTATGACCGCTTCACCCAACGGTTCTATTTATCACTGCGCAACACTACAGTTCCTAAGTTGTTTTTATTTGAGCTTTCATGCATATTACACATTGGACAACACATTCTCATCCCAGGACGTCATATAACTGACGTTTTTGACCATACGTCAACATCCAACGTTTTAGGGTACCCTTTAACGTCAGTTAGATGACGATCCTTGGGCTGTCATCCAACTGACGCTTTCACCTTTAACGTCAGTTAGGTGACGGGGTAGGTTTAGGTCTGGGGTAGGGTGAAGGATTAGATAGCATCATCTAACCGACGTTAAAGGGTACCCTAAAACGGTGGATGTTGACGTATGGTCAAAAACGTCAGTTGTATGACTTCTTGGGATGAGAACGGGCTGCCGTTCATGGTCAGGGACTATTTTTTTTCTAGCGGAAGGAAGGCTTTTTGTGATTTTACTTCATGAAAGTTGCACTAATACATATTTGTATTACTTTACTTTATTTATTGTGTGGTAACCGTTTTATAAAAGCAATAAGGTACTTGAGGCAAGTGCTGTATCGATGAGTAAGTCGTTACTTATTCACGATACAGCACAGCCTCTCATACCTGATTGCTTACATAAAGCACATGAGACAGGAGTAGCAAACTTCATTCATCTGGTTTTACTCTTTCACTTCATTCTCACACATAACACAATACACAACAGTTCAGGCTTCCTTTTTAAAGTAGTAGTTCACAATATAATTTATTTATGAACACATTTGTATTATATACATTTGTATAAACACATCCATACATCAAATTTAAGTGACAATAATTTACCAATTATGCTTTCAGAACTTCATGTTTAGGTCGTATGAGTGCATGTGTAGTGAGCAGTGTTTTCAGGCGGAATTGTTAGTATGCATGAAAATGCAGTGAGATGGGAAGCATTCCATGTCTTTCCATCACTAAGAAACTTTCTGTGTTGCTAGGAACGTGCAAGGGGGTCCGTACCCTCAGTACATCCCCCTCTTGGAAACAAGGAATGAGAGCACCTTGCTTAGCATCAGTTTACATTTTCATTTGGGGTTGCAGCTGAGTAAACCTTCGGTGAACAGTCATGCCAGTTGACGGGTGCACAGGAGCAGATGGCAAAATAGATGTGTGCATTTGCCTGCCGTCAGAAGAGCTGAAAGGGTGAAGTACCAGTTGAAGAATGTGGAGCGGCACAGTACACCTACAAGAAGTCAGTTACCACATGGCTGATTTGGACGGTGTGTTTGAGCACACATTTGAACCTCTCTACAGCACTAGCTGCCAGCGAGTAGAGAGAGGAACGATGGTGACGAATATTCCTTCCTTCCAGAGAAGTAGCGAAATCAGTAGATGTAAACTGAAAACCTATCACAAAAACTTATCACAAAAAATACTCAATGGATTTCATGGTGGCTGAAGACGGATGACAGAAACAAAATCACAGAATCCCAAGTGACAGTGTGAGTAAAGGAGACCTCATGCTGCAATGGTCAGTTAAGGTTATAGCAAACCTGTAGTCGGATAAATACCAACTCTACAGCCACTTTCTGCCATGGTTCATCTGGTTTTAGGAGTAAGGACATGCAAAGCACCATGATCCTGAGCATCCATCCCTGGCCATCGAATAGAGATCACAAAAGCCGTTATTTGGTTCTCACCTCTCTCTAGCCCCTTTCACACAGAGATTCTGGAAAACACACTGATAATGTGACCCGGCATTTGTCCCGGGATTGTTTGATTTCGGTTCATTCACACTGCCAGTGATTTGCCGAGATCTGTGAGTGCGTTCACACACAACCCGTAAAGATCCCGGAAAGGCACATGACGTCAGATGAGACGCGTGACGTACGCATCGAAAACATGTACATGCGCATACCGTTCCACAAAACTGGTAACCGATCTCAGCTTCAGCACGGATAGTGAGTAGCTCCTTGTCTCTGCTTCGTTCCAGTTTGCAGACATTTATTCGTCCTTTCTTGTTGATGTACGAACACAAACTTTCTTCTAAGAGCAACAGAGTTCGTGCGATGGCACGAGCGTCATCACTATGACACACCCCTTATGGCATTGGTCCAATAATCCATGAGCCTCGGAAGATAGAGCAGTCCTTAACAGACAGTCCCAAACAGAGTTTATAGTACCGCAATAACTCAGCGTCCGCCCTTTGAGTGTAGGAGGCCAACCATTGGAAATCTGTGTACGAAGTTTAATTAAAGCAGGACAAGAAGCACATGCATCAGCATCAGCAGCAGAAAGAGAATTATAGGCAGTAGAAAGAAAAGTGACAAACTCCCCATCAACAGGAGCTGGAGCAATGGCTTTATCTGCAGGAGAAGCATTTTGAATGGCCTGTACACGTGATTCATCAGGAAGAAGACCTTCCCTGAAACAGGACAACAGGCTGGTTTGCCAGAAATTACACTTGTGTTTATTAAGCTGCAAGCCAGCAGCTTTTAGTCGTTGTAAGTCCGCTTTGTCAAGCACAGGCATGTCAGATCCATGAAAGTTGTCCAGGTAATTTTCAACCCCAGACAAGCCATTCAGGATAATGGTCATCATCTTCTGAAATGCAACGGGTGCTGAAGCCAATCCATAAGGAACACATCAAAAATGGAACAGTCCATTGTGAGTAACAAAGGCTGTGAGGTCATGACTGTCGTGTCCTCATGCAGTGGTTCTTGGTAGTAAGCATTAGTCAGGTCAATGGTAAAGAAAACAGAACCTTATAGTGCAGAGAGTAGTTCGTCAGTGACTGTGTTTACATCCAGCCAATAACCCATTCAAAACCGGGATATTAGCAATAACCCGGTTGCGAACGGCCATGTAAACACCAGCAAAAACCCGAAAAATGATCATATCCTGGATTTTAAAAACCGGGATATTATACCTGGGGTACCCCTTTTCTAACCCGAATTTTTGGTCATGTAAACGCGTATAGGCATATCCCCATAGTGATTTGTGTTCTGCGCATGTTCTATTCGCAAGGAATCTTGGTCTTTTGAGTAGAAAAACTTCTCTGCGCATACAAAAATCCGCGTGCAGTATACCGGAAGGAAACATGGCAAGACACAGCAGAGCATACTTTTGGAGCGAGCTCAGTAACGTTACCAGCATCTAAGCGCAAACAAAGACGATCGCTAACTGCCCCGAACTATTCATTATCCGCATGCTGCTGTTGTTGTTGTCTTTGGATACAGGAAGAAGACTCAGAAATGACGCATTTTGCGTCCTAAGGTTATCCGTACGTCTAGACGCTAACCGCGCGTCGCCGTTTACATCGGGATATTGCAATTCCATGTATACAGGAGAAACTCTGTCTGCTCACGCATGTAAACGGGTTATCCCTAATGTTTCAGAAGCCCAAAACGTGACCGTAACCCGACCATAGCCTGAAAATTGTCTGCATGTAAACGTAGTCTATGTCTGGCAATGGAAAAGAGTCCATGATCACTGTTTTATTTGGCTCTCTAAGGTCATCGCACATCCTAATTTTACCTGACTTTTTCTGTGTAACGGCAATTTGTATACACCCATGCAAAGGCGTCAATGTGTTCTATCACCCCAACTGCTTGCAAACAATTTAATTTCTCTGACACAGCAAAACAAACAGAGAGTGGAAGATGGCAAAGTGTTTGCCGCACAGGTGACATTTTCATCCAGCTTTACACAATGTATTAGGTTTTTGGCACATCCCAAGCTCAGTTGACTCAGCAATAGTGCACTGAAAGACTGGCACTTGAGGAAAATGTAGCAGGAACTGAGTGGTCATGAAGGGAAATGTCTCCAAACCAACAGAATTTTGGCTTTTGTATATGTCACAAGCCTGGCCTTGGGTTGCGATAGCACAATTCAACCACCAAATCCACCACACAAGACTGTGAGTCAGAACTAGATGTAGTCACTGTGCTTGTAATACTAGGAGTATGAGCTGAATATTATGTGTACAGTAGAGTAATTTGTGGTAATTTAATTTCACAGATCTTGCACTGGTTTGACTTGCTGATCGGTTTAGCATGAAATCAAATGTTTTACACTTCCTGCATGTTGCAGTTGCAGTCTGGCAGTTCACAGTGTTAGCTAAGTGTGCCCTGGTCCACAACAAAAGCATAACTTCCTCTTCCCCACCTGAACAGAATTAAGAGGTGCATGTGACAGTTTTTAACTTGGCAGGAATTTGAAATGGATTCAGCCTGTCGTAACAGCTCTGTCCAGAGTGAGATCAGTTTCTAGTAAAAGTCTCTTACATATCGGTGGGCTAAACACAGTCTAACTGACCGTGAATCATTTCATCCGACCAAACTCACATGAAACAACAAGCTCTCGCAAAGCAACAACGTACTGTAAAACTGTCTTGTGAGGGAGCCTCACAGCGTTTACGGAAGGCGTAGCATGGCGTTTAGCTTGTATTAGCTTTTGGCACGAAGAAGGCTTTCTATGCTTCCTTCCATCCTTATGTTGTACCTGTGGGCAATGATAAGAAAACCTGTTGACCCACTGTGTCAAAGCAGTGAAGCAGTACAGCTCTCCTGTTTGACGGATCTTTAGTCGTAAAGTATCCCCTGTGGCATCAATAACCTGTAGATATTTTTCAGAATCCACAGCCATGGGTTAAATGGCATTGCTTGCTCAATGGGGCAAGGCAGGAAAAACTTGTGAAAGGCACGTTAGCAACAGCCATCTTCCTGACCAATGCTACTGAGAAAAAATGCCTAATCCCCATCACTAATTTGTCAGGACAGCAGCAACAATAGTACTGTGATAAAAGTTGTGTAAGCAGTGACAAAGTACACAAGACAGGTGTAGCGAACTTCATCCATCTTGTTTTACTATTTCACTTCCGTTCTTGCACATTACATCATACAGTTCAGACTTCCTTTTCTAAAATAGTAGTCCACAATATGAACACAACATAGTATATGTGTATGTTTGACAGTAAGAAACATCTGACTTTATAAAAAGAGCTGGGCCATAATAAAGTACATTTGACATTTTGTAACGATATAAACAATTACACAGCTGAGATTATCACAAAATCAAAATAAATGTGTAATGTTTTAAACATTTACACACCATTTAACATACTTTTTTATGCAAAACAACTTTCAGTACAGTAGTTCCCTTGGGGGCAATCCAGAGCCACTTATCAAGGGCACAATGGCCCTCTATAGTTCCTGGGTCACCACTACTTGGCATCAACCCTGCAACCATTGTGTAAGCAGGCCAGATCATTAACCACTTGGTGACCACAACAACACTGACACCATCACAGTTAATGACATAACCTTTCGGGTGACAGCTCCATTCTGGAAAGATATTGAGTTGTCACGGACGTCCACTGAAAAACTACTGATCAAAACAATAAAGCAGTAGAGGAATGTTCCATGATCTATAGTTTACATAATCCAGTGAGCTAGTTATTACAGTCTACTGAGCCTCCTACACCCTCGCACGAATCTCTTTGCCGAGCGCCTGCATCACACACGCTGTTTACTGTTTGTGTTTACATGCTGTATAGAGTTGTATTGGGGATACAGCACTCTTCATTTCAAATAGTTGATTATTGTGACGTATAATTACATTACAATGAACCCAGGGACAACTCTATCGGCTGCTTAATGATGTTCAGATGAAGCTGTGCTGTAAATTGTAACTGTGCAGGTTTAGGGGTCACTGGTGCACTTCTGATAATGAGAGTTTTGAAGCTTCGCTATGCACAACTGAACCATGCCAGGATCTTCCTGTCACTCCTAAATCCTGAAGCTGTCCATGTGCACCCTGTTTTCTGGGCCCTTTTCCCAACCTGTCATCATAAATCCCGAACATTCAGTGTCTATATTACATGTCCCCAAAGAGAGAAGGGCGGCAGGAGAAAGGTCTCTGAAAGTTAGTCAGCGCACTGTATTAGTATTAATCATAAATTAAGCAGTATAGTTCAGCAAGTGAAGTCAGGTAAGAGCAGGTAACTTACCATGGCTGAATTCATCCAACAACTGTTGGGAGCACATTTCGAGTCAGTAATCCATGTAAAAGTATCCCAAAAAAAAACAGTATCCAGCAGACAGAGGTTAAGGGCAGGTTGACTGAGACAGCAAGAGGGTGTCCAGAGTAGTTGTGTTGTGGATGAACACTCATCTGTTTCTGAACTCCTCCATAGTGGGCTGTTATAGGCTAAGAGAGAAGGGGGCGGGGCTTCTTCTTTGTATGGTTCTGTTATTCAGCTCCAACTCTAGTCCTTTACAGGTCACTCTACATGCACTCTTTTAAACTATCTCTCTTGATCCTTCAGTCCCTCCTTATTTTTATCACTTTCTACCTATTTATCTTTTTGTCATTTAAACTACTGTGTGTTCAGTGCACATAAGCAAGCAACTTTTTTGTATACAGCAGCAGTTTCATGGGTGTTTGAGTTAGAGGTGAGTCAAATAAAAAGAGGAATTATGAGAAGTTTTAGAAACACGAGTTCACCATTGGCAAAATATTATTTCAGCTGATTGTTCTGTTCTAAAAGATTCCGGCTGATTCATTTAACAGCCACACCTTATATGTTTGATATTGCATGACTAACATTTAGTGCACACAATAAATTAATCTAACTTGACAACATTAGAATCATTCAATCGAATTAAATAAAAAAAAGACCCTATTTACTTTCTTAATACATGCCCATGGCCGTATTGTGATTGATTATTATTCCAATAGGAAATAAAACAGGTTGCTCTATGTTATCTTTCCTAATTGGCTGAAGTTACCAAGTGCTCTTATCCTTTAATCCTTCAATTCAAACCACATGTCATAAAGAGACCACTTTTCATGATTAAATTTCAACCTGTTCCTGAGGTTTCACTAGTTGGTAATACTGTACTTTATGTTTGGCATGTGAATTCATTCATGTTGACTTTAAGTATTAGAATACAGATGATTGTGATACACTATACAACACTGACCCGAAGGATCCTATTAATTCTGTTAATAACATTTAAAAATATACAAATATAATTAGGCTGTTAAAATGTTAGTGGGGCAAAAAACCCACATTATTTATACAAATACTTTTACATATTCATCCCAACACAGTCTCATGAAGATGCGTATCTATACCACGAGTGTCATTTCTCGTGGCATTTATACGCCAAAAACGTTTTTTGCGTGTATATGGTACGCACTAAAAAACCCTGGGTTAGGTTTAGGGGGGAGGGGGTGGGGAATTCGTGCATATTATACGCCAAAAAGTGCGTATCATATGTACGCGAAAGTGCGCGTGCCATATACACGCAAAAACTGAGTTTTGGCGTATAAATGCCACGAGAAATGACATTCGTGCCATACATACTAACTTTCATGAGATCGGGCTGATTCATCCATATCTGTAGCTTTTATTGCCTTGAACAAAACTTTCAATAACCTTTGTTTCAAAATATATTCAATAATTGTAGCGAATCACATTTGCTACTTAAACCTACAACATTTTAAAAAACACATTAAATGGTAGCTAGCAGAATCGACTTTTGGATCAGCCAAATATCCACATGCATCTCAAAAAGTGGATGTTTTTGTGGCATCTAGTTTAGAGGAAATTAAAATCAAATGTGCCTTTTACCCCGGTGCATGCACCTTTAGCCCTGAACCATATCATAGAAACACACTAATTCATGTGACAACTATTCAACCATAAAAAAATTGGATTGTGTACAATGGTACCCTCACAATACGTTTTTGTAGGTTCCAACTCTGAGAGTGGTGCTGTTATTTTGTTGATCACAGGGGCTGTATGACCTCAAAGGGGGCTGAACGTCTGCCACGTTTGGATGTTTACAGGAGAGAAATACTTGGGTGTGATAAAGTTACAGGTTATATGTGGGGGTTTGTGTGTCATGTTGCAGAAATCTATCTCTTTTCCTCTCTCTATCCCTCGCTAATCATCTGTCTATTTTTCTCTCCATTCTTCTCATGCCATGAGCTCTGCGTGCATGTGTTAACTTTTGTATGTCCATGAGGTCAACATTTCCACTAACAGATGCTTGCATCAAGGGTGTGATGTTATCAAAATAAAAGGCTCAGAATAGTTGGCAGTGGGCCTGTGACATGTGTCTGTTAGTCTTACTACCATTTGGATTTGTGTTTCTAGCACTGAATCCAGTCACTGTCAACGTGCTTATGAGTCTGTGACAAAATAAAACCAGGTAATCTTAATTCCTTTGTTATCACACACATTTTGCTGAGTTGGGCAAGCTATAGTTTGCCAAGCTACAAGCTGGTTAAAGTAAAATGACTCTTAAATCAAACTATGCTGCAATCTATTAAAAAGTAACAACATTGGAGTTAGCCCTGTCTAGTGTTATATATTATAATTTAGGTTTATGTTTAACAAGAAACCATGAAAAATCATTACATTTGCTAATCTGAGTGGTTTAGAAATTAGCACAATGTTAGCTAAATGCTAATGCTTATCTTTCCATATAGGCCACATCATACAAAAATGTATCATTTCTGACAAAATACCACTAGTACAATATTCCATGAATAAAACTATAGTAAGTTAGTAGGCCCTATTAGTGGATAAAAGTGTAAAAGTGAGGAATTATTTGCTACTGTCATCAAAAACAGAAGTGAATGGAACTGACATATTCTGAGACTACTGGTGCAAGGATCACCAGTATTTAAAGAAACTATTAAATATGATAAAGTATCAATAACTGTAGTAGGTGAATGTAGTATGGAGTTTTTATTTGTTTTTATCATAAACTACGTTTTTTCTTTTTGTACAGAAATAAATTCTTACAGGTTCAGAATGACATGAGGGACTTCAGAAATAGTTTGACCTTTCGGGACCTTGCTGACATGGTGAATCATTCATTTGCAGAGGCTGCATCACCAGCCCCTCATTACAATTCAGACTGCTGTCAGCGATTCAAAACCTTGTTTAATATAATAAGGCATTAGGGAACAAAGTTTTCAGCAGTGAATGAATCTTTAACTGCAAAGACTTTGAATAGGTGCACGTATGTGCGTTTCTCTCCTTCTCAGACAAAAATTCATGATCACATCCTGTATCCAAATATGCTGATAGATAGCCTTGAGGCCATAGGGATTTGAGTCAATGTTTCAGTCTTAAAATGTTTATCTTTTAAAGCACGTCGCTGCTGATAATGAATGACACATTACAGGTTCACACGAACACAGACTTTGACTGATTGATAGTTCCCCAAGAATTAGACAGAACTTCCTTGAATGTAAGTGTTTTGGCATTCTTTTTAAGGAGGTCAAAGGATGAGTGAAGAAAAAACAACTCTAATGTGTCTTTCTCCCCATATCTAGAGCAGAGGTCACTGACCTATTGTGTCAGTGTCATTTATCAATATGTTCCGATCTGCATGATGTAGCAGGCATGATGAATGCAACAGACAGAATATTTTTTCTTCTCGGGTGAAAGTTTTGTCATGATACATTACCGACCAAATAGAATCATTTTGGTTCAAATGTCTGGACCCACTAGAACATCTCAGAGCTTTTGAATGGGATAACACACCAAAATCTATTTCTTCAACCACCATTGACACTGTAAAGTTTGACATATGAAGTAAGGCTATGTTTACACGGAAACGATCTGAAGAGAAAACGCAAAAGTGGCGTTTGCGTTATCACTTTTTATTCTGTGTTTAGATGAGCGGCATGGGGAGGAAATCCGTGTGCATATGGTGACGCCAAAGTGTGTGAAATTTGATGTAGTATGCACTCAGGGCGGCTAGGTGGTGATGTAAAGCACCGCCACACAACAACACCAAGTCTATGCGCCTGCGTACAACCTTCACTGTCTAGCAGACGTTTGCATTTATACCCTTTAAACAGGAACGTGACGGTGGAGCTTTTTTAAAATTTCCACTCTGGAGGGTGGTTTCACTTGTGTTTTTAAGCTCCAAAAACACCGTCACCGCGTAAACAAAAGGCACATCCAATAAAATATTTTTTCGTTTTCACCCGTGAGCATTCTCGTGTAAACAGGGCCTAATAGTCTGAAAAATCTAAATTTTAAAATGGACAGTTTACTAAACTTTTAGAGAAAACATGTAAAAACTTTACATATTTGTTTTTGTTGAGTACCATGGAGCTTCTGCAACTGACAAATGGCAGATCAGCTGAAAAAAGGGCTAAAGTTTTATCTCCAATTTGATTGGTTGGGAGTTAAGACCAGTCCAGTGGGAAATTTTAAGATACATGTCTTCTACATAGATTTAGTCATTGATTTTGACAACATTATCAAGGTTTATGTTATCAAATCTTTAAACGAAATTTAGAGTTTAATTTGAGGCTCTTGTCGAGCATTTTGTCATTTTCACACCTGGCTCATTTGAAGCATTTGTTTCGGAACCTGGTGCATTTTCTCCTTTAGTTCGGTTAATTTAGGCACATAGGCCTATGAACACAGAAATCACGCTTGGATAAGCACAAAAAGGTGGTCTTGGCCCACTCTAAAACAAACATTGGGAGCAGTTTGTTTGTGATGAGACCAATCCAACTCAATGGACAATCAAACCAGGCTGTCTCCAAATGTACGAAAACCTGCAGTGTTTGTTTTGCTAATGCCTCTAAAAATTAATCATGGGTTAAACTGGAGCAAAGATGAAGCGAAATGCCTAAGTGAAATTTGGTTGGACTAACATTTCAGAACAAAATACAGAGGAAGCCCAGATTACTACTCAAAATGATAAAGCAATATAATGACAGCTACAAAGAAAGCCGCAATAATTCCGCACAGCTGTTCCATCCTGACGACGGACTGCAATAAGCAGAATCCCAGAACATAAACAGGTGCCCTCTTACCAGTGAAAGGACAGTTTATTTGCACTTAACTTGGATTCACAAATTTTGGTACCTCTAGAAACGTTGCCTTGTGAAAGTCGAACCCACTCAAGCAGAAATTGCAACACTGTAAAAACTGTAATCCCTGTTTCAGAACTAAGCAAACGATCTGCAGGAGTGAAAACAGTCTTAGAAGAAAATGAATAAGATATAATTGAGAGCATGTTTCAACTTTGTTTTCAGTGTTATATCCGTCCGAGTCCATATGTTATTGCGCCTAAATTGAACATTTATCGTATGTATGTCAATCAGACAGTCTTGTCCTGTCTTAATGGATGGTTCTTTACCAGAATGAGCAGCAAAGTGGACCAGATCCTTTAGTGAAATTCAAAATTCTGGATTTTTGAGAACAGAGGATAATTGTGTAAGGGCCAGTTTGGGTCAGGGATTAGCTGTCTGAGCCTATAATATTGATGGTGAGACTCTAATAAGGACAGATCTGGGGTCAGGGGTAATGTCTCTCTTAGTTTGGACAGAAACTGGGGCCAGTAAATTGTAAAAAAGAGTTGTTGGCTACATAATGGGTTATGTTATGTAACACTGTTGTCTGCCTGGGGACAGACATTGCTGTCAAAACATGTCCTTGCGCCGAGTGCAGTTTGGGATACAGCAGAATCTGGGTTTTCTGTGATGTAACCAGATTTGCACTCACTAACCGTGCAATACATAAACAGGAATTAGAGGAAGCCAGTCCAGCTCCTTTAGCCTTTGGACAATCCCCTTTCAGAGATTAGGAAAGCGAACCCTGCTGTAAGATTCAGCATGACCCAGCATGAATTCCATGTTGGTCCAGGTTGGTTTTTGGTTTGTTAGATCTGGAATAGTGCTGTTCTCAAACCAAACTGTACTCTGGTCCACCAGCACTTCCACTTTCCATGCTGGGGATCAGCCAACTAGCAAACCAGCATGGTGTCCAGCAATGCTGGATTTTTGAGCAGGGAACGCTTGACAGGGATCTTCTTTTCCCTTCAGACTCCTGATTTGGTTTGCGGTTGTTGTGAGTGTTTACCAGACAGCACTGCATGTGATGCTGACACCATAAGCTAGCTTAGCTTCTGCAGCTAAATCACATACACGTACTTACAACTGCTTTATTGCCGTTACGATTTTATTTGAACTCTTTTCCCGCCATTGACACAATTTTGCATAATTTATGAGACAACACTTCCCTGCAATTGACAGAATTTTCCAACTTTCCGTGTTTTCCCTGTTATGGAAGAGGCGCTATTACGCAACTTCTGAAAGCGTAGACAATTTCCGGATCAAAACACAGGCAAAAAAGGCACAGAAACAAGAGATACTTATTACATACATCGATTTGATGCAACCTGGACACATCATCAATGATGTTACCTGGGATGACGGAGTGTTTCGTGTCTTTCAAGCATCCAACATGACACCATGACTTTTGCGTAAAACATTTACGCCACTTTCAAGTCAAGTGCCGTGTTATCTATATGCATTTTCAGTTATCGTGTATGCTTGACGCCGTTAAATGTCCGAATGAATCCACGTGTATGTACACGCTGTTAAATGTCTGAGCGAAACGAAGCAAAATGTAGATCCACATCTGGGGAGAGATATTTTTTTCCTAGGATGGTAGGGGAAGACTCATAAATGGTATTAACCCCAGTGACGGGTAGGTTTAGGGATGGGGTTGGGGTAGGTCATATATTTATGTATACAGTAATGCAATGTTAAGTCAACAGCATTCATAAACACACTGAAAAGCGATAATACGTGTTGATAGCACGCCAAAAATTGAAATACGAATTGGCGTGTCATACATACGCCATTTCATGAGATCAGTCTTAGGCATCACACACTCTCAACCAGGCGACCCAGCTGGGGTTGATCAGGCCCCAACTTGTGTCCAGGTAGCTCTACCCCACCCATGGTTCTCCTCTCTAATCCACAGCCACCTTGAGGCAACTTCTTCTGACTCAGTGACCTTTTCAATAGCTCTTTGCTTGCTGGCCCCTATGATGCCCAGGATGTTGTAGGCCCTGCAGAGAGACTGGCCTGCAATCCCACCTGAATGGGCTCACATCGCGCTCGCCACCCATTGTTCTGGCACTCCTCCACTCAGCATATTTTGTCCTCTTCCTCTCATTGGCCTCCTCGATGCGGTCCTCCCAGGGTACGGTGATCTCCAGGAGAACGATCTGCCTGGAGGACTGAGGAGGATGTCAGGTCACAGCGTTGTAGTGGCAGCAGTTCCTCCGAATTTCAGTTGCCTCTCCAAGTCAACTCTCAACTCCCAGTCTTGTGCTGTTGCTAGCAGGCCAGATGAGGTGGCCCAGACAGCTACTGGTGGCTTCTCCCCAGCCAGGACGAAAGCAATGGTGTCCTTCTTAACTGGGCGGAGGCGCTTACAGTGGCCAATTCCACAGCTGATGGTATTCGCTCATAGTCTTCAGGACTTGGTCGTGGCACCACCGGTAGCACCCCTCACCCAGTGCCTTCGAACAGCAGCTGAGGATGTGCTCCAGGGTCCCACTCTTCAGGCAGAGGTTGCAGGCTGATGACTCCACCAATCCCAAGCTGAACAAAAAGCATTTGAAAAGTCTTTGAAAAAAAGCAATTTTCTCAGCTTTTTGTTCAAAATATTGCTTTTCTTTTGAAAGTTCCCACATGTCATGCCACATTCAAGTGTTGATCAATAAAGTGCATGAAGCTGAGAATAAAACCAAACCAAACTTTTTTAAAGCCGAGGCTTGGTTATTTTCTTTCTCCTTTTTGCAAATTGCAAAGTCCAAAATATTCTAGGCACAATGAATGTTTTGTGAAAATGATCAAAAATGCTGCTGAAAAATCCAGTATAAAACAGCACAAATCCCATGTTGGTCCAGGCTGGTTTAGGTTGGTTAGAGCTGATTTAATGCTGTTTAAGCTTGTGGACTATAGTCATGCTGTTCTCAAGCAAAACTGAGCTGGTTCGCTGTTCCACCAACATTTAAGGTCAACTTGTACACCTAAATGTTTTTGGTGTGAGACGGATCACATGGTTAACATTTATGTATTTTGTCTTAAAGTCTGTAAGAGAGAAATAAATAGAAGGTTTTGTGTGTTGTTATATGTGTGATTTAGGATCAGCCTCTCTATTTGAGCCTGAAACCTGCTCGTAATTATGGGTGATGCTTGCAGCATTGCCATGGTAACTGCACCGGAGCGCTCGCGGTGGGCCGGTTACATAATTCTCTCTCTTTATCACTGTCAGGACAGCATTGCTCTTTTACCCAGCTTCCATGGTCTGTCCTTCATTTTTTAGACCCATTTTATTGCCAATACAATCAGATATACACGCTGTGGGGAAACAAACTCAAGTATAACTGATTACCCAGAGTGGTTTGCTGGCTGAGGACTTAAATGAATATTGCTCAGATGCCAACATAATACCAAAGTCTGAAATCAAAAGTCAGCGATATCAATATAAGCTCAAACCGCCCAAGATCAAATGACCAGAGCTGTGATATTTTTATTATAGCTGTATATTCTTATAATCAAGCATAATTTGAGTAGTCTCATGAGAACGAACAACTTCTGAATGATAAAAAAGTCCTCTGAAAAGTCTTAATTTGTAATCTTTTTTTCCTGTTTAACATAGTCTAATGTTAACATGTCCATTAGTTGTCCATGAACAAAACTTTTTTTAATTTAGCTAATGCGTAACATTGCCTTAGGTGCTCTCAGAACAGGGCAGATTGGAATGAACTCAGTGGGCTGTGCAGTAAACACTACCGTGACGTCTGTCTGCCATCCATTAAAGGAATGTTTCACTGCCCTGAACAATATGTGACTGGGTCATAGCCTGGTATTCAGAGTTGTCTATGGAGAGCCTGGTGTGCATCAATAGTTTGTATAGATTTTGATTCTTTAAGCCACATTAACCATGGACAAATGGGAACAAGTGTGGTATGAGATTAAACCAATAATTGACTTGTAGAAATGGGCCTAGAACAGTGTGTTCTGTCATGCTGTTGTGATGGTCTTTTGTTCTTTAATGCGAAACAAAGTTGAACTGAAATGCAAACGTGTGTTCAGAGTCACTGTGGTTGGGATGAGCAGTTAAAATTTTGTGAATTTGGCAGCTAATTTTAGGCTTATGGAAAGTTTTAGGCATTTAGGTTTGAGGCGGTTAGGGAAAAGGGTTAATTAGATGGAAAATTGAAATTGTATTAAACTCACCCTCAAGCCATCCTAGATGTATATGACTTCCTTCTTTCAGCCAAACACAATCAAAGTTATATTTAAAAAAATATCCTGGCTCTTCCATGCTTTATAATGGGAGTGGAAAGAGCCTCTTGAAAGAGCCAAAAGGGTGTCCATCCACTATAAATGTAATCCGGGGTTAATAAATGCCTTCTGAAGTAAATAACTTTGTAACTTTTTTAATAACTTTTTAACTAAAGTTGATAAACTATAATCACTGGCTTCAACGGCTGTATGTGAGTTTAGTTCTGGCGGAAGGGTGATCTCTGACCTGAGGTACGATGTACAGTAGGAGTGCTCAAGCTCCTCCAAAATTTCTCTTTAAAAATTGTTTTAGACTTCTAATTTGTGACCGGTGTTATGTTATGTGCTTTGGCATTCATCAATACATCATGCTTTATGATGGATTGATGCCCTTTGAAGCTTTAAAATCTCAGGTTCTGTTCACTCCTATTATAAAGCTTGTGAGAGTCTATTTTCTGTATAACTTTTTATTATTTTTGGTTGAAAGAGGAAAGTCATATGGATGGCTTTAGTGCGAGTAAATTATGGGATAATAATTTTTGGATGAACTAACCCTTGAAGGTCAGGGTTAGTTTGACTTCATGTAGTCTGTATATATGTAAGATTAAAATTCATACAATGAAGTCTTTTTAAAATCCAGCAATACCCATCAATTTCCATCCTGTATGTATTTTTTCTAACAATTAAAAGTATTGTATAATTATTGACTATGACTTTCATTGATTAATGTAGCTCAACACTAGTTTACAACAAAGTTCCTCTGAAACCCTCCACCTCCTACAGCTCCACTTGTTTAGATCTGTTACAGGATTTATTTATTCCTATGTACCAGCAGTATATCTTACATGCACAGCAGTGTGTCTGTATCTTTTGTCAGCAACTCGGCTAACATTGACATATTCAGAGAGTTGACATGACAGAAATTAAACCACATGCCAAATCCTGCCCCATCATGCTCTACAATTGTATTTAACATATAGAAATGATCAGATGTTATTGGTCTACATCAGTTTTTCCAGCAAGTATCTGTTAGAATTAAACATATTGTCATTGGTTGGACATGACAACATTCAACAATAACTAACTTAACAGCTGCCTCAGAAAGTAATGTAATTAAACTGCCCAGCTATTTTTGGTTTCTTACAAGAAAATAACTGTTTTGGGAAATTTAGAAAAGACAATATGCAATTGTCTAACACACACTTTAATAGTAGTGTTTTTTTTGGTGGTTCCCTCAGCGAGTTTGCCATGTGTTGTGTAATCTAATCTCACCTATTCTGGTGAATGCCACTTACGTATGCAATAAATATTAAAAGATTAATTAAAAAAAGCTCTTTGACAAGGAAGTGTTAAAGTGTTTGTTCTCTGTGACTTTATGACACAGATGTTATGTTCTCCTGAAAGGTCCTCTGGATGTTCCATTTTACACTCAGAATAACAAACAGGTTCAGTAGGTCATTTGCTTTGTTTTGTTTTCTTCCTTTTCATTCAACCTCATGTAGTGATCTGAGCCTTAGCTTTTTGACTGTTAGTAGTGTTGCAGTTAATGTGATGTCAAGTAGAGCATGTTCCTAAATCAACATCCAACATTCTTATAGTCCTCCTCGCCTTGTCAGCCCAGTTTCACAAGGGAAGTATTCAAGTGGTGTGTATCCACATACCATATAAGTACGATAAGTACCATACATACATATATAAGTACCATAAGGACGATACAATTTGCTTAGTTCACTGAATTAGGTCTACTTAAATACCTACCTTAAATAGGCTGCAGTATTTCCAAAATTCTGCTGCAAGACTACTCACCCATAACCAGGCCCTGGGATCACATTACTTCTATCCTCCAGCAGTTGCATTGGCTTCCTGTCCATTACTGTATTCATGATAAAATCCTTCTCCTTCTCCTTGCTTATAAATACATAATTTGGCCCCATCCTATCTCTCAGATCTCCTCATTCCATACCTGCAATCCCATACCCTTCTTTCTACTGATACATGCCTCTTAGCAGTCCCCGCATCTCGGCTTTGCTCCATGGGTGACAGGGCATTCAGCGTGGCAGGTCCTAAACTGTGGAATGCCCTGCCGCTTGAGATGCCCTGCCAAAGCACAAGTATATCCATTTTTAAATCAATATCTGGTTACACTTTATTTCGATAGTCACTTTAGACATTCTACTAACTATAAGTAACTTTTCAACTACATGTCAACTAAGTGTCATTAGAGTATTAGTAGGCTGTAGTAGACTGTCAGTAGACTGTTAGGTTATGGTTAGGTGTTAGGGTTCATGTTAGGAGAACAAGTTGACTTGTAGTTGCTAAGTTACTTACAGTCAGTTGAATGTCTGTTGGGGGACCAACAAAATAAAGTGTTAGCAGATATTAAGCTGACAGTCTACTAATACTCTAATGATAGTTAGTTGACATGTAGCGGCAAAGTTACTTATAGTTAGTTGAATGTCTAAAGTGGACTATCAAAATAAAGTGTTATCCGATATCTTTCTAGATTAGCTTTCCTGTCAGCATTTTGATTTTGATTTATACAGTCTTTTTATCTTTGTTTTATTTTACTTTACCTGTTTTCATTTGTCTTTTTTGGTGATTTAGTAGTTCTTTTTGTATTATTATTGTGGCAAGGGCGCGTGGTTTTGTGAAGTCTGTAGCGGGAGAGAGAGGACGGAGCTGCGCGGTGAGTTAGTAGGTCAAGTGCAGATGATGAACACCTGTGTCTGATTTCAGTAATTGGCATGGAGAGACCGCTTATAAGCTGGCACAGATGGAAAAGAAAGGAGAGATAGCAGCCGATGGCAGGGGTTGGCCAACCCCTGGACACGCCACCATCTGATCCTCCACCAGCTGGATGGCCTGATCCAGACACATCGGGCGGTGGCACTGGACCCATTGCGCGGTCCTCCTTGCCACAAACTGCTCCAGCACCACCTAGTCAAAGACTCCCTTGACGCCGCTTCCGTCGGACATCAGCCATTTGCAGCAGGAGTTCCGGAGCTGTTGTGTCATCACGAAGGGTCAGCTGGACTCAAGGCCCAGGGACCAGAACCTCTGTCGATGTTGTTCGAGGGTTTGACCAACCCGCTGGAGAATGGCATGTTTGAGGTCTTCATAAACCAGGAGATTCTGGACTGCAGTTAATGTGCGGCCATCTGGGCTTCCCCCAACAGTAGGGGAAGGAGCCGCATTGGCCAGTCCGCTGGGGCCCATCCCTGGGCCTCGGCCGACCTCTCAAAGAGATCCAAGAATGCCTCCCGAACGTCCTGAGACCTGCATTTTGTTAAGCGATAAAGCCGAGGCCATAGCTGGAGGGGGGACGGCCCAAACCTCCTGGTCCATCCAGCTCCGGAACAGCTCGTGGTCTTCCTGCTGGCCTCGGAGGAGGATTTCGAACCGCCGTTCATGGTCCTCCTTTACAGCCAGCAAGGCCTGATGTTGTTCTTGTTGAAGACCAGCGAGGGTTTGTATGATGTCCGCAAAAGGCAATGCTGGCGGGTACTGCATGATGGCAGCGGGATTCTTCTTCCTTCCCGGGTTTCTGCACTAGTGTGGTAAAGTTTAGGTTCAACTTCTGTGGAAGGAAGAAGACAGGGATCGCCTTTGACTGGGAACGGCAGGCTTATATTTAGTTCAAACAGAAAAATAACATCGATGCGCACAGGAGCAAATACACAATCTCTTTCTCAGGATCCACTGTTTCTCTCAGCCTCAGGTTCGCACACAGTCCCAATCTCTCTCTCTTCTTCTCCTTCAGTGCCGGCTTATAAGCGATCTCTCCACGCTGAATTACTGCAATCAGACACAGTTGTTCATTATCTGCACTTGACTTGAAGCAGTTCGTGGCGTGGCTCCTGAGGAGGACCGTGCAATGGGTCCAGTGCCACCGCCCGATGTCTCTGGATCAGGCCATCCAGCTGGTGGAGGATCAGATGGTGGCGTGTCCAGGGGTCGGCCAACCCCTGCCATAGGCTGCTCTCTCTCTCCTTCTCCTTCCGTGCCGGCTTATAAGCGGTCTCTCCATGCCAATTACTGCAATCAGACACAGGTGTTCATTATCTGCACTTGACCTACTTACTCACCGCGCAGCTTAAATATATTTGTCTTGCTGTCTGTAGTGGAGGGGTCTCAAGGAAGCAGCTTCAACTCAAGCTTAAAGGGCTTTTCCAAGGACTTTTTCATAAGTTCCTAGAACTACTGGTGGAAGTACCAGTTTTGGGCGTGTTCGCACCACAGGAACTTGGAACAATTTTAGTTCCAGGAACTCCTTTCGGTAGGAACTAATTTAGCTCCTACTTCAGAGTAGGGTCCAAACAAGCACTATAGAAACAACCAGTGACGTTACTGTACGCTAATTGACCGAATGCACGTGAAACACCAGCACCCGCCATTTAAAAAAAGCTGTGTAAACACCCTATGGTAAACACAAATTATAGCCTATACATTTACTCCAGAAACTAACTCTTCGAACATGGAAAACAGTGATAGATGCTTCTTAACCTTTACGCTGAAGGAGAAAATCCAATGCAACTTTGAGGGGATCAAGCAAAGTATACCGTAACAACGTATTTCTTCTCAGCAAGCGACACTGGACATCAACCACACAGCATACACTAATACCTTTTCATAAATTGTCTACATTTTACAGTATGTATAGTTTTATTTAATAACGTATTAAGACAGGGTGAGCACTGTGTGATCTGGCTCTGGCTGGCGTTCTCAACGCCATCAAAATAAACATCCGCCGCACTGTCAAAATAAAAGTCACAGCAACAAGCGCGGCTTATGTCACTTCAAACTTTCTACTGGAATGCAACCAGGAAAATGTGCCTAATTATAATGGTGCTTGTCCAGTGGCGTGAAGCAAGCGGAGCAGAGCAGAGTGTTTTCAATTAACTCCTATGGAAGTTGAACTTTATGCTTGTGCATTGCATCGTGGGATTGACAGTGGGCTGGATAAAGAGTTTAGAGCACTGAAAGGTGAGTGGCTACTTCTATGTTATCTGCTTGTTGATTGTAAGATTAGATTGGTTCACTCCTCCCAAAATTACTCGTTGGAAATTCACTACTGTGCTGGATTACACAATAACCGCCGCTCATGACATAAACTGTCTCTCTCTCTCTTGCTCTCAGCCTGTGCCATTAGAGTCATAAATGAACTGATCAATAATGGGTAAACAGGACATGGAATGTGATCTATTTTTAGCTGCTCATGAATTGGACTTCATCCTGTTCTGGTCACGTCCATCAGCTGAGTTACAGAAACCTGAATCCCTCTAACCAGGATACATATCTCTCAATTTTGGGTGGAAATTATAATTACAATAGCTTGCCAGTTACATATAAAATACATATAAAAAAAACTTAAAACGTTCTATTTCAGCTAGTTGCCTAGGCATTATTTCTCACTTGCTTTTAGTTTACATGTACATTCATATCATATATATATATATATATATATATATATATATATATATATATATATATATATATATATATATATATATATGGGGGGGTCACATTATGAAATAAATGTTGGGAACAATTATTTGCACCCTTTTATTAAATACCTTTGCAACCTCCAAGATAACAGCTCTGAGTTTTGTCCTATAATGCCCGATAAGTTTGGAGAACACCTGACCGATAAGAGACTATTCCTCCATACAGAATCTCTCCAGATCCTTCAGATTCCCGAATCCATGTGGACGCTTCTTCTCTCAGTTCAGCCCACTCATTTTCTATAGAGTTCAGGTCAGGGACTGGGATAGCCATTGCAGATGCTTGGTTTTCTTCAAAGTGACCCATTTTGGGCTTGATTTTGATGTTTGTTTTTTGGATCACTGTCCTGTTGGAAGATCCAAACAAGGCCTGTTATAAGATTTCTAGTACAGGTTGTCAGGTGAGGTTTTAATTTTTTATTATCTGTTGATATTTGATCGAATCAATGATGCCATGTATCTGAACAAGATGTCAAGGACCTCTGGCAGAAAATTAGACCCACAGAGTATTTTACACATGGGTTACTATTTTTTTTTTTATCCCTGTGCAGTAAACTAAGTGTTTGCTGCCAAAAAGGCATTTTTTTGGTTTCATCAGACCAAAAAATAAATAAATAAAAATAGAAGACCAATATTAAAATTGTTTTTATATGACAAAAGCCCAGAAAAAATTCAAAAAAATTTTTTTATTCAAAAAAATCTATTTTTTTCTCTTGCATTTAATGCTTGGCAAATGTATTTTTTTAACCCATGTATGCAATGTATGAATGCATTTAAAGACAATTTTATTTGTAGTTCTATATGTTTAACAAAAGAAATAGCAGCCTAGCAGGTAATAGTTGTGTCACTCTGACCTGAGGTGATTGTTTTATATGTGATGTAACAGTGTATGTCTGACAAAGTGGTTGTTCTGGCTCTCATATGAAAGTGTTTATGTAATAGCATGGAATACAGTTTCCCCTCATTCACACTGATTGTAATCACTCATGATTGAGCCGATAGGTGTCCTCTATCAGGGGCGTTGTTTTCTGCAACAACACTCTCTGAAAAAGTTGCATAACTCTTGTTAATCATCACAAAAACTTTAGACTACTGGGTGTGATGGTGTCATCTAAAGCACACTTCTAGGAAACTTTAAGTTAAAAGACTGTTGCACCATTGTTTGAGCTGACTCATGGTTTACTGTTGTACTGCCTGACGTCCAACATGATAATATGGCTTCAATAACCTGATTTTGCAACACATGCATTGTTAGCCATAAGAAAGGCTGACATCACAAAGCTCTGGACACAAAAGAGTGTGGTAAGACATCAAAGGGGGGGGGGGGGGTATGTGGATATGTGGCCTACTTAAAAATCTCATAGGATTGCTCCTGTAGACCTTGGATGCATGACAGTAGAGGAAATAATAGGCAGATAATCATAGTATATCACTTGGTAATTGTAGGTTAGTTTATAAATATTTGAAGTATGAACTAAGGCATCTCAATCAAGGAACTCTGGAAAAGTGGTGTTGTCCATAAGGGTTTGATAAACTAACAAGTAGGTTTTGGTACTTCATTTGGTACCACCACACTGTCTGCTGTAAACTGTCTGCTTAATATCTGCTAACTCTTTATTGTGATGCTTCTCCAACAGACATTCTACTGAGTAAATTTAAAACTACATGACAGCTTAACCAGACCATCTACTAATACTTTATTCATAATCTAATGAGAGTTACAGTAGTAGACAGGATCAACGTTACTTATCAGAATGTTCAAAGGGGGATATAATCACAATGTGAAATTCGTAGAATGCATGGTCAGTTCTGGAAATGGAAAGATGCAGAATTTCCCTCAGCACTGCCTTATTCTGTGTCTTGGGGAAGTTTTAGAAGTGTAACCCAAGATAGTTGCTTGATTATTATACAGATTTGAGTTAAAGGAAAGACATGGATGGACATCATTTTGGCATTGGCTGAAACAATCACCTCATTTCTCTGACAGAACAAAACATACAGGACACAAAATATTAATGGAGGATATTTCATAACCTCCCATTACATAATCTTTTCTACATAGGCCTAAACCTTCTTACATCACTCTGTCAACCTCTTGGTACTTTGTGTTTATGCTTAACTTGAGTTGGTTATATGGCTCTTTGGGTTTATTAAAAGTTGTTGATGTTATTTAGGTATGGTTTAAAGCACAAGTATGTTCTTAAAATGGAGAATTCTTCAAAAAGTTCTGTACAACCTAAAAAAAATCCTCTATGGACTCGGGCTTTAAAACCATTTTGCTTAAAAGAGAACTCCGGTCAATTTTAACATTGAGCTAATTTTTTTACATTTGGAGTGCTGTCAGTACAGACAAAAACGACAAAAATCGGTGTTGCCTACACCGTGTTATCGTCTTTTAAAATTCGCAACCTGTTGACTTCAATGAGGCAAGTTCTAAACCTGCTTTTATCCTCTTAACATCCTTGATTTGTCATTACAAGTGAACAGCCATGTGAGTTGTGTTTTTAAGAGTGACCCCGGTCAATCTGACTTGTAGTAGATGTGAAAGAAATTAGTAAAAATGATGTTAATTCAGCCAGCGCACATACCTCTATTTGCTTCCTGTTTCGGTCGAAGCCCACAGTAGTCGATTGTCGAGGTCACGCGTACTATCATTGGTGGGTTTTTTTGCCTCCACATTTCCCCGATTGCCCCGAACTTCTCCTCCTGTCCATACGGTAATCTCTCTACTGTGCGACAGAGAGTCGCGTGGTTATGACGCAATCGTTAGCCTACTTTTACAAAAAACTGCTTCTACGGCACCATAACATAGGCTACAAGGTAATGGAGCATTTTATACATTGTCGTGTTACTTTAGAAATAAAAAATGGACAAATGGGGTCTTCAAACGCCTAACGCAAGTAAAGTTCTGCTACAAGATGGCAGCTCCCGCGAGGCTTCAACTTCCGGTCGATGGATTACCTCTTTGTATAAAACAATGACTACGTTTACATGCAGCCAATTTTCGGGTTATGGTCGGGTAAAGGTCACTTTTCTGGTTTCTGAAACATTAGGAATAACCCGTTTACATGGGTTATAGAGAGAGTTTCTCCTGTATACATGGAATTGCAATATCCGATGTAAACGGCGAAGCGCTATAAGCGTCTTGACGTACGGACAACCTTAAGACGCAAAATGCGTCATTTCCGATTCTTCTTCCTGTATCCAAAGACAACAACAACAGCAGCATGCAGATAATGAATAGTTTGGGGCAGATAGCGATCGCCTTTGTTTGTGGTTAGATGACGGTAACGTTACTGAGCTCGCTCCAAAAGTGTGCTGTGCTGTGTCTCGCCTGGTCTCGTCATGTTTACTTCCGGTATACTGCACTCTGGATTTTTGTATGCGCCAAGAAGTTTCTCTACTCAAAAGACCAAGATTTCTTGCGAATAGAACATGCACAGAACATAAATCACTATGGGGATATGCCGATACGCGTTTACATGAGCAAAAATTCGTGTTAGAAAAGGGGTACCCAGGTATAATATCCCGGTTTATAAAATCTGGGATATGAGCATTTTTCAAGTTTTTGCCTGTGTTTACATGGCCGTTCGCGACCGGGTTATTCCTAATATCCCGGTTTTGAACGGGTTATTGGGTGCATGTAAACGCAGTCAATGTCTTGTTATATTGTTTATAATTAATTGATTGAGTAATAATTAATTGATTGAGTAATCAGAGTAATATGTCTAATTTTAAAATAAGGAGGAGTATCCTGGGCCACTAAAGACCCAAGGTATGCGTTTAAGTGTTAAACAATTATATTAATCTTTTTTTTTTTGCCAAAACAGCAAAAATTAACATTTTAAAGATCATTTTCACTATTGTCTGCCCTGTCTCTGACACGTTACAATTAAACCGGCTGTTGGGCCTTCGAGAGTCCTATGGAAACATACTGTTCACATGGGAAATGAGCTACAGTGCTTTGCTGTATCTATTCATGAGCTGTGGGTTGCTGTTGTGCAAATATATAGTTTTTAAGTCCTCCATCCTTCAGCCTCTTTGAAAAGCATGAATTGCATTGTGACTGATTTATAAACAGTTCGTCATCCTTTTGTTTCCAACATTGTAATCCTCCTTTTCTTCTGTATAGTAACAAAAAGGTCTTGGCTGAATAAGTTTGCTGAAGGTGTAGTGATTTCGTGATAATGGAAATCACAGGCTTGTTTCTTGACATGACAAAACAAAAATAAAAGTGTTATTTGAACTTTTTTTTGTAAGAATTATTAGCAGACAACTTAGTGCAGTGATTGACATGGGATTGCAACCATTGAGCAGTCCAAATGGACAGAATGAAGTCTTATTTTACATTTAAACATAAAAAATAACACTTTAAAATAAATAAAGTGCCTGCCCTCCTCAGGTAAAACTAGTCCCATCCGAATAGGGCTTAACAACCATCTCCAGATAATTCATAAGAACAAACAAACAGTTCTCACTCTTTACTCCTTGCGTATAAGACTCCACTCTTATTTCTCTCGAGGACAGCTGAATTGGTCTTTAGGGTGTAAGTACGATCTTTCCATGTGTTTTTATTACGCATGTTCTGCATGATGTCTTGGAATAATGAGTGTGTTTAAGCGTTCTTTTGTGTGTTTCTGCTGAGTAGGGTGTGTGTGTGTGTGATCAGGTGTTCTTCTCACAGGGGTGCTCCATACCCTAGACATTCTTCTGTTAAACTGTCCGCCCATGTCTTTCTCTTTCTGTCTCTCTCTCTCTCTCTCTCTCTCTCTCTTGAAAATATCTATGGTAAGTGTGATCAGCATAGCAAGATTTTTTTCACCCACTTGAGAAATACACCAATCTTTTACATAACAAATGAAACTCATGCACACTTAAGGTGCACACAGCATTCTGTGAACCCAAATGCAGAAACAATTGTACTCAAGTAACGTGCTATCAATTAAAACGGCACTTTTAATAAGAAAATAGATGGGAATTGTTCTGACTGGCTAGTAAAAAAGGGAGGGGCCGGACAATTAGAGGACTTGGTGAAGGGCAGAGACATTATTCTCATATTCCTGTGATTCATTTATTTATTTGTGTATTTATTTTTTACCTGTGCAAACCCTGACATATGAAAAATAGCCAGAAAACTAATACATTTTGGTGGTTGAGGCTTGCTCGTATTCAGATATGATAATGAAGTAAACAATTATGGTTAACCCTTAGTCAGAATTGAAAAATTAGCCCATGATTTACTCACCCTGAAGCCATCCTAGGTGTATATGACATTCTTCATTTAGACGAATACAATCAGAGTTTTATTGAAAAATGTCCTGGCTCTTCCAAGCTTGGTAATGGGAGTGAATGGCAGAATGTCGTTGTTTATCAAAGTGAGTGTATTCATGATTAAAGTGCTCCACGTGTCTCTGGGGGTTAATAAAGGTGGGAAAAATTGGGGTTAAAAAAATTAAGGTTAAAAGGCGGTTTAAAAGTTGACTTGACGCACAGCATAATGACAATGAATATGAAAATAGAATGTCATAAACACCTAGGATGGTTTCAGGGTGAGTAAATCATGGGCTAATTTACATTTTTGGTTGAACTATCCCTTTAAGTCTCTTATAGAGAGGAGAATAATTGTAATCATGGAGTTTAGCTAATCTGAATCTAACAGTATGCATCTGTGACAGGCTCTATGGCAAGCCGTTTTAACTTTTATTCATTTCCAGGATATGAATTCTTGATATCAAACAATGTAATTTTTACTAATGTACATTTTACAATGTAATTTTTTTTGTGAAATGTCACCATAGGCTGCCGTTCAAAATAAATTGTTGATATCAAGAATTGATTTCTTACTAGTAGAAATATCATTTTTAATATCAATAATTACATTGTTACTAGTAAAAATGTGAATTCCTGATATCAATAATTAAATTGCCACTAGTTGAAATGTCTATTCTTGATATCACTGTAAAAAATATATTGTTGGTTTAACTTAAAAAATGAAGTAACCTGGCTGCCTTAAAATTTCAAGTTAATTAAAATGGAAAAATTGAGTGAATACAATGAAATTAATTGATTTAATCATTAGAAACTCAAAATATTATGTTATCTGAACCACATAAATAATTTAAGTTGATTTGACAAAAGAAAAAATGTTGTGATTACAAATCATGAACATATGTTTTACAGTGTATCAACAAGCAGCAAACATTTCTGAAAATGTATTTCTGATATCAATATTACTTCAGATATCTAAAATGGCTTTCTTACTAGTAACAATCACATTCATGATATCAGAAATTAACATTGTCACTGGTGAAAATTGAATTATTGATCTCAAAAATTAACATTGTTACTATTAGCAACTGAATTGTTGATATCAAGAATTGATTTCTTACTAGTTGAAATACCAATTTAAGATATCAGAAATACAGTTATTACTTTAAAACTTTATTTTTGATATCAAGAATTCATGTCTATCTTGATATCAAAATAAAGGTTTTTACTTTTAGTTTTTTTTGGTATTTAAACTAGTAAGAAATCAATTATTGATATCAACAGTTGGTTTTAAATGGCAGCCTATGGTGACATTTCACTATAGTGAAAATACAATTACAGATATCAACAATTATATTTTTTACTAGTTCAAATTCAATTGTTGATATCAATAATTATCATTTTAACTAGTAAATGTAAATGTTGATATCAAGAATTAGCATTGTGACTAGTGGAAATGTTATTCCTGATATCAAAAATTGCCATTGTTACTAGAAGAAGTCTAATTCCTGATATCAATAACTATAATTTTAACTAGTAAAAATGTAATTGTTGATATCAAGAATTCATCCTGGAAATGATTAAAAGTTAAAACGGCTTGCCATGCAGGCTCTCTGATTTTGCATCTGTATGACAACATAACAGGACAGGCTTTTATATGTCTAGTATTACATACACTATTACATACCTGTTAACCTTGTCTCTTGGATCTCTTTGTCATTCTTTCCATTTATCAACTTTGGGTTTGAACAGAAAATATATGTAAAATATGAAGTACGCAGTACATGTTGTATAATGATTGTATTGGGAACATAGCCAGGAAGAATGCAATCACCATTAAGTTAAGAGTTTCTATTTCTATTCAGTTCAGAGTGACTTGACTGAAACAGGCCTGGCGTTAATGCTCCTCTCTGAAATGAGTTATCAGGTCACAGACTGACATTATATCATTTAGGAGCAGCGTGATCCATTTGGGGTGGAAAACTCAATGTCATTTGCTATCTATGAAGCAATATCAAAGAGAGAGAGAGAGAGAAAAATAGAGAGACATGGGGGCTTTAAAGGCTGGCTTCTATTTATAGCTCCTCTAGTGTTTGCTAGAACGGTGCTCCATAAGGACAGACAGATACAGACAGATAATGAGGGGGTGGCTAAATGGCAGATGGTGTGAAACTGAAATGGCAAGAGTGAAGGAGCATCAAGGATAAAGGGTAACAGCATTTGGCATGTTAGCACATCCAACATTTCAGATGAAATCTGACTAAATTAATAATACTGTTTAATGATGTCTAATCCAATGAACCTGATAGCCTTGTACTTTATATCAAGTCAAACATATTTGCATTTGAGTGTCTTTTCTTAGGGCACTGCTTGTATGCACATAGTTGACAACACATCAGGCAAAGAAATGGATCAGTCACAGTTAGAGTCAATACAACAGTATGAAGGAGTTACTCAGACCTGACCATTTGGGAAACATGAGCCTTTAGCTGTTCTCAACACTATACAGTAAAGTACTAGTTCTGGAAACCACCATTTTATCTAATGGCATTCATTGTAGGGGAACATAGTCTTCCACCAGCATTAAACTACAACACAACAGGTAACACTGTGGATTCCGGCCAACCTACTTTATTATCTCCTCAGTTGATGCATAGCAACAAATGACAGATCTCAGCCAGATCTCCAAAGTGTTGGTCTGCAGAATAAATGGTTGGCTGAAGTTTTGGGGCATGGAGAACCACCTCGCATGTTAATGTACATTTAAAGGAATTTCATGATTTTTCCTTGTTAGGCATGATTGATAAGTTGTAAGGATGACGTGTTTCACTGAGATCATTGAAAGAACTGAATTTGGGACAATACCAACAGGACTGGACCATGGGCTATGAAACTCCTTGATAATTCCCAGGTGTAATATATTCAGGACTTACAATAGCTTATCCACTTACTGCTGGGCATGTAGAAATTGAAGCACGTGCTTGTGGATAAAGCCAAGTTCAGACTGCATGATATTCAAAGTAGTCGGGTCGCTGTTCTTTTCACACTGCATGACTATCTTGGCCAGCATTCAGTCACTGCTGTGTTCACACTGGACGATTGATCGGCGACAGAAGGTTTCACACTGCATGACTTTACAATAGGAAAAATCGCCTACAGACTCTGTCTAGCACAGTGCACGCAAACTACGTTTCACAACAAACACACGTGAGATGTGAAAAGGAAACAACGCGACACCACACGTACAAGACCGGAGTTCTCACGTGAGACTTTTTTTTTCGACCCTGCTGTGGTACAGCTCAGGTTAAACGTCAAACAGACACGAGTGCTCCTGCCAAATTTCTACAAATTTTTCTTCCATTTATTGTGTCCAAATAGACAGAGAAGAAGCTTTTTTTCTGAAACAATGCCATATCATGTTGATATGTGATCCTCCCTGAACTCCCTGCTGCCCCAGCAAAAAAATTTAGGTTCTGGGAACATTAGTTTTTGGTTCCCAGAACGTTCCCTATTTGGTTTTCCCAGGAAAGTTTTTTTAACGTAAATAGAATGTTCCCTTAAGGTTAGGGGAACATTCTGGGAACATTCCTTTTAGGAGAACCTAGAAAATAACCTACAGAGAACATTCCCAGAACGTTCTCCTTAGGTTATACAATTAAACATAAAAATAACCTACAGGGAACGTTCCCAGAATGTTCTTATTTGGTTCCCAAAAAATAACCAAATAGGAACCATACGGGAACGTTAGGGGAACGTTTGGGGAACATTCTGTGTTTGCTGCTCTCTCACTGGCTGCCGGTGATTGCCGATGTAGTTTTCAGTCAGAACACTTTTCACACAGCAGGATTTTGCTCGTCGGTGATTCTCTCAGTTCGTGTCTTTGCTCATTCACACTGCGTGATTGTCACTCGCGTGATCGAGCGCCGATTTGCATGTGATTTCGGGCATTTGTCGGCAATTTCTCAAAACCTGTCGGTCGAGCCAAAATCATGGCTAAAATCATGCAGTCTGAAGACTCGGCATAAGGGGCATCCACCTGTTCATCTGCGCTTGTGTCTCATACATGCTCTGGGTGGAAAAAATACCCGGCAAATCAAAATTGAACTGTGACCTGAATACATTTGGTCATATCTCCCCTTTGCAACCACTTATTCATATGTATAGGCAGTTGGTCGGGACTACTAAGCAGGTTGTATGCGCCCATTCTTCCCATCCCCAGTGTTTGATCACCATCTCCAATATGAGGGAGAGGGACTGTTTGTGTGAATGTGGAAGCAACTTGAAATATGCTCCACATTTTTTCAGGAAGTAAGCATTTTAGCAAAAGACAAAGTGTAAGAGATAACAGTGGTGAAGGTTTACCTTAGAGAAGGGTGAAATCAGACCGGCAAATGAATAGCTATCATCTGTCTACTTAAAAGTTCCCTGTCTGATGGTCTGTGGGGCAGTTGCACATGCAGTGAACTTAATGTCAGAGATTGTGAAGTTGGGCTGCACAAAAATATCAGCACACCAGAATCTGAACTAATGACCACTGTTACACCGTGTTTAAACTCACCGTGACCATTATCATGTCATGCCATAACAGCTGTCTACACTGGACATGACAGACCCTTGCAAGTCCATTTGTCCTTCATAACAGAAGCAGCACAAGAGCTTGGGGGACATCAGAAATAGAATGTGGCATCAGTTTACTGTCAGAGTTTTGTGTCATGTAGCGTTGTGCCGCATCCAGTGTTGCATCATTGATAATAATGGGTTGTCTTTGTCCGGTCTAGACACACTGTTACGAAATAGCAGTGGCCTGGCTACATGTTATTAGTGTTCCACCTTTGAATCCTAGACTCAAGCTTAAGGGCTCCAGACTGCGACCAAATGGTCGCATTTTGCGACCAATATTTGAGAGTGTGCGACAGAATTTTACATCCAGTCGCACATGTGCGAACCGGTAAATTTGCCACACGTTAAACGCATGGTTAGGCGTGGTTTTTGTGAAGTTGATATCAAAAAAATTGAAGTTCCCATTAGATTTTTTTCAGGCGTAGTACCAAAAATAGCCACCGGGTGCCATTGAATTCTATTTAGCTGTATACATTCTGCCATAACAAATTAATACATTTCTGTCAAAATATCAGTTCTGTCACATAATTTCGAACCTTGAGATTCAGACCTTTCTGACAATGTGTGTTTTGTCAAGATTAGAAAAGGTTTTGATCATAAATTATGAAACATAATGATGCCCAAAAGGGGAGGAACCTGATAAAATAAGTACCATTTCTATAGTAACGCAACATTAAATTTTCACACAATAAATTCGGAGTTTATAAGCTTTCAAATGATACCTAATTTATGATAACTACTAAAATATGTAATATAATAAAAAAGGCGATAAAAAATATTATATTTTAAAGGATAATATTATACTATATTTTTTATTTATTATTGAAAAATGCTAGATTATATGTTTTATTATGAACTTTTAGCATAAAAACAGAAGTTTAATGATTAAAAGTGTGTGCATCGACTTTTTGTGACAAAGGGTCAGACCTCCTGTTATGATGCAGATTTTTTGAGGTGCACTCATGTCATAAATTCATCAATTACTCTTCCTACATAATTTGTAACACAAAACAGGGGTAGAATATCTATTTAGAAGTCTTTCCAACGATATAAAATTTGTCATAATTAGATTAGGATTTAATAGAAATATAGTGAAGTAAAGTTAGGTGTCCCGGTACCGGGACAGTGACAGTTATTAATACATGATGACATTTATTCAATGTTGACAGAAATGCATTATCACATAACTATGTTTTCATTGGTGTATAAAGACATTACTTAATGAACCGTTATGTTTTTATTATCTTGCCATTTCTCTCTTCATACACCACTGGTTCCATTGCATTAAAATGCGCAGACATGTTTCTACAGTAGCCCTAAATGGACAAACTCGTTTAGTCAATATGTTGTTCTTCGTGCAAAGAAGCTAGCTAAAGTCAGCGAATAAAACACAGACACAATGATGAACAAGTAATAATAATCGTAATAACATATCATTATTCACTGGCCACTCTCTGCTTTCTTAGATGACATCTTTTCCTGTCGGTCATCATAACTTCTGTCAGTTGCAATTTCACAACCTCATCACTAGATGCCGCTTAAAATTACACAGTGCACCTTTAAGCACTAATGCATATTAGTGCACCCGTATTGTAAAGTGTTACTGATGCCCTTTTGCTACCTTTGATACAGACATGCTACTACTCTAATTGAAATGACAAAAACAGAACAATTGCAGTTAGGAACCTTAAATAATATTATATTGGGCTGAGTGAAAATCTGTTGTTCTGCCTTGTCTGGATGTTAGGAGTGCCTCTCATACATGCAATTTATTTTAGCATGCTAAGATAAAGATTTCTGTATGCATTTACTTTAATCGCCTAGCATTTATAGCACTGTTTAGATTTACCTGCAGTAAACCTATAATCCTATCTGATGATGTTCAAAATGAGTCGATAAGATAACAAAGATGTGGGAAAGTTTCCTTTAAGTGTTAAAACTAGTAAAGCAGCCCTTTAAACTGCCTAACCATCAAGCTGGAGGTCACCTGCATGTTATGAAAGAGATCTGAATCCAGGCTCAGAGCTACAATAGCAGGCTCTGTTCAGTTCAAGCAGCCCGTCATCATCAGCTTTTATTCTGCAAGAGCCAGTAACAGTGTGTTGGACATTAGTTATATTAGCGTTAAAAGCTGGTTCTCATTACAGATGTCCCTTGCAGCAGAGAAGAGGGGGGAGGTTACGCCATTGAATGTTTTTTTTATATAAACACACTCATGCAATTGAGGTGGCGCTGACTGACTTTTCATCTGGTGTGTATTTTACTGAGTTTAATATGTTATCTAAATTATTAAGCCTACCATGTACTGGCCAAAGTGCATATGAGTGTGTTTGATCTGGAGATAGCTATGGCAGTTGCTAGAGTAGCGCATGCAGTGACCTGCAAGCATAGACCTGCATGAAAAGCAAGCAAAACTTTTCAACTTGCAAGCAAAAGATTTAGACAGGCAAAAAACAGCAGAAAAGAGAGCAAAATGTGTCCATTTGTGATGAAAAGTGTTCGAAATCCACAAATAAAAATAAAGGTTTTCAAAGATTTACATGCACTGCAAATAATTTTATCAACTTCTTTATTTTTTAGCCTTAAAGGGGTCATGAACTGGCTTTTTAAATTTTTTTGTTTTGTTGTTTGAGGTCAACTTATGACGTTCGCTTGGTTTTTACATTCAAAAACATAAAAATGAATAAGTTATGGGCTATTTTCTTCCCTAGTTTTCAGCCTACTTGAAAAATGCTTGGATTTTATGGGCGTATCGCATTGAAGACTAGGAAGTAAATGCCCACTGCTGTGATTGGATAACAGTTTTGCATATTATAATGAGCTTCAACTCTGTCATTGTTTTCGGTCTGTGCACGTGGGGGAATTTGTTTTGAAAACCACTGTTGTAAAATCGCAACCGGAATGATTCGCCCATACATGTTTGACCCAGAGTCCGATCCCGAATCGCAGGACAATGAACCAACAGCACCTCGAATACAACGGATACTTGTAGACACATACACATAATTATTAGATATCTAACAATCTGTAACAATGCAATGCTAGCCGAGTAGATTATTATTTCTAAAATAAAAATATTACTCACATAAGTGTGTTGCACCACTCCTGTTGGATCCAATATAGAAGGTAACGTAGACTAATCATGTTCCGTACAACAATGTTCCCTACAGATTAACTTTAACCGCCGATCGCTGAATAAATACTTCTAGGTCATACACAAAATGCATATCTGTGTCGTCTTCATTTCTCCCTCTTATATTATAATGAGTTTAACTCACCCGTCGGTGCACGTGAGGGAAAATGTCCAATGTTGTCAAATGGCAACCGGATTCGCCCATACATGTTCGACCCGGAGTCCGTGTGTTGCACAATTCCTGTCAGATCCAATATAGACGGCACATCACTGTTCTTTACTCTTAATCGGTCTGCAAATCCAGCCTCGAACTGTGTCTTGTTTACAAAACAATCCTCGGTGAAATGAAGCGAACATACGGATAATGTTTTACACTCATCTGCTGGAACGTCAAAACAAATTTTAACTAGGCATTCCTAATATTGGAATCCAGAGGAAGCTTATGCAGCGACTGTCTTCTTCCACAGTCTGGCACGGCACAACATTTTGTCAACGGATTGTTTTATTGCTGGAAGCTCGCTCCGGTTTGTCTTCACGAGGTATGGTTTTGTTTACCTATGCGTGAATGCGCGAATAGGTGGGCGGTAGGAAACCGGCCGTGTTGAAGTTGGCGTCTGATGAGCGGTTGGGGTTTTAGCGTCATTGACGTCATACTTCCACACTTTCAAAAACGAGTCGTTTGTTGAGGCTGGTGTCAATAAAAGCTTTTATTGGACTAACAAGGTCGTTTTCAGTTCTGAAACTTACAGGATATTCTTATAATATGATGACCTCTTAGATGTCAAAAGCTCAAGGAAAATTTGATTTCTCAGTTCATCCCCCCTTTAAGAATACGTTTTTTTTTTGCAGTTTTGCGTAAAGAAAATTATGCTATCACAAGGGAGAATGCTTTGTTTGAAAGCTAGTTGGGAAGGAGGCAGGTGTGTTAATTACCACAAGTTACAGAAGAGAAAAGCAACTAAAATTATAAGAACATAAATTGTATGATTATAGATGAGAAGAGGGAAACAGAAAAAGCTAGAGTTGTTTGTCAGTCAATTTCTCGAGTCCTTGGCTGCCAGTAGCAGAGGTAGAACTGACTCGTGCTCTCTATACAAAAGACAACTGCTACCACATCTGAGAAAATCAGGAACTGCAGCTGCTCCAAGGACACGAACAGCTACTAAATGCGTCATAAATGACCCTGTTTCATTTCAATTATCATGCATGATTATGATGCAGAATGATTGAGATGTGGGTGTAAAACATATTAACGCCCATCACAGAGATCTGTACCAATGTTATGCTCTTATTTGGACTGGCTGATCACATGGCTGCTCTGATCCGACTGCTGCATGGGAAAACAGTCCATTTACCATTTATTCCCAGTCTAACAGAGAAGCTCCACAACTTGATTCTTGTGTAATTTTCTCTCTGTTTTTCCGGTTACCAAATCTCCCAGTCGGACGTGAGTTTGGGAGAGACGAGGGATGCGGGGATAGAGTGATGATATGTGTTTCTCACTGTTTGACTCAAGTTAATGGTTCTGTCAGGGCGCTGATCACAGTTAGGTACCAGATTCCACAGATGTGTAGGTTATGAACCGCCCTGAGAATCTGTGTCAGTATTATCTTAAAAATAAATAAATAAATAAAATAGATAAAGTAACAGAAACATTAACTATTGTTTCTAACTAGATACTAAGAAACAGTAAACTATAAAAAATATATATTTTTGCATTTTGGTGAAACAGTAGAAAGGATTTTTTTAGTAAGTGCTTTATTTGTGAAAATTGTGTATATGAAGAGGCAGATTTACTGAAACAGGGCAAATTATAGGCTGTTCACCGTTTTCAACTAAAAACGTAAAATTTTTTATGCATTTTTGGCCGTTCTTTTACATGACGACAGCGTTTTGGGCAGCGCAGTCTCACGCCTTTAGACCATACGTCAACATACGCCTTTTTAGGGTAGCCTACCCTTAAATGTCGGTAGATGACGTCATCGAATCCTAACCCTACCCCAGACCTAAACCTACCCCTAAACCTATCCCGTCACCTAACTAAAGGTTAAAGGTTTTAGTCGCTTTCGCGGATCCATGCGAATGGGGATCGTTTTGACAATGAGACGCAAAATCGCTTAAACGCAGCTGAATCATTTCCATAATGACAAAAGCAATCTACCGAGAGCAGCGCAAATTAGCGCCTGGTTTAAGACATGTTTTTTGCTACCCTATCTTACGACCAATTCGTACGAATTCGTACGAGTGATTAAAAAGTGGCTAATTCGTACTAATTCGTACGAACTCACTCGTACAAATTTGTAACGATTTGTCTAAACCCACGTGACGGTTAAGTTTAGGGGTGGGGTTAGGGTAGATTATCGTACGAATTCATACGAATTGGCCAATTCGTAAAATATGTACGATTTAGCAAAATCGTACTAATTTGTACGAGTGTAGGTCGTATGAATTGTTACGAATTAGCCACCTTGTAAAATTCGTACGAATTCCCGTGAGTATCGGGTTGGTTTTTTGGTAAGTAAATAATAGCACAAATACCAGTAAATTGACTAGCGCAAACCTTAGTAAATCACCTTGCGTGATTCATTTAAAGTACTCTCTCTCCCATATATTTTACATCTGAAAGGGAAACTCCTACAAATGCATATGCAATAAGGTCAGCCGCAAAAAAAAACCTGTACCCATGCCTTTTCAGCACAACATTTTTCATGGTGTGTCTTAGTAAATCCTGACAGTAGTTTTTTAATGCCAAAAGAGTGTTATGTTGTCGCTAGCTATTAGTAAATCTGGCCCCTAGACTTGTTTTCAGATAATTCATCTTGAATATATTTTGAATTAAGTTAATTTATACCCCATTGGATTTATCCAACGAGGTCAAGAAGATTATTGTCCTGCATTATGTCAGTTGCCAGCTCATTCTTCCCCTGAGCTATGATTCTGCAGTTCTGTTCTCCAGCAAATGCATTGTAATGAGCAAGTTGATTCTCGACAGTATTCTAACAGAAAAACATGGAGGAAGAGCTTGCAGCTGTTTTTACACAGATTTGCACAGAAAATAAGTTTGTAGTGTGCATCTGGCTTATGGGAAGATCTACTAAGGTGATATTTGGTATCCCAGTGTATAAACTATAAATGTAAGTATATTGTATTTAGAGCATTAAACTCACTTGTTGTAATTAGTTTCATCCAAATACATAAATACTTCAATAATAACTCAATAAATTGTTTCTCATTCAAATAGATACACAATCTTCTAAACACCAATTTTAGAATCTGATAATGTGCTTATTAAACAATTTACGCTCTGTAGCAGATTGATATTATTTATTTATTTTTACATCACCAGTAAAATGATTGTTCTGGTTCCACCTTGACATTCATCAAAATGAATAAGTAATAGGCTATTTTCTACCCTAGTTCCGAGCCTATAGCTAAAAACACTCGGTTTTTATGGGTGTCTTGCACTGAAGACTTGGAAGTAAACGCCCACTGCTGTGAGTGGATAACAGTTTTGCACTATATAATGAGTTTCAACTCACCTTTCGGTGTTCGAAAACGTCCAACGTTTCAGACGTTTTCAGTTCTGAAACTTACAGGATATTCTTATGTTGACCTCTTAGATGACAAAAGCTCAAGGAAAATTAATTTCTCAGTTCCATAAATCCACAAGTGCACGGATGCTTTCTTTGTTGTTGCCACTTCTCATAGTCCTCATGCCATTCCCTTGCCACCCCATAAATCATTTCTCTAGATCCTGCTCCTGTCTTGACTCTTTTTTTCTTCAAATGTTTCCTCTAGAGTGTCTTTATCTGTTGTCCGATTTAATGGAAATACTGATTCCAATATATCTTTCTAAATCCTTCCCAAGACCAAATTCTCCTCTGCTGTGTCTATAAAAAGAGTTGTGCAATTCCCAAAGCAAAATATCCCAGCAAGCAATAGCCATCATTTTACTGTCTTGGTTGACCCCATATAGTCCAGCTATTAACTCACTTCTAGATAAATAACCTTGAATTTGGTTGTCGTTTTGCCAAAATAACTTGCGAGATGTATGATATTCAATCATGTAAGCAAAGTCAACAGTGATTACAAGGTGTTTGGTTTCATTTATTTGACATGATATCTAATTGATGACTCTATTCTTGGGCTATGTTTAGACCACATTCGACTTTCACTGACAGCCCAAATTTTGCCTTGTTTTAGCCAAGACATCAGGGATTAACAGTTTTTAAACGTCTTTAAAATGCTAAATTGATTGCTTGGTTGGATTCTAGAATCTTCTCAATTTAAAGAGATAGTTTACCCCTAAAAATGTCATACTGACCCTTATGTAGGTGACTTTCTTATGGAAGCCTGTTTCAGCCACAGAATGAAAAAAAAATTGTAATATGTGCAATTAAAAAAAGCAAGTAATATATTTTTTTGTTTTACAATTCTGAACTTTTCTCACAATTGCAAGTTTATATCACCATTCTGACTTTACAACTTGCAAATGTGGGTTTATATCTGACAATTTTGACTTTTTTAATTGCATGTTTCTGAGAATTAAGTCAGAATTGTCAGTTATAACTTTTCACCCAATTGCAAGTTTATATCTCACAATTCAGACTTTATAACTTATATGAAGTTTATATCTACAATTGAGATTTTAAAAAAGTCAGAATCGCAAGATACAAAAGTCAGAATAGTCAGGTATAAACTTGCAATTGTGGAAAAAAAGGCCAGAAATGTTAGACAAAAAAGTCATGATTACCTTTTTCATTTTTATTCTGTGACAGAAATACGCTTCCATACTTAAATAAAGGAAGATATTTTAAGAAATGCCTCAGTATTTATTTGGTTTTCTTTTTCCTCGTTGTGTTTTACTCTTTCTTTTTTCCCTCTTTTTTCCAGAAAAAAGGTACAAAAGCTGTCACTGGGGCTGTACCTTTTCAAAAGGCAGGCCTATACACTTTTGTACCCAAAAGCTGCATATTGGTAACTTAGTGTTACATATTAACACCTAAAATGTACATATTAGTACCTAAAATTTACACAGCTAAAATGTACATAGCCTATTAGGACCTACAGTAAACTGGACATATTTGCTTCTGAAATGTACATATTAACACCTAAAATGTACATATTAGTACCTTAAATTTACACATTAGCAGCTAAAATGTACATATTAGGACCTACAGTAAAATGGACATATTAGCTCCTGAAATGTAAATATTAACACTTCAAAATGTACATATTAGCACCTAAAATGTACATATTAGCACTTAAAATGTACATATTAGGACCTACAGTAAAATGGACAAATTAGCACCTAAAATGTACATATTAGCACCTCAAATGTACATAACACCTAAAATGTACTTATTAGCACCTAAAATGTACATATTAGGACCTACAGTAAAATGGACATAATGGCTCCTGAAATGTACATTAACACTTAAAAAAATTACATATTAGCACCTAAAATGTACATATTAGCACCTAAAATGTACATATTAGGACCTACAGTAAAATGTACATATTAGCACCTAAAATGGACATATTAGCACCTAAAATGGACATATTACTACCTAAGATGAACATATTAGTACCTAAAATGGACATTAACACCTAAATTGTACATATTAACACCTAAAATGTACATATTTGTACCTAAATGTACATATTACCACCTAAAATGAACATATTAGCACCTAAAATGTACATATTAGGACCTACAGTAAAATGTACATATTAGCACCTAAAATGTACATATTAGCACCTCAAATGTACATAACACCTAAAATGTACTTATTAGCACCTAAAATGTACATATTAGGACCTACAGTAAAATGGACATAATGGCTCCTGAAATGTACATTAACACTTAAAAAATTACATATTAGCACCTAAAATGTACATATTAGCACCTAAAATGGACATATTAGCACCTAAAATGGACATATTAGCACCTAAAATGGACATATTACTACCTAAGATGAACATATTAGTACCTAAAATGGACATTAACACATAAATTGTACATATTAACACCTAAAATGTACATATTTGTACCTAAATGTACATATTACCACCTAAAATGAACATATTAGCACCTAAAATGTACATATTAGCACCTACAATGTACATAACACCTAAAATGTACTTATTAGCACCTAAAATGTACATATTAGGACCTACAGTAAAATGTACATATTAGCACCTACAGTAAAATGTACATAATAGCACCTAAAATGGACATATTAGGACCTACAGTAAAATGTACATATTAGCACCTAAAATGTACATATTAGCACCTACAATGTACATAACACCTAAAATGTACTTATTAGCACCTAAAATGTACATATTAGGACCTACAGTAAAATGTACATTTTAGTTCCTGAAATGTACATATTAACACTTAAAAATGTACATATTAGCACCTAAAATTACATATTTTAGGTGCCTAAAAGCACCTAAAATACATAAAAGCACCTACAATTTACATATTAACACCTAAAATGTACAGTGTACAATGAAAGTATGGCTCCAGTGTTGTTCAATGTTCGTCAGAACATCTTGTGTTTCGGATGAAATAAAGTCATGCAGGTTTGGAGCAACATAAGTATTAACAGAATGTTCACTTTTGGATGAACTATCAGGGGTCAAATTTAACAAGAGCCAAATCTAACAGTAATTTCAATGAAATAAGTATAAAATTATTGAAATGTAATTGTAAAAACGATTATAATAATTATAAATGATCTGCATGCATCTGTCAAAACATTGCTGTCTTCAATAAATCTACATGGTAACACATATGTGGAATATTCCTCACATCAACCCAACAAAAACATTTTGGACACTGTTTGGACACAATTCTAATTGAGTAGATATCATGTTTGAATCATGCACAGGTCATATCCACAGTGATTACGCCCATTTCTCTGAAAGTGCACTAACATTAACCAAGTGTAACCCTCAGGTAAAGCTATATCGTCTGATAAGTCAGTCTTATAAAGTGCTTGGCTCTGTGCACAGTGTCTGACGCACATTAGATGATGTTGTCCTTGAATAGTAACCCTCTGAACCCTCTGAAAATCACCATGCTATCAATCAGCGACTTTACAGGCAGCAAGCTCAAGTCAATTGGTGTGGTACTGTATGATAATGGCATTATTGCAGGGATGATGGGAAGACTCTGACCTTTTACAGCCAGACCCGAAAGACACAAAGAGGAGAAAAAATTGATAAGATAATATGGTTAGAGGTTGCACCGAGTTTGAGGGGTTAAGAAAGTGCAATCGAACATAAGCACCACAGTCTCTTATCATTTATTTAATGTTTATTTGTAGGGACAAATGCATATAGAACATTGCTTTATAAAGAATACAAACTAGATGCCATGCATACAGGTTTCTAGCCGTGACTAATTTGCAACCCCTGTCCCTGGTTAGTTTTTAAATTAAAACATAAATTACAGAGTATTGAGTTTAAAATGTATAACTATTAAAATACATACAATGAATACATCCCATAGATTAAATAACATATGGGCTTGAGAGGATGTTGAAATCACTATAAAACCAAGTCTAGACACATTTTACAATACAAGAACACAAAAGTGATATGTCTGTGCGTGCTAACGCAACATCATGTTTGTATGCATTGTGTTGTATCCTGTACAGTCAGTGTTCACAGAGTTGTTTCCGTTTCAGCCACCGCTTTAAATGTGTGTTAAAAACCTTGAGTTTTGTCAATATTTTAATTTCGGATGGTAAAGCGTTCCACAAATGTACATACCCAGAGTACATTCAGCATCTGGATCATATTCGCAATCTCAAACATATTCTTAAAACTATTATTTGCAATATCTTCAAAATTAATATTTTGATTGCAGACAGCTTCTTTACCAGATCCACCATCAAGTGACTGTGACTGTAATATTTGATTGCGTTCAGTACTTCAGTACAGTAAATCGTTGAGCCATTTCAATTTGTGCTGATGATACTTCCTATTCTTTTGTTTTCTGCCTGCTGTAATAGTGACCTTGTGAAATAAAGTTGAATTTCATGTGTTCAGACATCAAAGATTCAATTATATACTATATATATATATAGTTACACACCTGCAATTGAAAACAAAAAAAATAATAATGGACAGACAAGCCTTATTTTATAATTTCATGATTTTTTTTCTTGTTTTATTCTTTATAATGAATTGATGGAGCAATTCTAAGAGGTATATACTCAGAGCAATACTGATGTCTAACTTTAAAAAATTAGTGAATGACGTCGCGGGTCACTAAAGACCCGAATGTGTGCGTTTAACAGTGTGCCATTGATTTGACGACATAAACCGGGAATGTTTTTTCTTAAGAACATTTATAAAATGTCCTATTTGAACTAAGGCATAATCCTGGTTTAACCCAAGACCTGTTTGTGAAACCAGGCCTAATTTCATTATAAGGCCTTATTGTCTGTCAAATATGGTTAAAGTGTACAGCTGAATGTAGGCCTACCTATTTTTAGTACATTTAATACTTTAAACCTAATGAAATAAAAAAAAACTACAATTAAAATTATAGTCAAGTACTTCATATCATCAAAATGTTCATCAAAATGTACTGCTTTAAAGCGCAACAAAATATAAAAAAATAATAATATTTAAAATGCACCTTTTAAATGTACTTAAGTGTGTTAAGAAACATGAAAGAGCATTTAAGAACACGTGCCCTTTTACATTATCTGTAAGTCTTTTTTAAATATTATTTGCAGTATGTGTGTATTCAATAAAATTAAGCGCACTGAGACTTCAAAGATAATGAACATGGTGGCATTTAGGGAGATGTGCACAATTAATAAAAAATATTTAACTTTTAAAGTCCAGCTGTAGTCAATAATTTTATCTCTTAAAACTCATTTTTGATCACCAAATTTCCATGAAAAAAATAAATTAAAAAATGATTCATGCCTTAAAAAAGCTGGAAATGTAATTCTGCACTCTTGCCTCATTTATTATATGCAGTTCTATGTATATGCAAATTAGCCCCACCTCTCACTCACTCACACCAGCTCAGAGATCCACTCGAACAGGTGCGCGGGGAAAAGTTAGGACAATTCCAAGGGCATTGACTGACAGGGGGCCCATCAAATAGGTAAAAACTTTTTTGAAAAAAAAAATATATATATAAAATATCATCACTGCGTATATTTCAATTAATAATAAATTGAACGATGTCTTTGATTTGACTTATTTTGGCAATAAAGTTAAATGTCCCCATTGACCAAAAAGTAAATATCCATATTGACCGACCACCCCCATGTTTCCGCATGAAATGGTTTGGTCCTGCCTAGCGCGCGCATCGTTGACGGTGTTCAGCAGACAGTCAATCGATGCACGGTGAAAGTGACAGAAATACAGAGACCATAATGTCGAATAGTAAAATAAAATCTGGTTTCCAGAAAAGGAAAGAAAGGAAAGAGAGAGAGGAAAGACTAAAGAAAGGCTGTTGTTCTGTAGCCCAGTTTTTCACAAAGAAAGGTGAGTAGCCTTTAGTCTGTGAGTGGTAAACCTGTTGTCCATAGTGAAATAAGTTAGCTAACTTAGCTGCAGGCTAGTGTTAGCCTACATTTCATCAACATTTAATAAGTGCAGGGAAACGTTTAGCAATATATTCATATTCAATCATCCATCCCCCTTTTAGCAAATTTAGCAACAACAGATGAGTCAGCAGCACCCCAGTCTCCCCATACTAACTGCACCCCTCCCTGTCCCAGTGAAGAAGGTGAGCAACATTGTGTTGACTTAGCATCATTCCAGGGAGTATTTGTGGGGTTCTCTGTCTCTCTGCTCTTTTTTACTGTACCAAAAAATACGACAATCTCCTGTCTGTACAGTAGATACAGTTAGAAACAACAAGAAGTAGCTTACCTCAACATGCATGTAAGTTACAGACAGTATTAAAATAATCCAGTTTGATCTGTTCATTTAGACAGAATTTTGGCCGTAAATGACATCTATACAGACTTTATTATTTTCTATCATGAAGGGCAATTTGTTTAAGAAGCTTACACACACACACACACATTGTATTTAATGTATTTGTGTCAATGTTCTGTAGTGTTAGTGTTATTGGTGTATGGCATATTTTAATATATATATACACACACACACACAGATGAAGCTTGATGACACTATGAAGGAGAGTGGAACGATGGGAGATGTTGTTTTCACCATGAAGAGATGTGTGGAATGAACAAATCCTCCCATATAGCCCATTGAAACGGCTGCTAATGAGGTATTTATGTATATGATCTATGGTTTCTACAAGCGAAAACCGAGGATAGCGCGGATATTACGTAATTGATATGTTACAAGGGACGAGTCACGAGACATAATTTCTCTGGATTTACTAATCCTTTGGAACTTTTAGGATAATGGGCCTACACAACTGCATGGAATTTACCATACTGCGCAAGTGTTTTTTAAATATTTTATTACAAACATCTTACATATTGTACCCTGGCTGGCTATTTGCTGGCATTTCAAAGAGAAAATATCTCCGCAGAGGTGTTGACTTATGAATTTGCACATCTTAAAGCAAAAACACCACATAGGCATATAAACAACATTAAATGCTTGATTTTCACCACAGGGGGACTTTAAGCTAATTAAATTATAATGATAATAAAACCAGTTTAGGAAATGATTACAGAGACATAGCTACACTGAAAAAAATAAATGATTTTTAGGCAAGGTAAATACTACTGAAAAAAAAACCCAATGTAATTTACAAGAAAAAGTTCAGGCAAGAATAAAAAAAAAAACCTAAATTCCATATTAGTACTTAGTTCAAGCAAGTAATGAAAGCATAAATACGAACTCAATAAAATAAAGTAAAAATTACTCAACTTTTCTGATACTGGGGTTCCCATCATGCACTGGACCTTGAATAATGAATGAGGTTTATTTTTTCACTGGTTTCCAGCTGTATTTACACTGTTTTGTCATTGATTTTGTTGTCGGGATTAGTAACTTGCCATTTTTGTGACATTTTGAGGAAATTTTCTGCTCAAAATGAAACATTCAAAACAAAAACGATCCATCAAATGTTACCGTCATTGTGTATTGTCTACCAAGTATTGAGGTCTTTGCATTCACTTCATGTTTAACATCTGACATGATGAAGTATTAATTACTTACATATACTAAGTAAAATACATACTATAAATGACTGGTATAATCCAATAAAATTGTTTGAGTGAAATGTAATGCAAAGGAAATTACAACAAAATATATTAATCAACCTTTTACTAGCCAAGTTCAAATTACTTATTCTCTTTGTTACTTTCACTTTATCTAAGTAAAGTTTACTTAATTCCATATTCCAAGTAAATTTTAACTTAAGATTTATAATTAAAGCTACTGATAAATATGTTTAGGTTTTAACTTGGCAAATCTTTGTAAATTTTCTAGCATTTTCTGAATGAAAAAAATTGCCTAGCTTTTTTCAAGTAAATCCTACTCCAAATTTTTTTCAGTGTATGTGTAAAACATGGTAAATAATGTCTGTTTGTAGTTGTATCCATGCGAAACAAAGGCTAGCATGGTTTGTTTATCCTCCACAGTTTGGTTGCTACAAAGCTAACAGAAGGAGTGCAATTTATTTATTTTTTAATCATTGTCCACTTTTAAGTGTCTGGGATATGCCGGAATATTCTTAATACGACTTTGAATGGCATTTAAATGATGCCCAATTGGCACTAAGGGGCCTAAAGTGTGCCAAGAAACATCCCCCACACCATTACACCACCACCACCAGCCTGCACAGTGGTAACAAGGCATAATGGATCCATGTTCTCATTCTGTTTACACCAAATTCTGACTCTACCACATTTTGTTTGTATCATCATCCATCATCAACATCCCCTTTTAAGTATCAGGTAATGGAACACCATTTATGGTCGGAAGGGGATATGCCGGAATATTCTTAATACGACTTTGGGATTCAGCAGAAAAACATGTGAGATGTTTCCAGCATTAATGGGCTCTTATGTTGCTTCCTGATTAGACTTTCCCTAGAAGCTTGAGGGAAAAAAAAAAGGGAAAACAAGACGGATGAGGAACATTTGTGCGTCTACACAGAGCTCATATGACTTTCCAAGAAGGCCTGAAAGCAGAGAACTACTCGAGGCTGAGTGAACCTCTCATGATACAAGAGATTAGGCCATTTAGCACTTTTGCAAAAACATATTGAAGACACACTGGACAAAAGAAAATTTTTCTTTTCTCCCATAAAATGACTTTGGACAAAGATGCCACTAAGTTTTGTGGCTAAAAGGATCAGATGGTGAACTATAAAATCAATATATAGTTCAATATGAGTTCATTGCGTTCAAGTAATAATTAGACTGTGGGCCAAATTATAGGCCTAGAGAATACATTCAGAGGTGAATTCACACAGTTGTGGTACTTTAGTCCATATTTTAGCACAAAAAACCTCAGTTTTATTCACAAACCACCCACAGTCTTAACCAATTCCCACACACACACTTGCTTTTAGTGCTACATTAGGCATTTTACGTCATTCTTTTCAATAATGCAAAATACTTATTATAGATCGTACCTTATTTACTTACCGCCTGCAATAGAAAACAGATGGTAAATATAATTTTAATTAATATGTGATCTTTGTTTACATTTTCAAGTGATTGTGGCAGCAGCAATTCATCAAAATCATAATCAAGGCAAATAACCAGGAATATATCCAGACAAATAAGCAGCCACCTTCAGCATTTAAAGAGTTGATTCAGGTGCCTTACATACCGCAGACCCAGGGCCGGGCACGTCCGTATAGGCGATCTCAGGCAGTAGGGCTGTAATCAACCAAAGAAATCGTTAGTCGACCAAGGTCTTGTCCTGCGCGACGATTAGTCGACTAAAAAAAAAAAAAAAAAAAACGGATGTTTTGATTGAACATTTTTTAAACAATTGTCATAGAGCATTTATAAAACAACAACGAAAAAACATCGAAAATAAATAAAACTATAATAATAATACAATTCTTTGAAAATTAAGTGATTTGTTTAACTGCAAGTGAGGAGCTCTGTCCTTGGTCTATAGTGACGGTCACAATCGCGCACCTGATCACACCACACGCTACAAAATAATATAACTGCTATCTGCCACATAATGAAAAATCCTAACAAAAGCTCTCGTTTATACAGGCTGTATTCTTCTTTACTTACAAAGCTATGGGTTAACTTTTGTCCAGCCGATCTGTTAGGCGTCTTAAAACAACAGACAAAATAGCCTAAAAAACTATCTGAAATCTAGGCTGTGTTGTAAGATAGCATATAAGTTTAATTTCGTTTTGTTACATTATTTAGGCTACTTTCAAATGAGTCAAGTGTACAGATAAAAACCTATTAAGAAAACAATCTATTGAGTCAGTATGATAAAGCCGTTAAAAGAGCTGCTCACGTCTTTTGCGCGCTCAAGTTTGATTTCAAATAGGCACGCGATGTGCGCGCTCATAATGGAGCAACGCGGTCGCCACCGTCGCCTACCTCCACAAACATGTAGCCAGACAAAAGATTTAGATTTCTTGGACATTCTGTCGACTAAAGTAGCGTGAACTGAATGAATACAGCAAAACCACCTACCGGTACATCCCTTACTGAGCGCGAGCAGCAGCGCAGCCAGTAGGTGCGGTTCCCGAGTGTGTTATGTGTGTGCGCTAAACTGTGGCGCAGTTACAAGAAATAGCCTAATTAAAGCATTTAAAGATGGGGATAAAACATAGGCTAATTATATTTAGAATACAGTAATAAATAACTGCTTTATAAAGGAATAAATATCAGGGAGTAAATCATTGAAAATGTATTTCTATTGGCAAAAAAAAAAAAAAAATGCGACTGGTCGACCAATAAGAATTTCAGTCGACCAAGACGGCATTCGACTGATTAGTCGACTAAACGACTAAAGTTGACAGCCCTACTAGGCAGTTGCCTAGAGCGGCACTTTTGTAAGGGCGGCAAAATGTGAGCCAACCGGGAATGAACAATTCACAAAATAGGTTATTTATATGATTTACTGAGCTGCCGCCTCCCGCAGCGCCGGTGAGTGTGAGCCACTGCTCTCACGAGTCATGACTGGGTGAGGGGAAGTTCGGATCATTTTACTGACTCTCTTGAGTCATTCGAGTCATTTCGTAAGTGGCTTGGCTTTAAATGTTATTCTTTTAACAGACAAATTCCCCGATCACATCCACCTACGCAATGTTGATTATATTCTGAATTAAGAAATCATAATGCAGTAAACATAAATAATTACTTTACCTTCCGAGTCTTACTTTCATTTGGGTGATCCGTTCATTCATTGTGTCACATAATGAACAGATCGTCCGTTAATCACCGATCAGGGACAGGATGTCGTCGTCGAAACGATATCGCTTCAGGAGAACGCAGTTTCTCAAAGTTGAAATTAATAAAAAATACTACCTTCGCAGTACAATGAAACAAGACTGGCAACAATCTTCATAGAGCGTGAACTGGCTCAGAGAATCAATATAGAGGATGCAGTGAAGAGCTTTGCTGCGATGAAGGCCCGCCATGCGCGCTTCTGAAACGTAAGTTAAGCTTTATTTGCTCTTTAGTCGTTATTTTATGCTGAACCTGCTGATGATATAATGTGCTTGCGGACATTTCATTTGTGTGGTTTTTTTTACGCACAGAAAGTGGTGTAAAGAAATTTGCAAACAACAGTAATTTGAGGAGGTGAAATGTGATTATTTGGAAAAGTCCTGTCATGACTGCTGAAAGAAAAATGCCAGCAGGCATTTGCCTAAATTGCCTCCTGCATAAACTGTATTATTGTTGACATTTTGGGCACACGCATGTTGCACACAATTTGCGCTATGTAGGCCTATTGCTTTGCTTTGTGTGTTATATGCATATGGCATATTGGTCTTTATGTGTTGTTGCTGATTTGCTTATATATGGCATATTGGTCTTTATGTGTTGTTGCTGATTTTGCGTTACATATGGCATATTGGTCTTTATGTGTTGTTGCTAGTTTTGCGTTATATGTATATGGCATATTGGTCTTTGTGTGTTGTTGCTGGTATATGTTGCAAATAGAGGGGCGGCACAGTCGTGTTTTCGCCTAGAGCGGCAGAAGCTGCACGCGCGGTCCTGCGCAAGACCTTTTCTTAGGCTAAATTTTTTCAAGTAATGGAGTGTGTGTGTGGCATAATAACCCTGGAATCCACAATGGATTGAGATCATGTGTCTGTTATGTGTTAGCAGATGAGTGTTCCTGGGGTCTTATCTGGCTCATTCATCGAATTCAGAATAGCATGCTAGCTTACTAGTATATCTAATCTTTATGACAGAAATGGCAAGAGTTGAATGCTAATATGCTATTCTGAATCAAGCGATTCCTTGTGTAAGATAATGGAGACACCGTAGTGTCAGGTGTCAAGAGGTCAAGGTTTGGCTTTCTATCATGAGCCCATTAGCCCCTGCTGGTAGATGTCATAACTACATCCTTAAAATGGGCAAAAAGCATAATTCTTCCATTGATTGCCATCCAAAAGACAGACTGCTTGAGCAAACATGGTAGAATTCAAAATGTATCGTAGGGGGATTCCTTGCACCAGATGTTCATATAAATTTTAATGCTAATGGTTAGCTCTCTCTGGGTTTTATAGAGCTCCTTGTTTTTAACATTCTTTCTAAGATGACCAGATGTCCCTGTTCCTCTGGGGTAGTCTCCATTTCTGGTGGCCTGTCCCAGCTGAACCTGTCCTTGGAAATGTCCCTTTTTTGCTTTGTTTTAGCTGTGCATTATAAACAGCTGTATAAAAACAGATACATTACCCAATGTATTTTATTATTGGAAATGTATGTTCTTGTCCCTTAAATTATACATTTTGCAATTTATATTTGGTTTAAAAAAAAAAAAAAAAAAAAAAAAAAATATATATATATATATATACACACACACACACACACACACACATATATATATTTCACCTTTCCCCTTTCGCCTTCAGAACTGCCTCAATTTTTTGATTCAACAAGGTGCTGAAAGAATTTTTTAGAAATGTTGGCCCATATTGATAGGATAGCATCTTGCAGTTGATGGAGGTTCCAAACAAAGCTCCTGTTCCACCACATCCCAAAGATGCTCTATTGGGTTGAGATCTGGTGACTGTGGGGGCCATTTTAGTACAGTGAACTCATTGTCATGTTCAAGAAACCAATTTGAAATTATTCAAGCTTTGTGATATGGTGCTTTATCCTTCTGGAAGTAGCCATTAGAGGATGGGTACATGGTGGCCATAAAGGGATGGACATGGTCAGAAACAATGCTCAGGTAGGCCGTGGAATCTAAACGATGCCCAATTGGCACTAAGGGGCCTAAAGTGTGTCAAGAAACATCCCCCACACCATTACACCACCACCAGCCTGCACAGTGGTAACAAGGCATCATGGATCCATGTTCTCATTCTGTTTATGTCAAATTCTGACTCTACCATCTGAATGTCTCAACAGAAATCGAGACTCATCAGACCGGGCAACATTTTTCCAGTCTTCAACTGTCCAATTTTGGTGAGCTCTTACAAATTTGAGCCTCTTTTTTGCATTTGTAGTGGAGATGAGTGGTACCCGGTGGGGTCTTCTGCTGTTGTAGCCCATCCGCCTCAAGGTTGTGCGTGTTGTGGCTTCACAAATGCTTTGCTGTATACCTCGGTTGTAACAAGTGGCTATTTCAGTCAAAGTTGCTCTTCTATCAGCTTGAATCAGTTGGCCCATTCTCCTCTGACCGCTCAGCATCAACAAGGCATTTTCGCCCACAGAACTGCACCATACTGGATGTTTTTCCTTTTCCACACCATACTTTGTAAACCCTAGAACTGAACTGGTCTGGCATGCCATTCTCAAAATTGCTTAAATCAGGGGTTCTCAACTCCAGTTCTCTCGACCACTGCTCTGCATATTGTGCATGTCTCCCTTATTTAACACACCTGATTCAGATCCTCAGCTCGTTAGGATAGACTATCCTAATGAGCTGAGGATCTGAATCAGGTGTGTTAAATAAGGGAGACATACACAATGTGCAGAGCAGTGGGTCACGAGGACTGGAGTTGAGAACCCCTGGCTTAAATCACCTTTCTTTTCTTTCCCATTCTGACATTCAGTTTGGAGTTCAGGAGATTGTCTTGACCAGGACCACACCACTAAATGCATTGAAGCAACTGCCATGTGATTGGTTGATTAGATAACTGCATTAATGAAAAATTGAACAGGTGTTCCTTTAGATGAGTGTATATAAAACTTCACACATTTTCTTTTTAAATAAAGATAAAACATATGAAAACTGAATGTCAGAATGGGAAAGAAAGTTGATTTAAGCAGTTTGGAGCGTGGCATGAGCTGTTGGTGCCAGACGGACTGGTCTGAGTATTTCACAATCTGCTCAGTTAGCCTACTGGGATTTTCACGCACAACCATTTCTGGGGTTTACAAAGAATGGTGTAAAAAGGGAAAACATCCAGTATGTTCATCAAGTAAACATCCAAAATATATTTACTTCATCTTTACTGAGACCGTTTTGTTATTCAGTATTATACATTTTTGATATGTGAGTCAATATCGCAGTGTTCCCCAAATTTTGTGTCTTTAAGTTTTAGGTGTTTTAGGGTCAACCTTTCTTTTTAGATCAGTGATTGTGTTATAAATGAAATCCAAAAGAATTGCATTCTTTGTATAAAACGAAAATACTATAGAAGCTCAATATCAACGAGAATGAAATATCCACTGGAATACTTGTTTCTGATTGGTCAATGGTGGCATTTCTGTCGTCAAATGCTCAATCCTATGTTCTGCACCTCATCACCCTGTAAGCAAGTAGCAGCTAAGCAAATTAACAAGAAACTATACGTTTTCCCTCACTTGATGATTGCTGCCTGTTTCACACAGTATCTGCTCAGCATGTAGTTAAGTAAATTCCATTTTGAATACATATCTCAACTGCAGCACTGGTCACAGTGAAGCTGGAGGGATATGGTGAGGCAATGTTGCAGAAGTCTGAACCCCCCACCTCTCCCCAGTCTGTGTCCATGGCCAACCAGCACTGCCACACCATTACATAACACTACTGCAAGAGAGAGAGAGAGAGAGAGAGAGAGAGAAAGAGGAGAGAGAGAGAGAGAGAAACCACTGCAGGATTCTCCACACCTTTACACCTATCTACATACCCATTTCACCCATTTTCTTCCTCCATTTGACAACGACTTTGTTTAACATTCTTATTATGTGACTGACGCAGCTGTGGACTTACTTGACACACCTGAACAACACAAAACACCCGTCAGCATCTGTGAGAAACGTGGGTGTGTGCGTGTTACAGATGAAGCAGCACGAGTGCAGCCACAATGTACGCTTACGTTCATATGATTTCATAAATACAGTTCAGTACAACCCTTAGGCAAAATTAAGATGAAATGGGGATTCCTCTGTGTGCAGATGAACGGAGGAGAGTGCTGTGGAATGAATATCAAGTATTTTACACAAGCACGACTGCTAAATCACCTGGGTAAACTTCTCCTCGATAGAGAGAGGGAACATTGCATCAAATTAAAATGCACCCACAAAATTAACATATTTCTATTATAGATTATAAAATATGTATAACCTTTTAATACATTCTAATATTTACTTACATTAAACTGTCCAAGATACATTTAAAAAAAAAACACATTTTGCACTTACACGAAATGTACTTTAATATTGGAAATGTATTTTTTTGCCCCCAGAGGTACACTTTGTAATATATTTTGGCATGTGAGGGTCTAAATGAAATTTATATTTTGCATATTTTAAATGCCCAACACACAGAGTCATTTCTGTTTCATCTTTATTTTCAGAAAAATAATATAAAACACTGAACCGATGACAAAAAAGTGAAGTTCCGTCAGTGTCGATTAGAGCAGCGTTCCTCAAACTTTTGTCTTTCATAAGTTTTACAGTTCAGGAGTCAATCTTTCAGAACAGTGATTTTATTATAGCCTGGCATGCCAGACCTACATCAAGATGTTAGGTCTGGAAACTCTTCATTGACAGGGCTCAATCCGAGGGCGGGGATAAACGGTTGTCTTTCAAATTCTCTCTGCACGGCAATTGGATAGCGCTAAAGCCAATCAGAGCAACGAAGAATGTGACGTACTCAGCGGAGCAAGTTGATATACAGTATTATTAAACTTTTACCGTACCCAGTCCAGCTGTCAACATTAAACATTGAAAATAAGGGAGATTTCCCAGAATCCCATCCCCAAAATAAGGGGTTTTTTTTCACACGACCCACAAACTTTAAGAATAAAACACTAATCATTCTAAAGAGTTTATAACTAGCCTATGTGTGAGCGAGAAAGAGCAGTAGACAGTGTGTCCTTAAAAAATAATATCATAGAGAATGTTTAAATACTAATACCAGCTTACAGGGAAACGGGGCGGAGTAGTGGTGCTTGCTTGAGATGAATACGCGCGCTGACACGGAGTAAAGCCTTTATCCTCGACGCCACAGCACGACTGCGGCAAAAATGACACGTTGATCGTTTCGCCACAGCTATTTTGTAACAGCACACGCGGCGCCAGCCGCATCCGAGGATGAACGGACTAAACCGAGTTTGTCCGAGCTTGCTCTTACCGTCTCAACTCTGTCGTCATTAAGCCTGCCCGCCGACTCTATACACGATGTGATCCATTGGCCCTACCAGAGTTTGGTTTTTCCACTTCAAAAAGTCAACGGAGAGACCACACTTTACGGCAAAATAATTTTTGCTGCCGCTAGGGTGCGTCTAGATTTCTAGGCTAATTTTATTATATTATGAACATTAAACATATTACAGTGTAATATTTAATTTACACATTTAATAAACCACAATCAGGCCACATTGAGGTTATTGCGCTTTATTGTTTTGTTGTAATGATGAGCATCTTCAATCCTTATAAAATATACAAATAACTGCAGATTTTATTTCATGGATTAACCACCTACTTTATTGTGATTAAACAACCACAAAACCATAAAAAAAAAATCAATCAAAAAAAAAAATCACTCGTCCTTCTCTCCACATCCTCCGCTTCCTCTACCTCTCTCCACCTCCCCCACCCCCACCTCCTCCTCCTCTTCTTCATCACTGATGACATATTTTTTGGGTTTCTTAGCAGCTGCAGATTCATCATCTTCCTCTGCCTTTCGCTTTCCAGAGTTCTCTCCCTCCTGAAAAAAAGATAAGTATACATTTTTAATTCCCTAAAAAAATATTTTTTCTATTATGTTCAAGGGGGGAAATTTTGTAATAATTATTGCATTAATACTAATTATCCATGTTTTATTTTTAAAATTTTCTCAAAACACCAAAAAAGAAAAGAATATTTTTAAAAATATTTTAAAAAATCGAAGTAAAAAAAAAACATGATTATTATTTTTTTTTCTAAATATGAATCCCGCGATTTAAATATGAATGGGTCCATTTGGACAACAACCCCAGAGGGTTAAGACATCATATCAAATCCTTTTTCCAAGTTCTTTTTTAATAAACAGTCAGTTTGGATGGAAAGTTTCACCTCATCACTGTCCAGTCTCTTGGCCTTCATCAGCCGCTGGGCCTTGTCTTCATCGGAACCTTCATCGCTGTCTGAACGAATAGATCCTGGCACGCTCCTCTATGACCCACAAACAAACAAACAAACATTTTAGCACAGCTCAGATTTCAGAGACACATTTTCAAGCATTCCAGAGAGATGTTCTTTCAGTAAATACCTCTTACTGGCACAAACAAATCAAACTTAACAAACTAATCTAAATCTCAGCTGAACTCTGATATAATGCAGTATTAAGGAGTCGGCAGGTAATCGGCTGACACGGGTGTAACGGTTACCTGTCGGTGAGAGAGTGCGAGAACGTACTGTTTTGGGAACACTAGCTGTTGTTGCTGTACAAAATGTTCTAGCTGATTGCAGCAGGTCTCAATCTCACTCAAAGAATCTGTTGTGCAGAAACACTGACCCACGGGGAAGCGATGGAATACAATATCAGAGGACGGACACAGCACCCCGCCGCAGTTCAGAGGCCATTTCAACTGACCTACTTCCTATCGAGATGCTCATTTTCACACTACTGGTGCAGATGCAATTTGGAGTTGTTTGTTTAGTTGGTGCAAAGGGTTTTTCCTCAAAAAAGAGGTTTACAGGTACCATATGTCTGAATGGCTACAAGCATATGGAAATGATTAGTGATGCACAGAAATTCCATCAACCAAAAACTATGTCCCAATATACAGCATTGTTGGATGGTTTTGGAGGGTAGAAATCATTGACCAAAATGCATTGATAAACTACATGTCAGCTGTGTGGATGCTAGGGCTGGGTTGACAATATAATTTAATACATTTTAATCAATCTTCATTTTGATGAATTGATATCAATTAAATCCCAAGATTGATCTTTTATTCTATGCTGTTTTCAGTTGATGTGTGAACAAAACTGCACCATCCAATAATCACAATACGCTTTGTGACTTTTGATATGAAAGTCTAAACTTAACTTAAACAGTTTTATCTCCTTTACAGAATGTTTCAATAAATCAGTCATTATAAACACTGTTTAAATGGTTATATTTAAACAATTATCTGTTGATTCCAAAACAATTTGATTAATGAATATGAGTACTAAATAAACCTTGTGTTCAGCTAAATTAACTAAGTTTGGAAATATATACACTTACCGGTCAAAAGTTTAAGATCGGGTAAGATTTTTATGTTTTTAAAAGAAGTCTCTTCTGCTCACCAAGGCTGCAATTTTTCGAATTAAAAAATACACAAAAAACACAGTAATATTGTGAAATATTATGACAATTTAAAATGACTATTTTTATGTTAATATATATTAAAATGTAATATATTCCTCTGAAATAAAGCTGAATTTTCAGCATCATTACTCCGGTCTTCAGTGTCACATGATCCTTCACAAATCAATCTAATATGATGATTTTATGCTCCCAAGAACATGTATGATTATTATCCATGTTGAAAACAGTTTTTTACATTTTTATTTCAGGATTCTTTGATGAATAGAAAGTTCAAAGAACAGCATTTATTTAATTAGAATCTTTTCTAACATTATAAATGTCTTTACTGTAACTTTTGATCAATGTAACTCATCCTTGATGAATCTTGTTGATTTCTTATTTATTTCCCCCAAAAATAAAATACAAATTCTTACTGACCCCAAACTTTTTAAAGGGTAGTGTTTAATGTAACAAAAGCTTTCCATTTCAGATAAAAGCTGTTCTTTTGAACTTTCTATTCATCAAAGAATCCTGAAATAAAAATGTAAAAAACTGTTTTAACATCGATAATAATCATACATGTTTTTGGAGCATAAAATCATCATATTAGAGTGATTTGGTCTTTGGGATAACAAAGAGGTCTGACATTTTTTACAGTGTGCAATCTAAAAATGTTGGAGCGTTTTATACACAATGGCCAATGTGTAATATTTTCCACCTTTACCCCTCAGACCTCCACCACCCTTATATTTGCTCTTGATGGCGGCTAGGCTGATGGATTCGATCAGCCTCCTCATCCTCATCATAGCGGTCTGGCTCCAGGGTCACCGGTTACAGACCTCGCTGATGCTGTTTCTCTCTCATGCGCCTCTGCTGGGAACTTGCGCGGATAGATGCACCAGTAATCTCTCCTCTTCTTTCTGCACAGAGAGAGAAAGAAACTGATGTCACTGCAGGATTACACTGACTGAACACATCCCCTTCCTAGTTTATCAGTCAAAGTGGAGATAAACATAGATACATTTTATCTGAGTTATGAAAAAGGATTTAAGGTTACTAAACCTTATTGGATTTAGTATTTTCATTTTCACCAGATTAGTTCCACAACTTTCCCATGAAACTGCAGACAATCAAGATTTTCTTTTTAATACAATCATTTTACAGAGTTTGCTGGGGTTTTTCAGATACTAAACTTTTACGTTTAAACACTAAAATCATAAATGCCGTTGATGCCACCTGGAATGTATTGTATTTGTATTTGTATATTTGTCCTGTATACACTCTACTGTTACATTTTTTTTAAAGTAATTTCTTATGATAACCAAGGCTATTTATTTGATTTAAAATATGGTAAAAACGTATTCACAATTCAAAAGAACAGTTTTATACTTCAATATTTTTTCAAAAGAACAGCTTTTATCTGAAATGGAAAGCTTTTGTTACATTAAACACTACCCTTTAAAAAGTTTGGGGTCAGTAGGAATTTGTATTTTATTTTTGGGGGAAATAAATAAGAAATCAATACTTCTATTCATCAAGGATGAGTTTACATTGATCAAAACGTTACAGTAAAGACATTTATAATGTTAGAAAAGATTCTAATTAAATAAATGCTGGTCTTTTGAACTTTTTATTCATCAAAGAATCCTGAAATATGTTAAAAAACTGTTTTCAACATGGATAATAATCATACATGTTTTTGGAGCATAAAATCATCATATTAGAGTGACTTAGTGAAGGATACATGTGACACTGTGAAGACTGTAGTAATGATGCTGAAAATTCAGCTTTTTTTCAGAGGAATAAATTACATTTTAATATATATATATATATATATATGTGTGTGTGTGTGTATATATATATATGTGTATATATATATATATATATATATATATATATATATATATATATATATATCAACATAGTCATTTTAATCTCACGTAATATTTCACAATATTACTGTGTTTTTTGTGTATATTTTATCAAAAAATTGCAGCCTTGGTGAGCAGAAGAGACTTCTTTTAAAAACATAAAAAATCTTACTTGACCCCAAAAGTTTGAAGGGTAGTGTGTATATATATATATATATATATATATATATATATATATATATATATATATATATATATACACACACACATACATAAATACCATGTAAATTCAAGCTAAGTTGAATCAAAAACAGGTCCAGGCGTTTATGCATAATTATTATCATCTTCAAATCACTTTCAATAAAACCTGAAATCCTTTTATAGCTCTTCATTTATGACGCATCAACATTTATGAAAGTAAGAGTGTCTAATGGTGTCTAGGTCTTTGAATGACTTATCGTCATTCATCCAACATGAAATATGGCTTTTTGAACATTAGAAGTAGGAAGTTAAATGTGGAAATAGATAAAACATTTACAGTAATCCACAATATGTTTAGATAACACAGCTCAAATCATACATGCATAACCTGCTGCTGCCAAGATCCGCTGTGTGTGTGTGTGTGTGTGTGCTAGTGTGAGAGAAAACATGCTGTGAGCCGAGATGGCCTGGTCTTCGCAGACTTTGATAAGTCTGTTATGTTACTGCTGTCTTATGCAATAGCTTTTTAGATTTTAACAATGAGATTTTCTGAAATAAAATGACAAGAGCGGAGTCATTGTGTGTAATGTTGTCCTTAAAGGCCCTGATATAATCAGTCAAGGCCAAGTTCTTTTTCGTTCCTCACTTAGGAGTAAGAAGAAGTTCGAAAAACGTGACCAGTGGTATAGTGTTAGCGAACATACGGACGTTTAGATGAATATGTAATATGTGAATTCCCTTTGAACAACAACAAACACGCAGAAAAATAATGACAGCAGTGAGAAAACAGCTATTAAAAGCATCCGATTATGGTGGTGTGCGCTTATGTTTGCAAAAGCTCTGCAACAAAGATCATTTTAAAGCAAGCAGCTTTACAGGATAGTCCAGCATGCACATGGGTTCCTGCGGGTACTCAACGGGTGAATCCAACCAATCACCGACATGGGTTCGTTGATAGATGCTGGCTTCTTCAGCTCCGCCTTCGCGTGCAGCTGTGCACGAGTGCAAAAACCTCAAAACCCGTCCGTGATTGGGTGGATTGGTTTATTTTGGTTTTAAGTGGTTGGTGTACCCAATTGTACCCAGTTTCTACTATAAAGCGACTCTCTAGTGTGTTCATGTTTTTACTCGCCAATGTCCGAACCTCGAGGAACAGAACAGAAGAAATGGACCGGAGACATTTCCACGTCAAAAAAGGCGGAGCTTCAGAGCCACACCTTCCTATTAAATCATCGCCACGGACCAATGGTGGTTCGATTGTGTTTACCAGGCAGAGCTATTTTTCCGGAAAGTGAGAGAAGCTGTTTCGAACACCCGAAAAAACTACACGAACTTCGTTTTGGCCTGATTTTGAAATGACGTCTACACCAGTTTGTTCTTCGATTTAGCTTTAAGTATATCAGGGCCTTAAGATTCAAAATATGATGCTTAAACTCCCTAGGAGGACATTTCTATGAACTCGTTTCCTCCTAAAACTCCAGGGTTTCAGAAAGATGAGCTTTTTTTTAAGGAGGATACATGTTGTGAAATAACCTCCCTCTGAAAACACAGCATTTCTGTGTTGATATTATTTTTTTCATAAAGTCAAATCTCTTTGCGAAGTTGAAGTTTGTGTGTGTTTGTTTTACCTTGATCATCTCATTCCTCTGGGACTCTGGGTCTCTGCCAGCCATGGGCAGAATTCGGATCTTCTGAGTCTTTGAGCAGCTGGTCGAGCAAGAGAGAGGGTCATTTTCCTGTGTGTGGCGCTGTCTGTGAGAGTGAGGTCTACAAACAAACATTCATGTCAGCTACGTGTAGAAATACATATACAGGCAACCTGAAGTGTGATATGCTTTTAATTAATGAACTAATTTTAGAATTATTGCAAATGCATATTACTTGAGCATAGGACACACAACAAAAAAAAAAGGCTTAAAGGGATAGTTCACTTTGAAATTAATTTTTGATGTTTTAGCTTACCTCAAGGGCATCCAAGATGTAGGTCTCTTTGTTTCCACAGCATTTTCAATTTTGACATTTTTTGGTCAAACCATTGTTGTCTGTCAGTCATATAATGGAGGTTTAGGGGTCCACCTCAAAGAGCATGCACAAGAAGTCAAAATTAAACATGATTTAATGACTCGTGAATGTAAGTACACACTGATGGCCTAAGACACGAAACGAGCGGTTTGTGTGAGAAAACGAACAGTATTTATATCGTTTTTACCTCTTGTTAACAGGCCGTCGAACTGATCTGAATCAAATGTCCAACTGAACCGAACTGAACCGTCTCCAGACGTTACGCCGGAAGTGATCTCTCGCGCGTCTACGTCACGCATTGTTTACACAGAGATTTCGAAGTTTTACCTTTCACTAAACATATTTAGATATACGGGAAATCGCAATGGAAGTCGATTTCGATATATGTTAAATATGTTTAGTGAAAGGTAAAACTTCCGAAATCTCTGTGTGACGCGTGAGAGATCACTTCCGGCATAACGCTTGGACACGGTTCAGTTCGGTTCAGTTGGACATTTGATTTCAGATCAGTGCACGTAGCTGTTAACAAGAGGTAAAATCGATATAAATACTCGTTTAAAAATTCGTTTTCTCACACAAACCGCTCGTTTCGGTGTCTTAGGCCATCAGTGTGTACTTACATTCACGAGTCATTAAATCATGTTTAATTTTGACTTCTCTGTGCATGCTCTTCTGAGGTGGACTCCCCTAAAACTCCATTCTATGACTGATCAGACACAAACGGTTTCAACCGAAAAATGTCAAAATTGAAAATACTGTGGAAACAAAAACACCTACATCTTGAGGTAAAGCTAAAACATATCAAAAATTAATTTCAATGTGAACTATCCCTTTAAATAGAGGAACATCATGATTGAGACTTACTTGAAAAAAACAACAGTTCCTATATAAATAGAATAGCACTAAATAATGCATAGGATTTTTTTTTTTGCCATCATGCAGACTCTCCTGTGTAGAGGTACTATTCATCCACAAAATGTAAATTCAATGCAGATGAGCAAGCGGTTCTCATGGTAACAAAGAATACCAGCTTATGACAGTGAGTGAAACTGTCACTAAAGGACAATGAGGACTTGGATGATGAAACCAGAAGTGCTAAAGTGCTAACTTAGTCCAGGTTGTGGCTTACAAAACATGTGATCCTGTGGCACTGATTGGCACAAATTACCCAATAGCACCACCTAGCATCCAACCAGTGATATATCATCACTACCAATAGTATGGCTGTGTCCAAAAGCTGAAAAATGCTGCCACTGCAAGCAGGAGACAACAGACACATACTGAAATATCATTATTTGAACGTTTTTTGAAAGTGCTAGTGTCAGAATAGATGTATCCTTCGCTGCCTTTGATATCCCATAATCCTGTGCATTTCATTCCATATGAGAAATATGGTAAAGTCTGTAAAGTTACCAGCCTTGTTGGTCAGTTTGTATGTAAATGTCCATTTTTGACAAACTTTTTCCACTTTTGATGTCATTTCTAGCAAGAAATTAGTATTAGGGATTACACATGTGCTTATTTATCACCAAAGCTCTCTTTATTTTATTGTAGTAGATCAGTAAACCGCTATGCTGCCTCAGAAGTCCGTCTGAAATTAGTTTAGTGAGGTACTGTCCTTCATGCGCCTGCAAGGTCATTGTCTGATATGGCAGCAAAGGCAACAAGTCAGCTGTCTAAGCTTTCAGATGCAGCCTATAACCTGTGCGTCGTGTGTGTGCTGAGACGCACCTGAAGGTGAGTTTGGTCTTGAACACAGCCTGACCCTGCAGTCCTGTGCCCTGGCGGATGAACAGGTGGTTGTGGTCACCCTGCAGTGGAGCTTTATACACATCAAACACCTCGTTCCCCAGGTGCAGAGACATGCTGCAGAAAGAGAAAGAGGGATGCTGATTTCCAGATTTCTGCTCAATTTTATCATCCGAGCAATAATCAGCACCTGCTGAAATGATTCTGTGCAGTTTTCCAGCACTGAATTCTGCATGCATCTCCTCACCTGCCGTCTGACCATTTAACAATCCTTGCGTTGCTCTCCTTGACTTCAATGCCCTCTTCATCGCGCCTTGAGCGCCACCTGATGGTGTTCTCCACCTTCAGCTTGAGACGGGTCCGACCTTCCTCATCCAACATCTCCTCATCCTCAAACTCATCCTCATAGTATTGAGGGTCAAACGGCCTGTGGAGAGACAGCGAGAGATGAGACAAACTGCTGACTGACTGGGATTGTAAGGATGGAGCATTTAGAAACTCCTTCAGTTCTCCAGGAGACATTCACACACCTGGGCTCCACACTGAGAAAGTTGGGCAACTTGACAAAGTAGAGCTCACTGCCCAGATCCGTGCTGACTTTGGGAATCTCCACTTCGATCCTCGTCTCTGGAGCCGGCTCCTCCTCGGGATGATCTCCCTCCAGACCGTCCCTCACCATCCTATTTAATCAGTTCAGATTCATTTAGTAATTTGCATATTGAAAGGTTGCAGTTTATTTTCAGGTGCATATTGTTAGTGTACTTACACAAATAAGTAGAGAGTAATATTTAGTATACTATAGGGTTAGGATTAGTCACTTAATCGCATAATTTACTGTTATTAGTATAGCAAGTGCATACTTACGTGGAATTACGTAACCATAAAATAAAGTATTAGGCCTACCTACTGAAAATACAGTGAAATATAACAACCTGTTTAATTCAAGGTGTTAGAGAGGGTAAAACATTTCATTTAATTATAAAAATCAATAAAAAATATATTACAATAGTAATAATACTATTGTGCAGTAAACTAAATAAATACATTGAATGAATAAATAAGTACATTCATTTTGGAAAATTAATGAAAATTGAGTGTCTGGCGCGTTACGCACGAATGATTTGGTTACTGCTATTTGTGCATTCACGCGTTTGACGCGAATTTGCGTCTGCCGCCCGAGTTGAAAAAACTGAACTTTGGCATCAAATAAAAAAAATCTGAACTTTAACGCGCTGCGTTAACCAATCAGGAGCCGGCTGCTTGCTCACATGGTGAACTAAATGCCTGGTGTGGTTCTAATGCACAACAAAGCAAATATTTTATCTTATTTTATTTTTTATTATTTCAATATACGAGACATATTCGTTTTGTATTGAATGTTATTTATTCCATATCTAAATTATATAAAATATTATTATGATGTAAAGACAATCAACAACTGTAAATGTGCATAAGTTCGTGTCTGGACGTGAGAAGAAAAAAAATCACAGGACAGGTTAATAACTTTTGGAGGCTGGCTCTATTTATCATCAAAACAAATGACAGATTAGATAGATTAGGGCGAGGGTGATCCTCGCCTCTGAAGGGTCCGGTGGACACAAATTAGGTCGATCGATGATCCCCACGCCACTGTTCTGCTCTCCAGAGCAAACACAAGAGCGCGACTCTCTCGAATGACGCTCAATCAGATATAAAAAAGATGGCTGCCAACGAGTTTCGATTCTGCGCGCGTCACGCGCGTAAATTTCGCTTCAAACTTTTGTTTTTATGCGCGTCAGTTTCACTCTTGACGAGCAAATTAACACAAAGTGGTCAAAGCGTCAAACTAGACGCGAATTCGATGCACTATTCGTGTCCGGTGTTAACGCACAGTAAGAAATGTAGCTTGACTTTAGAAAATATATAGCTAGTTATTTAGCAGATTCATTTATTCTGATGTTGTGCGTGTAAATGTCTCACCATTGGTTGCCCAGGTGTGAGAGGTTTCTAGCGTCGCTGTCTGATGAAATATCATCTGCTTCCCCAAACAGATCATTTGCTGCGGGCTTCTTACCTACACGCACACGAACACAGATTTTAACAGAGCTGCTGTGTGTGTGTGACACTGCGTTTCATCACAGCAAGTGTCTGTCACTCACCCCTCTGTGAATCACGGTCAGAATCTGAGTCAGAGTCAGAAGTGATTTTTTTCTTTTCTTGCGTGTGAAATCCTCTTCACTGTCACTGCCCTTGATAGACTCTGAAATGAATGATCACAAACAGAAAGATTTTAGAATAAACATTGAAAATATCAGATGAAAACCAGATCAGGTTTTGTTTGACACAAATACAATAGCTGCGTTTACATGCATTCAAATGAACTGTTATTAATCATATTGATTGCTCAGTCGGATTGAAAAGGTTTTACATAAACACCTCCATTCAATTGAGTTTGATCTAAATTAAATTTGAAGCATATTGTATTATACACAGCAAAAATAGCCTGTATTTGACAGATTCTAAAAAACAGACTATACTGTAAATAGCGTGGTGAATGTTTATATGGTTGACAATGAATATGGGATGCTAAATATAATTTTGGCTTTTATTAAATTTTCCCAATAAATTGGCAATAATAAACCAGGTGTCTTCCATGGTTCCTGTTCTTTCTGACTAGGGTTGCAAAATTCTGGGAATTTTCAAAGATGGAAACTTTCCATGGGAATTAATGGCAATTTAAGGGAATTAACAGGAATTTATGGGAATAAACGGGAATAAAGTGGGAATTTTCAAAGTTGAGGGTTGGCTCTTCAAAGGGAACTTAAATATAGTTGAGGAAAGTATATTTTAGCATAATCTTGACTAAAACAAACAGATGCCATTCAAATAGACTTGAATATCCATGCCATTCCTCAATCACAATCCGATGAGTGAAGCAGGATGACGACGAGTGACTTCGGCGCTCGTTTAACTGAGAGAGTGAAAGCCCCGGTTGCGCGCACACACTCTTGGGGCCTTCAAACTGTCTTGCTCTCTCTCCCTCCCTCGCGGCTCGCACATATCAATGAATTGAGTTGACTGAATATCTTTGAGAATACATGACGGTAAAATGTTGGTAGACCAAAGTTTTTTTTTCTTTCTTCTGAACTACCACTGGTTGTGAAGTGTGCTAAAATAACGTCGCCTTATCATCTCTGAAAAGCGCTCCACACATTCAGATGATATAAACCACACTTTCAATTAAAAAAAAATCTATCCGTTAATGACACGTCCGATTCGCGAACTAATGACTCCTTTGAACCAATTCACTTTAATGAATGGTTAAAACAACTGATCTATCCAACACTGCACTCAAGAGACATAAAAAGGAAACACTTTACAATAAGGTTCCATTTATTAAAGTCTTGTTAACTACATTAGTTAACATTCTATTAATATTAGTTTCTATGCGGATTTACTTCATGACAAAACCACCCCAGTCATTCTAGAATGATTCACTTCTTTCCAAATAGAGCTATTCAAGTCATCTGGAGAAATTGTTTTTATATCGCAATATATATTGTGGAAAAATAAAATATCGCAATGCCATTTTTTACCAATATTCGTGCAGCCCTAATTCATCTAGTAGCAATGCTGATAAGTTAGATGCTAAATAAGCTAGCGTAACTTTATTTACCACATAAGGCAGATGCTAGCTACCTCATGTGTCTGTTATTCTCTGCCTCCTGCAATATGTTTTCAAGATCATTCCAGTTGTTTAGCTAGTCTTACTTTTTATGTATCTGTTCATGCATTGCATTAGTATTCTTATTTCTTACAAGCTCTTGCATTGCATTAGTAGTCTTACAAGCTTATTTTACAGAAAAATGCATGTGCACCATCCGATGTTCTAATATGGAATATTTCCGAAATTACCCAGCTTAACTTCCCATGGAAATTTACCGGAAACTTCCGCCCCTTTGCAACCCTATTTATGACAACAAAGCACTTGAATGTGACAAGCTTGTAATCAGAAGTGGGAAGTAGGAAATTTCCGATAGCACGTGAGGGCAGCATTAGTATAAATTATACATTATGGACTGTAATTTAAATGACAAATAAAATCCAGTTTGTGTTTAACTCGTTTGGAAGAAAATAAAATAAAAATCAAGTTGTGAATGTATCACACCTGATTTTTGTCTTTCCTTTCATCATCAGAATGGTCCCTTTCATCATCCGAGTTCTGCGGTTTGTCCTCGTCCTCTGATTGGTCACTTTTTCCATCCCCGCCCCACTTCTCATCTCCGGAAGGGACATCTTTCCCTGACCCCTCTCCATCTGAATGAGGTGTGCCGGGGTCTGAATGACCACTTCCAGCTTCTGAGCGTGGGCTGCCCGCCTCTGACACTGGACTTGCACTTCCTCTGTCAGACCTGTGGCTTCCTGCTCCTGAGACTGGACTCGCTACATCTGACCTGTGGCCCCTGTCATCATCATCGCCGTCCTCCTCGTGATGGCCCTCTGACCCACTGTGCTCGTTGTCCGAACGCATGCTCGCTTCTGATTGGTTGCCTGATCGCTCTGACGGGCGGCTGCCGCTGCGCTGGCGGCTGCCGCTGTGTCGGCTGCCGCTGTGTTGGCTGCCGCTGTGCTGGCTCCCGCGCTCGTCTTCACTGTCGTCTCCAAACAGCTCTTTATTGCTTGGCTTTCCCCATCTTCATCCTCATCTTCGTCATGATCCCTGTCACTCTCGCTGCCAGACGCATTGCTGGCAGATCTGGGTCTCTCATGCTCTGATTCAGAACCAGAGCCAGAGCCAGAACCAGAGACGGACGCTGGAAGAAACACATCAAAGCATACACAAATGTATTAACTTGCTTTAATGCTTTTATGCTAATATGCCTTTATCCAAATTGACTTACAGCTTCAAATGGATGGAACACAGACCATAAACAAGTCCTTCAGAAACATTTAACATGCCAAGAAGAGCTACATAATGAGGATTTTTTAAACAGCTAATTGTACAACTAGTAATTGTTTGTTCATTTTAATAAATTCGACAATGCCATAGGAATGTCTTCAAATAAAGGATTTTTTTTTTACAAATATCATAATTTAATAAATATCTTTGAGATTTTGGGAGGTTGCACCTCATGACATTTTAAAACCTGAACTAAGTTTGCCTTGTCATACAAACTATTTTGTGCAAATTATTATATATTCCATTAAATTATTTGATATTTAATGATAAGGTTTTTGAGATTTATATTGACGGGAGATCATATGAGGGGACTTCTCTGACATCGCTTGGTTTGGACCATTATAACTTTAATGTGAAAGGCTTTTTAAAAACATGAATTATAAACAGTGAAGCAGATCTTATAAATATATATATATATATATATATGCATAAACAAGTGCAAAAATTTGACTTTCACCATGTGTATGTTGCTTTATATATATACATACACATGGTGAAAGTCAAATTTTTGCACTTCTTTATGCATTTTACAATAAATATTTTGATGAGGAACAAATGTCCATCTACCCTATTATAATTTATATTTCAAAATGTATAATAAATGTTATAGAAAATAGACGTTATTTGGAAAGACTACAACTTTTTTTTTTAAATAGATCATACAATTTTCAAATACTTCTTTATTTTTCTTATTCTTCTTAGTTATTTTGTGAAGATAATACCTTCCCTGATCTGACCATATACGTTAGCTACCGATAAATGTGATGAAAAATTGTGTGCAGCGCTGAAGCAATGACCGTCTTACAGGCAGCTGTCTGTACATATCGCTAAACGAGAGCTCTGCTTAGATATATATATTTACTTAACACATAAATGAAACACATTTTCAATGATTAATGCAATAATGCAAGTGTAAAACTACCTCGTTGCTCATTGTCACTATCGCCATCACTACCGAAAAGCTCATCCATGTCCGCCATTTTCACCGGTTGTAAATAACGATCAACATCCGGTTGAAGGTTTGTAAACACAAAGCTCCGGTAACACTTTATAAAATAAAAGCCCTTTTAATAAATTAAAAGCACTAAGTAAGTAATGCAATATTCTAATACATTTTAAAAGTAACTTTCCTTAACACTGATTACAGGGTCATCAAGGCAAGATCAAGGAAAAAAAACATTCAACACTTAATTTAATTGAATACTGAAGTTAGATATTATGGAGTAGAAGTCAACCACAGAGTTTTAACCATATGGACAGTAAATATGTCTTTATTATTATTATTACTTCTTTTATTGTTGTTATTTTTTACACTTATATTTATTTATTTATTTAGTTTTTGCATGAAATTTATTTTTTGTATAAACATTTTGTGGAGAATTCTTAAATATTGTAAATATACTGTTCAAAAGTTAGAGGTCAGTGAGTTTTTTGTTTAAAGACATAATTACTTTTATTCAGCAAGGAGCATTAAATTGATCAAAAATATATATTAAAATAGAACACATTAATTCAAATTGTAATAATATTTTTAAAAAAATATTGCTTGTTTTAGTTTTACTCTGTTTTTAGACTTTCAGTAACATAAAAAAATATTACCAATCCCAAACTTTGTGTAGATTCTCTGAAATGAGTGCCGAACTATACTTACTAAACAGTTGATTTACTTGTGCCATTTGGTGGAAAGGAGAAAGACGATCATAAAGCTTTAAGATGTATTTCTATTTATTTTCTATGATATTTTGCGATTTTTGCAACCCTTTACAAAATTTGGGATGGGGTCTGACGTGTTGGGGCGTCATCGGGACTTTGGGCTTGTTTTGGCCATAGGTTTTGGCCACTAGAGGTCCTCGTTGTGTTTCGTTTTCAGTTTTTTCCACCATTGTATAGTGTGTCATTGTTTTGTTTTGACCACTAGAGGTCCTCATTGTGATTCACTTTCAGTTTTTCCACCATTGTGGGTGTCGTTGTTTTCTCCTGTCTTGTTTCCACAGGGTATTCAATTTGCTCTATTCCTCTGTGTTTTATGTGTTTTGTGAACAATCTGGAGTTACAGTTTGAAATTACTTTATGGATTGTCTTGGATTTACTTTGTGGACTTATTAAAGATATTTAGACATTTTAAGTCAGTTCTCCCTGACTGTGCACTCATTTCTGCACCATTTCTTGTGTTCGGCCCACACAGCCTAATTCATATCTCGATCCTGACCATGAACTGTAAAAAACCGCTCCAGAAAACCGTGATGTGATGGTCCAGCTCAGTTCAGTCTCATATAATAGTGTCAATGCAGGCAAATAATATAGCCTATTGTTGAATACTGAATTAGGCTACATGCCCCCAACTAAGCAAGCCATTAGAACTAGTGACCCACTTGTTTAATATGGCATGTGCTATGATAATTCTATATTTTAACTAAAATTGTAAGCATAAGATTAATTTGTTTGAGGGCTCAAAATGAAGCAACTTTTTTTGAGCATTCAGCTACAGTTACAATCAATATCCTATAATTCAATGTAGTTTGTTGAACACAATTTTCATCTCCAGAAGGATAAAAGGAGTGACAACAGTGCAAGATGAGAGAGAAGCAGGCCTGGAATTTATGTGTACTTCTTGATTTGGTGTTTGTTCATTTTTGGATTCAAGTTTTATGTTAAACATTTGCATGGTTTCCGCCTCCTTCTTCCGTGAACATTGCTACACTGTTAATTGTTTTGTTGGAACAACACATTATTTTTAGAGTGATTTTTCATTGCTTGTCTTATGGGAAAAACAAAACAAAATAATAATAATAAATTTTCACGGTATTCCCTGGACGTGGTGCCCTTGGGCACTTGCCCAATTGCCCATACACTAGCTCTAGAAAAAAAGGTACAAAAACCGTCACTGGGGCTGTACCTTTCAAAAGATAAACTTTTGTCCATTGTAGGCGCTAATATGTAAATTTTACGTGTTAATATGTACATTTTAGGTGCTAATATGTACATTTTAGGTGCTGATATGTACATTTTAGGTGCTAATATGTACATTTCAGGTGCTGATATGTACATTTTAGGTGCTATATGTACATTTCAGGTGCTAATATGTACATTTTAGGTGCTAACATGTACATTTCAGGTGCTAATATGTACATTTTAGGTGCTGATATGTACATTTCAGGTGCTAATAAGTACATTTCAGGTGCTAATATGTACATTTTGGGTGCTAATATGTACATTTCAGGTGCTAATATGTACATTTTAGGTGCTAATATGTACATTTCAGGTGCTAATATGTACATTTTAGGTGCTAATATGTACATTTTAGGTGCTAATATGTACATTTCAGGTGCTAATATGTACATTTTAGGTGCTAATATGTACATTTTTAGGTGCTAATATGTACATTTCAGGTGCTAATATGTACATTTTAGGTGCGAACATGTACATTCCAGGTGCTAATATGTACATTTTAGGTGCTAATATGTACATTTTAGGTGCTAATATGTACATTTTAGGTGCTAATATCTACATTTTAGGTGCTAACATGTACATTTCAGGTGCTAATATGTACATTGTAGGTGCTGATATGTACATTTTAGGTGCTAATATGTACATTTCAGGTGCTAATATGTACATTTTAGGTGTGAACATGTACATTTCAGGTGCTAATATGTACATTTTAGGTGCTAACATGTACATTTCAGGTGCTGATATGTACATTTTAGGTGCTGATATGTACATTTTAGGTGCTGATATGTACATTTCAGGTGCTAATATGTACAGTTTAGGTGCTAATATGTACATTTCAGGTGCTAATATGTACATTTTAGGTGCTAACATGTACATTTCAGGTGCTAACATATGTACATTTTAGGTGCTGATATGTACATTTTAGGTGCTGATGTGTACATTTTAGGTGCTAATATGTACATTTCAGGTGCTAATATGTACATTTTAGGTGCTAATATGTATATTGTGTTCATATGTACAGTTTAGGTGCTAATATGTACATTTAAAGTGTTAATATGCCCATTTCATGAGCTAATATGTCCATTTTAGGTGGCAATATGTACATTTTAGGTGCTAATATGTACATTTTAGGTGGCAATATGTACATTTTAGGTGCTAATATGTACATTTTATGTGTTAATAAGTGTATGCAATGTCAAGTATGTCCCATTGAGTAAACAAAAGTCTCAAAACATTTTTAGTGTAAATGTTTTACTGTAGTGTGCTTTGACTGTGCTTTTTTTTAATCTGGGACAATCTTGTGCACTAACGTCTTGTCGAGTTCAAAAGCCCTCAAGTGGCCAAGACTGCAAGTGTGTGTTTTAAGAGAGGCCCTGATATTCTCTGATTACTGATAACCTGTGACCGCTACACCAAGCTCTCCCTCACGTTTGTCACACAATCACCAACACACACACACACACACACACACACACCTGGACATGTATACTCCGTATTCACACTCACTAGTCTCTTTTGTCTTACTCTCAAAGACTATTCAGACTGTATAATAGTCCTTTATGACTGTTGCTTGTCAGACTACGAACATGTGGGATCCATCTCTCTCTGCACTCTCAGAAAAAAAGGTACAAAATCTGTCACTGGGGCTGTACCTTTTCAAAAGGCTAAACTTTTGTCAATTTTAGGTGCTAATATGTACATTTTAGGTGCCTAATATGTACATTTTATGTGCCAATATGTACATTTAGGTGCTAGTATGTACATTTAGGTGCTAATATGGACATTTATTTGCTAATATGTACATTTTAGGTGCTAATATGTACATTTTAGGTGCTAATATGGACATTTTAGGTGCTGCTAATATGTACATTTTAGGTGCCAATATGTACATTGTAGGTGCTAATATACAATTTAGGTGCCAATGTGTACATTTAGGTGCTAATATGGACCTTTATTTGCTAATATGTACATTTTAGGTGCTAATATGGACATTTAGGTGCTAATATGGACATTTTAGGTGCTAATATGTACCATTAAGGTACCAATATGCACCCTTTAGGTACAAAAACTTACCTTTTGAAAAGGTACAGCCCCAGTGACAGCTTTTTGACCTTTTTTTCTGAGAGTGTGGTGACATGTTTTTCTGTGCAAGGGCAGGACAACCTGTCACTCACATGAGATCGCAGCAATTAAAAACCACAACGTTACAACAATCCAATCAATTCCCAAAATCAAGCCAACATTTTTTTATTATTACTTGTGATGGATTTAAGCCATACAATTTTTATATATTCATATTTGCATTTGATCAATAATTTTTTTATAAAATAAAATAAATATATAATAAATAAATAAAATATTTGTCATTGTATGTGTCAAGGAGTTATTGACTTAAGGTAAAACATTAAACCAGTTAAAATTAAAACCAGTTAAAATTCATATTTGACTAAAATGTGATTATAAAAGCAAAGCTCAAATTGTTAGTTTATTTAGTAATTAATTTGCCTTGAAATGTTTAGTTCCTGGTGTGTTGTGGGAATGGACCAGCCAAGAGATTCAAGCAGGAAGTTGATCTCTTTAGGGAATTCTAAAGGAAATGAGACTTACCAACTTTGATGTATTAGAGGGGACATTGGAAAATGTGATTCTTGACCAATGTGATTTTTGTTTAATAGAATTCTTAAGCATTAACTCAAATCTTTCCATGGCTCTAAATTTAGTTAAATGTATTGTGTTCATTCCAGGATTTGTGCTGATATTGTTGTAAATAATTGTATGGTTTTGTTTCCCCTTTTTTGTTTTCATGGTGCTGGCCACCTCTTATAAATTCTGTGTATGTTTTGTTTGAGGGAGTTGTTGTACTCTGGGAAAAGAGGTTTTGATTTTTGTCCTTTGTCAGTTTGAGCGGCTCAAGACCAATTATGCCTTTTTTTTGGAATACCGGGTATTTCCTGTGATGTAATTTGAATGGAATTCTATTTGTTTTAATTTTTTAACTGTTGCCTTTTTCTTCTCTGATGAGGTTTGATCACTTTTTATCTTGGGTATTCAAGATTAAATCAAACTGTCACAACTGAAGACCACTTTGCTCCCTGTTTTGTGGCGATTGACTCATTTTTTTGTTGTGATTTGCTAAGGCTCATGGCAGATCCATCACAATTCTAGGCTGTTTCACAACACCAAAGGCTCTGTCCCGAAGGGCACCCTGAAACACTCGCAAGCTGTGTCCCAATTCAGAAGCTGCATCCTTCGAAGTCCACGATGCCAGAACGAGCGTTTTTAAATGGCACAATTTTGTTTCATTCCGACATGTGGTCACATTTACCACAACACATTTTTGCAGGCAAATTCCAGTCATGGAAAAAAGCATGTTTTTATGTGAGGACCAAAGCTTTCCCCACACAGATTTCACAACAGGTTCCAGTTGGTCACGCATTCATCGTATTGACTTGCAGAAAACTTCCTGGTTGAATACTGACTTCTTGTATATACATGTACATATACAGATGCACATATACAAATGTTGTCAACATACAAAAAATGTTAACCAAACATAACCAAACAAAAAACAGCCAAAGGGGAGACTTCAATACAAAGTAGAGGAAGATGTGGGGCACAAGGGGAGATTAATCAAATAAGTAGTTGATATACACATTTTTCTTGCGATTTTAGTAGATTTGATCTTTTTCAGTGAGGTAAAAAAAATTATCTGTAAACTGTCACTACCCTCCCCCCTTTAATTAACATGAAAATGCACATTTTGAACTTAAATGGTTGTAATTCAAGAATACTTTGGAACATGGACAAATAATTGGTCTTGTTTTAAAGAAGACATTTGGCAGATTTTTGTAGAATTTAAATAATTAAAGAAGGTGAAATTATAGAAGTTTGAGTTTATGGAAATTTACAATGTAAAAAAATAATTATTAATATTTTACATAAAATATATATTTTCAAAACCTGGGCTACTCTAAAACGGCAGAAAAATCAAAGCCAAAAATCTGAACAAGTTGTGTTTCAAATTTTAGGCTGATATCTCAAAAAATGAGCTTTCAGTAAGATTTTGTTTGAGCGCAGTACCAAACTTTTTCACTAGGGCACAACCAGACTCCATTACTGCCCATATAAGGGCGCCTGCATTTCCATTCCTGTGATATGAACCATTATTTTCACAATTTTAATACAATTTAGGAAGTAGAGATCCTATTCAGAAGTATGGAAAGTTTGGCAGATTTTTATATGAATTCAACCTCAAAGAACAGGCATGTGCGCCATAGCTCGCTGCCACAACACACATGGTGAATTTATTATTTTTTTCTAAACTTTCAGACCTTCTTTTCCAAAATAATTGAATGGATGCTAGCTTTTGAACTTTTGGCAAGAAAACAAACAGAGGTTTAAACATTTTTTCAAAATGTTTAGTGTTCATTGCTATTTTAATATAAAGGTCTGAACACAAATATGAGTATGAAAATATTCTTGTTGCAAATTGATAAATTATGGGTAAATTATGAAAATCAATCACCAAATATGGAAACTAGAGATTGTAAGCTTTCAAATGATGTATAGTTCGTCGATATTACTTAAGGTATTTACTAAGATATTATTGTTCTAAAAATATAGTGGCAAATGTCCAGTTAAGGGGTTAAATCATTTTTAAACCAAACAAAGGAAGGAGATAACATCTCCACTTACTGCAATTAATATGATATTTACCCTATAAGAATAATCATATTGACTAAATCTGATACTGATGAATCTACATGATGTGTGGCAAGGTGGTGAGAGTAGGGATATTATCAATCTTAAGTCACAGCCAATGAACCACGGGTCAAATAAATAAATAAATAACCAAATAAATAAATAAATAAATAAACAAATAAATAAATAAATAAATAAATAAATAAATAAATAAATAAATTAATAAATAAATAAATAAATAAATAAATAAATAAATAAATAAATAAATAAATAAATAAATAAATAAATAAATAAATAAATGTGTTCCAGAGTCTCATCAGCCAACTCATGTTTTTTCTATGGACAATGCAACCATATTCGGGACCTGTAGCGTACACACAAGGGTCATTCTTGTATATATCAATGTGCTTTGAATTAACTGTAATGGTAAAGGTGTTGCTTTACAGTTCTTACTGTATTCTCTATATGTACAGTTTAAATTATATTTGTCTAAGAAAGCTTTATTCCAAAAAAGTTACCATTATCATCTATAACATCATTCACAAACACAATGTCATTTTCATACCAATCCTAAACACTGATTTCCTAATGACCATATTAGCTCTGAGCTTAGGCTACTATTGGCAACATAGAGGACTTTATTTTCAGGTGGATCATAAGGTGTGACATGTCATTTAGCAGAGTGTGCACTGAACTGACCAGTTTGACTGCATGTCTTCATGATTTGGACGTTTCGATTCTTAAATAAAGGAATGCATATATGCCTATAGGATACTCAAAAAAGAAAAAGAAAAAGATTGATTAGATCTGAACTTGAGCCCACGAGAAATTTTCCTTTCATAAGCCGTTACCTTCTAATTGTTACTAATTAATAAAAAACAACTGTACTCTATAATGAAAATAATTAAATAAATAAATAATTAAAATACTCAATAATAAATAAATTATTCAATTTAAATCGTTAAAAAACAATGACGCCATCAGTGGACTTCATATTCCAAGCTCCTTTGTACCTCTACAAGTCTACAATCTCTGATTGGTTGCGTGCTTCTGGTAGGCGGGAACAAAGCTTTAGGGGCGTGCTCTTACATTCCGATTAGCTGTTGGGAATGTCAATCATTAGGGCGATCCTAGTGTCTGGTTTCCTGTGTTACCGCCCTTGGGCTGAGACAGTGAAGACGGGTGCGGGAATTTCTTTGCTTTCCGACCGAGAATAGGTCAATAAAGGGTACAACACTTCCAGGAATTTTCTAAGGTAAGAAATATGCTTCCTCCTCTCTCAGCGGGAGGGTTATGTCTAGGTAGAGTTAATAAATGTAGAGGTTTGTGTTGTTCAGGAGTTAGCTGGCTAAGCGCTCGAGCGCTGATGTGATATCCGTATGAGCGTGAGCAGATGGGCCAACAGTTTATGATATTACAATGACCCAAAACTATCAAATGATCTTATAAGCATAGCGCCCTGAACCTATTATATATACTTCGTAATATGTTGAAACGGATACATGATCAAAACTAATTAACACATGCTTCACTGATTTTATCAAGGCAACACTTGAGAACCATATGTGATATGGGCACCCATCATAGTAAATAATACATATTGTTACTGTAAATCTACACACAAATGTGGTTCTCGTAGTTGTATTACAATATAGCTGGTGAATCTCACAATGTATGTTTTAAATATGATTATTACTACATCCTAATTCATAATTTAGGACTTTCGGGCATTTTAATCGTTATTAAAAATTAGCTGTGTAAATTATGTTTTGTATTATTGTCCATGTGTATAGGCTCTGTAAATGATTGTGTAGAATGATAACGTGAATGCTTAATTTAGATTCGTTTAAAAGCATATTGTAGACGCTCTAGCGTGCACGCGCTGATGCTGATGATAATGTGGTCTCGCGCAGGTCATGGCTGTTGCTTAATTGTATGTTTATAGTGTAACGTTATTATTATTACAATTATTTAGCTGTCTGGCACAGAGCGAGCGCAGCTGTACAGTATGTGAGCCCTTGTGTCTCGTTATAACGGGTGTGGTCTTCACCCGGGGCGTGACTCTGCGTGGTTTTACATAATAACTGACTCATGGGATTTAATGCATAGTATAACACACATACTAGTTCACTTTCTGCAAAGGCATTATTGAAAATAAGAGAATGAAAACTGTTCCCAAACAAACATTATCTATCTATATCTATCTATCTATCTATCTATCTATTTATCTATCTATCTATCTATCTATCTATCTATCTATTTATCTATCTATCTATCTATCTATCTATCTATCTATCTATCTATCTATCTATCTATATATCAATCATCTATCTATCCTCTTTGAAGGCTGAACATTTGTTTGTAATGGATTTTTCTCTTCCTGAAATGGCACTTTAAAGAACACTTGTCTAAAGTAATGACTGCTTTGCTAGATGTACCTCTTACACAATAAACATTTCAAAACCCACACCCTCCATCTGGGTTCCATAAGCCTCAGCCTCTGTCTCTCAGAGGAAGGGCTTGATGAGAAAGAACCAAAGAAAGATTCTCAATGTTGTCACTGTCAGAAGCACAGCTAATTTTAGCTTTTTTCCCCTTTCGAGTAATCAAGGAAATGATCTCACATTTCCTCTTTTGAGTTTAATTTGAGTGAATAAGGAACCAATATTGACACCTATAAGTTAATGATATACCCTATAAGTTTGTGGTCAATACTGGTCTTTGTCTCTTTTATTAAGTCTCTTATGCACTGTAAAAATGAATATGCTTTATCTAATCAATATAATTGTGGAAACAGATTACAAGCAATATTATTAATTGAGTAATAATTAATACAATTATTCCTTAAAAGTTAACCATTTAAAATGAGTAAAGTTTACACCAAAAAAATTAACAAAAATATCTCACTAACAGGCAGACGTCAACGATTAATTGAGAACTCTTTATTTTATATTGCCAACAACATTGAAGACACCTGATGTTAAGCAGAATCACCGAAGGAGAAAACCATAATTTTAAAACAAACCTAAAACAAACACCAATCACCATAATGGCGACTTCAATTTATGTTTTTTTTTGGTTGTTGTAAGTTTTACTCATTTTAAATGGTTAACTTTTAAGGAATTAATTTGATTAATTATTACTCAATTCTAATTTAAGTTTAATTCATGATATTGCTTGTAATCTGTTGCCACAATTTTTTTGATTAGATAAAGCATATTCATTTTTACAGTGTGATCATCAAGCCTGCCTTTATTTGATCAAAAATACAGAAAAAAGTAGGCCGATATTAAAAATTAAAATAATGGTTTTCTATTGTAATATATGTCTTGAAAATAAAATATATTTCTGTGATCAAAGCTGATTTATCTTCAGCCATTACTCATGTCTTTAGTGTCACATGATCCTTCAGGTATCAGAATTTAAAAACAAAATTTATTTAACTAATTTATTTAAATTAATTTAGTAAGTATTCAATTTTTAAAAAAAAGAAAAAAAATACTGATCCCAAAATTCTGAATGATAGTGTATATTTTTACAAAAGATTTATATTTAATATTTATATTTAATATTTATAATATATATTTATATTTATTTTGATGTCTTCCCAAAAAAGGACAGTTGGAGACTCCAAAAGTGCTTGTGCCATTTTAGATGTTCAGTTTGTAAATTGCAAAGTAAATTACTTGAAGGATGCAATTTAAAGTGCTTCAGTAACTTATTTGCATTATATGTATCTAATTATTATAACCCAATAAGGATTTATTAATAAATTCGATAAATAAATTTTAATAAATCGCAATGCAAGGTTTTGTGTGGAGTGTTACTTACAACTCTACAAAGTAGACATCGAAACAATATAATGTTATCAATAAATAAAGACAATGTAACTTTGAAAGTAACATTAAGTAAAGGTCGTATAAACTATTTTCAAGATTTGAGCTAATAAAAAATAATAATTATTAATCTGGAGGAAGTGTCTGAATTTGAGCTCCAGAACATTCAGTGATGTTCGTCTCTGTAGTGGTTCTGACCTTTTACCCTGTGTCTTTTCAATCCTTATTATGGATTTGTCCCATAATGCACTTACAGAGCAGGACTGCCTTCCTCTGTATTTTGTCTGTCTGCCGGATTAAGAGGCGTTGATGAGGTTTGTCTGATAGACAATCACAAAGAGAGATAATTAACTATCACTGAAAGAGAAGTGTGTTGGATTTACATAGATCTGCCATAGTCTGATGACGTTGGTTTGCCATCGACGCGACACATGATTAGGTCTACACAAACATAATTTATTCATGTATCTTCAACAACATGGAATTAATAGTCGATTTTAAGTTGTTCCAATTAAGCAGTTCTCAAAGTGAGCGTTAAAAAGGCTCCACTGATTGGCTGTTTCAGGTATTCAAATTCATATATTCATTTATCGAAATGAAGATTTAATGTATTTTATAGTGTCTGCACAAACTCTTAATTTCTAATCTACAGCCTGCAGTTAGCTACTTATAGCACTTATTAGCATACTAAATGCTAAGGTATACATACACCATCAAAACACAGCAGTTGCTATAAGCATAGTTTGAATTGGTCCACAGCCTAACCAAATAATCCACTCTTCTCCACAATGGTAACCAACTGTAATTTAAATGGTTTTAATAATTCCAATGTAAATTGAACATTAACAGCAATTACACACTAACTCTTTCTTATTTTCTCAAAAACATATTCATTTCAACATTTGATTCTCTCCTAATTCAGACATATGCAAAGCATGCTGGGAATTAACATGCACCGCCCAGTTTCAGTTAATGCAACACAAATCATTCATCTTATCCAACACAAACGGATTAAGTAAACTTAAATTGTACATATATTTAAGCAGATTGGAACACAATCAAATTAAGTTCTGGACAAAATGTAAGGCAATTATGTTGCTTAAGCTAATTTTAATTCACTAAAAGGAAACTGAGGTGGCAGAAAGTGGTTTGTTGTTTTCTTTATTTTATAAATGTAAACCTTTTGTATGACCATTAATGTATTTGACCAAAAAAGTAGTCTTAAGTAGCCTGACTTCGTCATACTCATATTCTTGTCGGAATATGAGTCTGAAACTTCCTCCGTAGGGTATTTGATTATGAGGCGTGTCTTAACCGAACCAGGAAAAAAACAATTCTGCACTCAATTGGATAGTCGGTAAACCTACAACCAATCAGAGCAACGCAGTAAGTCAGCTACTTTGCATACAGTTGTCAACTACAGAACGTAGCCTAACTTTACTTATTTTAGAAGTTAAATAACGAGTGTTGCTTCTTTTACTTACTCCTTCATGAGTGCGACCAAAGGAGAAACCACAACGACCACAGGCTTTTCATTACGTCCCATCTTCTTAGCGACCGTCAGAGCCAGCTGATAAGTTACACTTTTGCCGAATCATGTAGGAAGGACGGCAAAAATATCGTTCCGAATCGACAAATGCCTTGATTGCAGTTCTCTGTTTGTCTATTAAAATTAATGCGGTGTCGATTTATTTCACAACAGACGCGACTGCAGAATATGTTACATCTCAATTCTCCAGCTGCAGTCATCTCTGAGGGAAACCAGTTAAGCGCTCTTTGATAACGTGATGATTACGTCCTTGCAGATCATCTGTCCATCATCGTATAAAGCCCGCCCTGGCAATTTGATTGGCCCGAACGTTTCTTGTCTGATCATAATTACTCCTCAATGGATCGAGTCCAGACGGAACTTCTCGACCAAAAAATGTTGTGGGTGGAGTTTGGGCTTGCATCCAGGCTATAATTTAAGTAGTCTCCTCTGTTATTAGGAAACAATTCAAGTGATCGCACACAACCACACACAACATATTAGTTCAAGCATTGCTAACTTGATCTGATCTCAGCCTAAAAATTCAACCAAACAAAGTTACACTTTTCTCCAAGCATATTTGAAAAGATAATGTTGATGCTTTCCCTTTATTTACTGGTATTTTACATAGGCTAATATATAATAATAAAATGTGACTGGTTTAAAATGGGTTAAAATGATCTCTCTCAACCTGAATTTTAATTGTATAGCATTTTTTTTAAACCATGATAGTATTAATCTATAGGGTTGGGTATCGAGAATCAAAATCTGATTGAGAACCGAACTTTTCGTTTTTCCGAAATCGTTCAAAAGTTAAAATTTTGATTCCTAGTTTCGAATATTCACAGTCCGTCGACCGGAAGAAGAAACCACTGAACAACACCAATGAAGAAGCGCCTACCGGAAGTGTTGGCATAACTGCGCGAGTCGAACATGAGTAGCTTACGTCGGCGGTCCAAAGTGTGGCTTCACTTTTCTAAAAATAACAAAATCTCGGCAAAATGCAACATTTGTGACAAAAGGAGTATTTCCTTCAGAAAGACAGTTGTTTAGCAAGGTTAGCTAAACTTTTTTGACCCTGCCTCTTAAAAGTATCGGAACTAGAATCGTTAGGAACCAGAATCAAAACAAGGAATCGAAATCAGAATCGTTCAAATTCAAACGATACCCAACCCTATTAATCTATCAATATTCTTACTGTCGGTTAACTGGTTAATTATGAGTATGCTCACTTTGAGTCATTTTGGATTTGTAGGTGTTCAGGAAAGCTTGTGGTTAAGGATCTTGGCTGGTTTGATCTAAGGGGCAGCCCAGGATCAAAAGGGATCCTGAATTTGTTCCAGTTTTAGCCCCATTTAGCCAATAAGCCACATTAACCCCTGGTTCAACTGTTCCTTTGTCTCCTACAGTAACAAGACAAATATGAGTGGGAAATCCCTCAAATCAACACATTAGCTCTTCAGTCAACTGCTGCTAGTAGCCTATGTAATGTGCTTAATGCAGCTTTTGCTTGTTTAATTGAAAGTTAATGTGAACATATTTGTATGTTGACCTTGTGAGGGTCTTAACACAGTCTTAAGATGAGGTGAATAAGCTGACACCAATCCTGTTGAGAAGCCCAATGGTATTTTACCGGATTTAACACTGGTTTTCTTAGTATTAGCGAAAGTCTACTTTACTTCTCCATGAAGCACTCATAAGTTAGATTGAGTTGTGCATAAAGTCTTGCTGTGATTTGTTCTTGCATTTGGCTCAATGCAATAGTTGCACTGAATTTAAAATTCTTCATGAAAAAACATGCTAGTTCTTTGATGAATTGATGCTCAGCTTGAATTCTCTCACAGCTTTGGCACAAGCGCCGGTTAAATACAGCTCCGTCCAACATTAATCAACATTAATGTTTTATTCCCATGGTACAGTCTGATTTATGCTTTAGTCAACCTTTACACACTCTAAACTCTTCAACAACGTTGACTGCTAGGTTTAGTTTCTTTAGTCAAGAGCTCAAGTAAATGAGTTGTAATTGAAACGAAGAAATTCTGTAATTGCAGGGTCCGTGAATAAACTATAATCTTGTGATGTTGTATGTCCCAGGGTTTGTTAGTATATACTTTGGCAACATATCATTTTTCTTTAGGATGCCCTGTTTTTAGACTCTGAGTCATGGGCAGAAATGACTATTTATTCATGAATTGGTGAATAAATTGTATCAGTTATTCCTGTCGTATTTTTGGCTGCTGGAATTTCCTAATGTTTTATGGGTCCGATGGCTGACTTGAGCTGGCAAGGCTTTATTTAGGGTTCCCTGTCTAAAACTATAACCTTAAACACAATTCACAACCCAAAATCAAGACTTATGTTCCACTTAGCAATGATGATTCTTATCTTCACTGAAACAGCCTGATGAAGTAGCTGAGGAATTTGGAGATGGTGCAGTTCTGCAAGGGAGTGAAGTTCAAAGGTCAAGGTGTTTCCATATGGGAATGAGAATTAAGAAAATTAAGTTCTAGCCTGAGGTTAAAGGTCATGAGAGGGAGGCTTACATGTGGAACATTTGCCGGATATCACACCGAGGACATGTATTATCAGTTCAGTAAACCCGCTCTCTCGCTCGCTCATTGATTAGTGGAAAAATCTGCTTGTGTTTGTAAAGTGAGTTATGTAATGTTAGTCTGTAAGTAGTTCTTGTCTCTTGCATTTGCATTGGTATGAATTGCATTGGTAGTTCTTGTCTCTTGCATTTGCATTGGTAGGAAGTGTGTGAAAGCGCAGTGTATGGAAATCGCAAAAAATTAAGTACAAAATTAAATCTGGAGGTGTTACATGACAGAACAAAGCAAAAATGATCGAATCCACCTTCACACTAAAGGAATTTAAAACTTCTGGAACTCATTAAAACGTTATGGTTTAATATAATATGAATGATATGTGTTCTATAGTTAATATGGAAGCTTGTTTCTGCCACTGAATAAAAAAATAAAATAAATAATTGTGACTTTTATCTCACAATTCTGCCTTTTTTTCTCACAATTGCGAGTTTATATCTCGCAATTCTGACTTTATTTCTCAGAATTGCGAGATAAAAAGTCAGAATTGCGTAATAAAGTCGCAATTGCGAAGTTATAAAGTCAGAATTGCGATATATAAAGTCGCAATTGTGTGTAATAAAGTCACAATTGCGAGTGATATAAAGTCAGAATTGCGACATATGAAGTCACGAATTGTGAATGATATAAAGTCAGAAATTGCTAGATATAAAGCCAGCAATTGCGATGTTATAAAGTCAGAAATGCATGATATAAAGTCAGAATTGCGAGATATCAGGGCCAATTCCAAAGGGAAAAAAACTGACTTTTCCCCTCAGAATAATTTAAATCTCACAATTCTGACTTATATATCTCTTTATATTGCCTGATTTAATATCGTATTTTGTCAATTCATGACTTTGATTATTGATCTATAACGCAATTGCGACTTTATATCATCATTTGTCATATTCGTGTCACGTTGTATTATATCTCACTTCAACTGCATTCCGACTCTTTATATCTCGCAATTACTTACTTTATATCTATCGGCAATTCTGACTTTATATATTACCGACCACAATTTTTATGCTGCACATTTATATATCGCAATTCTGACTTTATATCTCGCAATTCTGACTTTATATCTCGCAATTTTGACTTTAATATTTCGCAATTACGACTTTATATCACCCAATATTCTTACTTTCATATCGCAATTCTGACTTTATATCTCGCAATTCTGACTTTATATCTCGCAATTCTGACTTAATATCTCGCAATTGCGAACTTTATATCACCCAATTCTGACTTTATATCTCGCAATTCTGACTTTATATCTCGGAATTGGCGACTTTATATCACCCAATTCTGACTTTATATCTGCAATTCTGACTTTATAACTCCTAAATTCTGACTTTATATCACACAATTCTGACTTTCCATCTCGCAATTCTGAGAAATAATGTCAGAATTGCGAGAAGTAAACTCGCAATTGTGAGAAAAAAGTCAGAATTGTGAGATAAAAAGTCGCAATTACCTTTTATATTTTTCATTCTATGGCGGAAACAAGCTTCCGTAAGTTAATAATACACTGCCTGGCCAAAAATAAAAAGTTTGCAGTTTGTATTTAAACAAGCGAATACTTAAAAGTCTAAAATTGGATTGTTATTGCAGTGATTAATGTTTTTGTTGTGTTATGTTTGCCAACAATTATTTTTACCCCTAACTGATGCAGTGTAGCTTTTTTTTTCATTTCGGAAGATGTATTCCATGGCCGTAATCCAGGATTACAATGCCAAGATTCATTGGGCTCAAATTATGAGAGTGGATATGATTTGTCCACCACTGAGTCCTGACCTTAACCCTATTAAAAGTCTTTAGCATGTACTGAAGTAACGAGTGGTTCCATTCTTCCATAGTCAATACAAAATCTCTGGCAAAAAGTAATTCAACACTTGATGGAAATGAATGTTGTGATGTTGCATAAGGTTGTTGAAACTATGTTACGACGGATGCATTCTGTAATCAAAGCTAAAGGCGGTCCAACGAAATATTAGAGTGTGCGACTTTTGTTTGCTACTACAGCAGTTTGCTATGGGAGAATCATATACTGGAGATTTTAACAGCAATAAATATGTATTTAGCATATATAGTTCATTGCATGTGAAAAAGCCTTTATTCTGATTGGAGGACATGTTTGCATGTTTATAAAATTAATATTTCATCAGTTAGTCAATATCATGAATTGTTTTGCATTGTTGCACTCTAAAATGTGTAACTCTCAGAGTTGCCACAACAGGCACTACACCAGACGTTAGTTTACTGCCTTTTACAATCAGTTTTCTTTCTCATGTCTTCTGTCATGATAACAGTTTGAAGAATATCTTGCTGTGCACATTAGTTGAACTGTTGACATTTCTATAGTTTGTTAACTGAATAACACGTTTTTCTGTTTGCAGACACTCAATCAAACTGGACCATAGTCTTTCTCTGACGGACAGTGTGAATCATGGCTCTTCCTTTTAAGAAAGATCTGGAGAAGTATAAGGAGATTGATGAGGATGAGATTTTGGACAAGCTGTCAGAGGAGGAGCTCAAGCAGCTGGAGAGTGCTCTAGATGAGATTGACCAGAGGTGAGACACTTTTATTCACCTTTTCAGACAGTTTGACCAGGGCTCCAGACTAACTTTTTTCACCGTAACCTGAAAAACAATTTAAACCGTCCTGAAGTAAATGTCAACCATCCCAAAATAAAAATGTTGTTTCTTATTATCAGAGGCGGACAGAGTACACAGCTTTATTACTTGAGTAAAAGTACAGATACCCCTTGCTAAATTTTACTCAAGTACAAGTAAAAGTACTACAGTCAGATGTCTACTTGAGTAAAAGTACTGAAGTACGTGTTTTTAAAAGTACTTGAGTATCAAGAGTACAAGAGTACATTTTCTAAATATTGCAATACTACTGCCACAGTGCTTACATTTATGAACAGAAACGTCCTACATGGAGTTATGAAAAATGTTAATGTCAATACCTTGGAGAATGTAAAAGGAATTTAAAGTAAAATCAAGTCATATATTTACCTTTTTACCATGTTGCTTTACTTAAAGGTGCAGTGTGGGATTTTTAGCAACATCTGTCGCTAGAGCGCCTATTGAGATAAGGGGAGTGAGGTTTACTCGCACAGCAACTGCTAGCTGGCCTCTGTTACACTCACTCCCCTTAACCTCACTCTCATCCGGGTCACGGCACCAATGTAACCCTTCCACCCGGGTCCTACTCGACCCGCTCCGAGCGGGCCTCGAACCCGGGTCTCCGGCATGAGAGTCAGTCGCACTTACAAGGAGGCTAAAGACTGCAGCCGCTAGCGTCTGTCGCTAGAGCACCTATTGAGATCAGGGGAGTGAGGTTTACTCGCACAGCAACTACTAGCTGGCCTCCGTTACATAACATTCGTTTGAGAGCGAAACAACAAATTGAGGGTTTCCGAGATTTTTCTTATTTCCATTTTTTTTAAGTAGTTACTTTTTACTCACGGTTATGAATAGAAATGTAGTGGAGTAAAGAGTACAATATTTCCCTCTCAAATGTACTTGAGTAAAGTCATGAGTACTCCCCAAAAATGATACTCGAGTAAAGTACAGATCCCTCAAAATTGTACTTAAGTACTGTACTCAAGTAAATGTACTCCAATACTGTCCGGCTCTGCTTATTATCATCTATAGTTGTTAGTCACATAATAAAAACATTAAAGTGTTTATGATGTATATCATTATATTTATTAATCTTCATTCAGAGTAGTTATCTGTAAATAGATAAAACACAGATTTAATAAAAATTAATCTATTAACATATATTAACCTGTTAATATGAACGATTTTAAAATTTGAACATGCAATACAGATACAGATTTAACTACTGTGACTTAAATATCTTAAAATTAAATAAAACCACTTTTCCTAGAGTAGAACAGTCTTCTTTTCAATGAATGATATTTGCATTTTTTAACTACTTGTTATTTGTATGAATTAAATAGCCTATAATGAATCCTTATTAAAGCTATTAACGAGCAGTGAATGCTTTTCTCTTTTTCTTTTGTTGCTTGAATATTAAGGACCCAGACCGCATTACTGTCACTTTAAGACATTGAATCATGTCCAATGACATGTGGATATAAATGCACTGATGCACATATACACTCACAAATGTTTAAGACATAACACGGCATAGTTTACATGAATGCTCTCCAAAAACGGACATTTAGACGTAATGTTGTGAGTATTATTTTGTCCATTCAGACACGAAAGAGAGCTCAATTCAGTACTCGCGAGGGACGCGCGCTGTAGTTGTCTATGGTTGCAAGCTTCGGTCGCGTGTATGCGCACAGAAAACCGCACCGAATATAGCTTTTTTGCGTCGTCACTGTTAATCAGACTTTTAAGTGAGTTTTACTCATTCTCCCAGACGTTTACATTTTTTAACGTTTTACGAGACATGCAGTGCATGCCAACTCGCGTGCCGCTGGGTAGATCAGCACGTTACAGTAGGCTACAAATGTGCGCATTTACCTCAAACGCAGGACATCAGTTCTGACTAGATCTCTACCCAAATCGTCACTATCTAACATTTTTGTCTAGTTTTTATTCATTAGATATATCCGTTGTTTAACCAGCGCAACACATTTGCGATGTCATGAAGCCATTTGATGTACCGCATAACGAGTCTCTCGAGTAGCCAGCCAGTGATAGTAAATATAGTAACATCATGAGAAAGACGCGCTCCGTTGTAGTCAGCGCTTGGTTGGTTAATTTTGGCATTTTCATAAGTAAATTGACCTAATAGGCTAGTAATAAATGAACACGCATACAAAAAGTCTTTCGTCCTGTAGGCGTCCTGGGAGAATATTTCTGCTCGTCCTAAACACATTCAGGGCTCCAGACTAACTTTTACACTGTGTTGCACTGGTGCGACCAACTTTCTCAGTTGGTCGACACCAGCATTTGATTTGGTCACACTTTTTTTTTTTTTGGCTACATGCCATGGAATTAATCAATGCAGGCTGATGAATAGTGGTTTTAATGGACCAAAGCTAGCAAAGGCTTTCTGGGTTGCAGCATAAACACCTGTAATATATTAATTATCATTGCCAAATTTCAGGATTTTCATGGATTTTGGACTGTAATTTTAATCTGTAATTTTAAGCATTTTACATTTTAATTATATACAATCTATTTACATTTGAATCATTATCTATCTATCTATCTGTCTATGTCTGTCTGTCTGTCTGTCTGTCATCAGTCTGTCATCTGTCTGTTCTATTTTCATCTTTCTATCAGCATCATCTCTCTATCTTTTAAAAATCATTAAACATTCAAATGTATGCATTGCGTTTTTAAAGATTAGATTGATTATTAATAAGCTAATACAGATTTTTCTTTATCAAACTTTATAGTTGTAACAAAAATCTCAAACTCCTTACCTTCTGCATTTTATAATAATTTCCTTTTCCTCTGTCGATTGATTACTCTCATCTGACCGCTGAAAAGACGTCAGGAAGGCGCTGTTTCGTGAGACATTTTAATTTTTATTTGCCTTAATTCGATAAATTTCGTAATTGGCGCAGTTCCACTATCAGTGTGCAATGCGCGTTACGTCTACGTTAGTCAATAAATAAACTGCACGTGTCTTGCGGAAGAACACTTTAGTCGCGATCTTCTCTCCATTGAGTCTATGGCGAGTCCCGCAGGCACTGGGCAACTTCGCATCCGAGTCGAACACGGCAAGAAACGGTCGAATATAAAACACTTATTAGAGTCGTACCGTAGTGATTCAGGATAAGTCAAAAACACGGTTTGGAAAATGGATTCATGATGTAGCCTACTAGCTCATTTTGAACATAAGTTAAGGACTGCAGCAGCTGATACACCGACGTTCTGTTGCGCGAGCGTCCACTCGCACATATGCGACCACATAAAATTTTAACTCGCACATTCTCAAAAAATGGTCGCATATGCGACTAATTTGGTCGCAGTCTGGAACCCTGACATTTTCTTCGTCCCCAGACGATCAGGACGCCGTCAGTCTCGAGCCCTGGGTTTGACTAACTCTATCTAAACTTCATTTAGCAACATGCAACTTGCAACGTGGGTCCTAGTTCACATTCGGACACTGCGGACAGGAATAAGTGTTTGTTTGAATGGCCACATTTCATATAGCAAATCATAGAGATTGAGTTCATGACACTTTTTGGACATGTTTGATGGCTTCAGCACCAGAGGCATTAGCAAAAGCAAAATTATGCAAATTAAGCAAACTCCATATATCTCCATGCATTTGTGTTGATGTCTACATCATTGTTACAGCAGTGGATGGAGATATGCCAGAATTTGATTGCACTGCTCAAAACAAAGGGATCAGTTATTAATGTTTATCACCCCAAAATCTGAATGACCTTTTCATCCTCTGTGGAACATAGCCTAAAAAAAGATATTTTGTAAAATATCTTATGTTCCACAGTTGAGTAAATAATGACAATTTTCTTTTTTGAAAATGTACTATTCTTTCTTGAAGCACTTGTATCAGTCCTAAAGATGGGAATCTAATAATTTGATGTTGTATGCATGCAGAGTAAAAAAGCTTAGAAAAATCGGACACAAACAATGAGCCTTTCATTTCTGGTAAATTGCATGGTGATGATGTCATTCACAATAATGTTATTGCGATTATGGGTGTGGTCATATGTTTGCACTGCTGTGATGGTGTTGAGAAATCATTTGTTTATCAAACTGAAGAAAATAGCCATTTTCCAAACTGTGTAAATCTGCCTTTCTGGAGTTTCTGTTAAGACCTCTGATAAACAACTCTCTATCTGTTTGTTTATGAATAAACAGAGTTCAAGTTTGTTTCCAAACACGAGCCAAACACTCTTCAGCAAAAATATCTCACCAGTTGTTTTTTTCCTATTAAGCAAAAATGTGTCAGTTAACAACACAGTTCTGACATTCTGTGTTCAGATCAATCTTTGATCATTAGAAAACAAATGCATATGATCGTTTTTATTTAAGAAGTGAATGCTTAATTAGATGTAACTTGGTGTGAAAATTTACGTTTCTGTTTCAAACTATAACTGGTACATCTGTTCTGAATCCATTACCCAGAATGCTCTGCTGCCAGCCGGACTCAGGCAGAAGGACCAGACCACAAAACGGGCCACCGGTGCTTTAACCGTGACAAACTCCTGCAGTATCTGGAGAAGGAAGCTATGGACCATAAAGACCGTGAAGATTTCGTCCCCTTCACTGGAGAAAGGAAAGGTACAAGAATAAGATGAGACAGTGTTTGATATCAGTCTGGTTTTTGATACAGGAGTAAACATTACTTTATCAGAAATGCCACTTGTGAAATTTCCATAAGGCTCCAGGTCTTGAAGATTTGCTGCATTAACTTATAAGTAGAGTTTCTTAGAATCAGAGTTTGTATGACTCGGCACAGTTGAGGGTTTAAAAGAATCTGTTTGTTTGAAGATCTGAATTGTTCAGTCAAATATGGAAAACTCTGTAATTTACTCATCCCCATGTCATTCCAGACTCGTACGACTTGTTTTTTTTTTCCAGTAACGCAAAAGATGTTTAGTAGAGTAGTTATAGAAGTTGTTAGGTATTTTTTTCCAAATAATGATCTGCCAAACTCAAAAATGGCTCCATATCTTTGTCTATTACAGAATTGTTCTTATAATCATATTATTATTATTATGGATCAATCTCCATGGCTCCTCCATTGGAGGAAGCGCATTGGGCATCCTGGATAATGTTTGCCATGATAGCCAATCACATTACATCCTTAACATCATTTAATTTCTGTCAGAATTTTGCGACAATTTGCAGATATCATAGATATGACTGAGAAATGCTGTACACTGAATCATAATTGTCTGTCTTCTCTCATAAAACAACATTTAAATTTAAAAAAAGATTTAAAGGTTACATATCATGCTTTTAAATCACTAATTTTTACTTATAAATCCAACATTTGTGGTCCATATAAAGCATAACTGCAATGCTTGGGTCTGAATTCCTCATTATTATAGCTCCACAGGCCCCTTTTCTACCCCTTTTCTGATGTGCTTCTGTGAGCAAGTCGTTTCAATGCGGCCCCTTTAAATAAAAAGGCGTACCGTCTTACCCCGCCCGCTCTCCAGGTCGCTGAGTTCACGGTCAGCTCAACTCAGGTTCAACTCTCCGCGTTCGGCCATTATTGTAGTTTGATAAGAGATACAATTACTATAGCTTCAAAGAACATTTTTATTCACACGTTAACAAAATGTCAACAACGGAAGACTTGTCCACCAAGCCTTACATATTCTGAGCCAGAGCGAGCGATTTGAAAAAGATGACGAAGATGAACCTGCAGAACATCTTAAGTTCATATGGAGACAGGTATGTAAGTTAACAATGTTGTGTTATTAGTGAAAGTTGACTATTTCTCTTGTTAAAACAAGCACACTGACAAGATAAATGACTGCGGTCTGATCTTACCACTAAAATTCTGTATTGATAATAAAATGATAACTTGCGTTTAGAAAGCATCAGGAAACACAGCAGCTAAATGATAGAAGTCGATCAGCAAACCCTTCTGTATACTGGCTGAGGTTGTTGAAGTGGGGATCCTTGAAGTGCTTCAGGTCACTACATCCAACAACCGAACATTTTGACTAGCCCTCTCGTAACTTCTGCATCATTGAGCTTGGACTACAAAATTGGAGTGAGAAATAATAATGGCGGATTGCTGGAAGTGTTGGAACGGTAGTCGAATGTCCTTATTTGTCAGTTCCGCTGCAAATATGGTGACGCTACTTGCTCAAAAAACGTCATAGACAACAGAAAAATCTGAACAGGTTGAAAAATATGACCAAAACAGAATATAAAGATATAAACGAAGCACCTGAAGAAACAATTTCATCTTTTCTGTACTTATAAACACTCCAAATCTACAACAAAATGCATTTAAGGGCTAAAAAATGGATTTTGCATGATATGTCGCCTTTAACAAAATAATGTTTAAAGATAAACAAGTTAAAAATTAGCCAATATGCTGTCGATTAAATAAGCTGTTTCCTCACTAAAGCAGTTTATTCCGTGTACTGAAGCCTCTTCTCCTTTGAAAAATGGGTAATGCTTTCTTTTACAGTACTTACCTTATATTAGCTAGTACTTTCTCACTGTAAGTACATGGGTTAGGGGTAGGTTTAGTACCTAGTAATTACCCAGTAATTGTAATTACTATAATAAGTACATAGTATGCACATGTCAGGACTGTAAAAGGTAGTGTTACCAAAATATGACCCCTTGTGTCTTCCCCATTGTATCGCAGCTTTACATTTATTTTTGGTTCAGTAACATTGGTGGCTTGCCTTAAAGTGACTCTGGTTGTAATACATCTATGATATGTTTTTTTTTGTCCTTTTGGAGCTTGACCATGTACATCACTGTCCTTTTTTTGTTTATATGAAAAGGAAAAGTTATACAGGTTTAGTGTAATAAATGACAACATTTTCCATTTCTTTGAGTAAACCGGTTCTAATGATGCTGTATCCAAAATCACATACTCTCTGATTGGCTTCTTATTTTGAAAAAAAGTACTTATATTTTTGTTTATACAGTCACACAGTATGTTCTATTTAGTATGAATGTAATCTAGATGTACTACATTCGTCATGTTGTCATGTGACCTCCTCCCTCTTCACTGCTATTCACATCTCCTCTCCCTTGGTCTCTTGGGATAGTAAACTGTCCGCTGAATCCGCACTTCAGAATATCACCAGAAGTAGTAGGTCATCCAGGAACTTTTTGTGAATTTGGACATTCTACTAATCTCTCAGTGTTTTTTGTCTACTAGTGCTCTATTGGGGAATATTTAGCCATATTTAGATCCAGCCATTGAGATGAGTGGTTAGGGGACCGTAAGGGGTTATACTATGTTTTGGCTCAGTGTTAGTCACTGATGTTTTGCTGAATAGCCTGTTATAGCCTGGTTGTTATACTTGTGACTCACTGCACGTGTGTGAAAGCCCTGATATACTCAGGACAAGGTTATTTGCTTGGGGTTAAAAAGAAGTTGCGTTTAGATGAATGTGTAAATCTGTGCTGCACACTTTCCTCTCAAGTAGGGGTGTAACGATTTTCGATCCGAACCGAAAAACCGCGATACTGAACTCACGATTCGAATCGCGATACTGTCATTGCGTACCGAACACGCCCCCTGCTACCCCGGCCCCGCCTAGCCCTGCTCAATGGACCTCGTGTCTTATGTAAACAGTACACAATGAATTCAGTTTTGTAGTCTAACCACCATTAACACCAAATAACAAGCTCCGTGTTTTGTTACTTTCGATAATATGCAAGGTGTAATCTTTCAGATTCTGTCTATTTGATCACGAAATTCAAACAATAAATGGCGTTTTGGCGCTCTTTGATGTGACGTGACAGAACGCTTACTAGGCTCCTCATTTCAAGCGACAGCGCGCGCGAGTAAACGCGATCATCTCTTCCTCAGTTACAGAAAAGACACCTAAAGGTATGTTGAAAGATACAGTATACTTACTGAAAGGCATCATAACTGGTGTAATCGCTCAATCAGTGTTTCAGCAGCGGACAGACGTCAATAAAACAGCAAAGCTTTAGCTTGTCACCAGCATTATATTTACCTCAGCAGGCAAGTGATTCAGTGTCCACAACTTCCTATAAAGGAACCTTTGCACTAAATAAATGCACTATGTTAGCCTGTATATTATATTTTACTTAACCTGTTAATGATATCTTGATTATTTAATTCATGTTTAAAATATCTTTCATGAAAAAGACAACTGTGTAAATTATTAGAGTAAAAACACAAGTTAATGTAAAAACGGCCTTATGTTCAGTTTACATGTTTTCATACAATGTGTTGTGTGTTGATTTTTATATCTAAAAAATAAATGGCATCTGAATTTAGGTTAAAAGTCTAGGCTACAACATTTAATGTTATAGTAATGTGCAGCCTTCAATATAGTTCACAGCATTAGCAGATTTTTTTCAATCCTCGTGAAATGTTTAATTGTAACTGAATTAATTTAAAGACAGACCTTTTTTTTTCATTAAACCACTGTTTAAAAAAAGAAGAAGCCATTTTAGCTTTCTAAACCGAACCGAACCGAGACGTCAAAACCGTGGGAAAACCGAACCGTCAGTTTTGTGTATCGTTACACCCCTACTCTCAAGCCTTGACTCTTCCATATCCTCCTGCTGTGTGTGTGTGTTAGTGAGAGTGCTGTATCAGCTCATGTAGTGATTTAAATTCTGCTGTCTCTGCATGTATGATTAGTTAATACTGTCTGTACTTACATAACCACACACACTGAGGCTTGGTTGCCCGATATCTGTATGCGTTTGTGGGATTGTCCGTGTGTGTATAAACATGTTGGCTTGGCAGGTGAATGCCCCATTTAGTAAATGCACACTGCTTTTTATCTACTGAAGTTGCTGAAATACATGCACTCATTCACAGCTCCATGATGGTGTTGAGAGGGACAGATGTTCAATAATAAATTATAGTGTCTACGTATGTGCATGTAGATTTAAGGCCTGTTCACACCATGACGAATATTTGGTGGGACGATTCTGTGATTTTTATTTGAATGAACGGCTGTTACTCCGCCTCTCTTTACTCTGTAAAGAAAACTGGCCAGCCAATAGCATTTGTGCTTTTGGAAACCAGGGTGTTTCTGCTTTTCTATAAACGCCACCTACTGTCAGAGCCCAAAACTGCGTTTTCATTCACACAAATCACGAACCGAGCTGAAGTATAGTTTTGGTTTTAGGCATTTGGCCTCTGACATGCATAAGTGGTAGACTAATCACAACAGACCATCTGGCCAATCAGAGCAGAGTAGCTTGCAGTTAGAAGGGACATACAGTGACTGATTTGTCATTTGAGAATAATTAAAAAATGTGGTGATGAGCAAATGAAATAGTTTTTACACCTGATTAGGGTTGTGCCGATAGACGATAGTATCGTGTATCGACGATTGTCTGAGATATCGCCGATGGCAGATGCCTTTGACGATATCAATACTATAATTAGCTCGTTTTACCATTAATATATTAAATTATTTGGCCTATTATTATTATTATTATTATAAAGCTAGTATTGTTATTAAATTAATATAAGGAACTACAATTAATTTGCCTTGCCTAAATTCATAACGTGAATGAACATAATTCATCACCATGTTATAACACTTGCGACAACACCGACACGCACTTATGAGGAGAATGTTTTTAAAACAGACTAAAAAACTACATCCCACATCAAAATTTAATTGCAAGGTGATCCATTCACAAATGATCAAGAGTACTTGTTTTAACAGACGCATTATTCTTATATAGATCCAAGATGAAAACGGCATCGTTGTTCGTCAGTATTTTGTTTCCATATAGCAAATTAAAAAAACGTTTAATGACACTAACACTAAAAACAATACAATTACTAAATAGTATTGATAATAATAATAATATCACTAAAATAGTATTATAGCTACCGTTATCATCGTCGTCTCTGAGAGAACGCGGCGTTAATGCAGATGCCGAAAGCAGTCCGTTTTTACTTTCACTTTCAGGGAATGAGCGCGTTTCCATGCACGTTCTTAACCCGGTTATGTTGAATAAACTGACAATGCATGTGGTCATGCATCAACCCGTTTTCCTTTTATCAGAGTCAAGTCATAAGTATATAAACCGATCGACTGATTTCGACTGATTTCTCCCGGCATCAAAACACATTAACCCGCATACTTCGTGCTTACTAAGTGCGCATGTGAAGTGCATCCAAACAGACAGAGCACTGGTAGGAGGACATATATCGCAAACTCCGAATCTTTCTGACCCAATAAATTATTTAAATGCGTTTTCATCTCGTGCAGAAAGTGAAAATGCTGCATGTAACGGCATATAGGCTGTGTCCGTAAATTTCTCGTTGACATGTTAAAATACAAAAAATGATTAGGATCTTTTTTTACCTCACTATACCAGGAAATAACCTGATCCTATTAATAAACACTCCACCTTTGCTAGCAAAATAGAAAAAAAGATACTTGTATATAAAACGAAGTAATAAAACAAGCAAATTAATGAGTAACTAATCAAGTTAATAATCAAATAAGTAAGCCCCGCCCCCTCACGATAATATCGTGTATCGCCGATCTCACAGGCTGACGATAGGACGATATGAAAATGGAGCATATCGCCCAACACTACACCTGATGCATGCAATCCTGTTGTAGGAGACCTCCCAAACAAAATTGGAAGCCTTTAAAATAACATAATAGCACTTTAAGGTTAGTGTGTAGCTATTACTTAGCTTTATTTAATAAAAACTCTTGTTTATATGGTACGTCCTAAATGTAGATGCATGTGAGTTTACTCGCCTCTCTTGTTGTGCCCAGCCCAACATAAGTTGTTTGTTCTTGCTAGGTGTGTTCCGTTCAGTCAGTCAATCGTCGATCGCTCATTTTATAAATAAATAACGAAGTTTAAGTTTTATAAGCTCAAATGCTCGTCTTGCTCTGTTCGGTAGCACACTCCTGTTCGAACTGGTTCATCAAAATGAAAAAAAAAATTTCCGAATCAATTTGTTAGTTTTTTTCGCCGAATGAACCAAATGACTCGGAAAAAGATTTGTTCGTTTTGATGAACGAGTTCGAACAGGAGTGCGTTACAGAACAGAGCAAGGTGAGCATTTAAGCTTATAAAACTTAAACTTTGTTATTTATTTATAAAATGACCGAATCGTTTCGCTTGATAAGACCCTTATTCGTCGTCTGGTATCGTTTAAAGCCATTTGAACAAGTTTGCAGTTTGTACTGAAGTTTCTTTTGGAACTTGAATCGACCTGGTTCCCACTGAAGTCCATTATATGGAGAAAAATCCTGAAACGTTTTCATTAAAAACCTTCATCTTTTCGACTGAAGAAAGAAAGACATCTTGGATGACATGGGGGTGAGTAAATTATCAGCAAAACTTTTTTGAAAAGTGAACTAATCCAGCAGATCACATAAATTGATCACATTTCGACAAGATGTGGGCCTACTTTAAGAATTCATCATCAGTTTCATGTCATCGTGGGTGCGGGTGGGTCAAGTGTTGAAACAATAAAACTGTGTGTCTAAAATATATACAGCATGAGGAAATATTAGCCAAAGGTTGTAAGATAACTAGCCTGATTCAGCAGTTATATAAGATGCACATGAGAGGTGTGGATAATTTGTAAAGGTTGTTAAAAGGAACTAAAATTAAAAAAATAATTATAAAATCCGACCCTGTGATATCACGTTTTATAACCGCAAGATATCTACAAAAATAGTAGTACTGAAAGATTTGCTACAAATAATAAAACATGTTTTTTTGCTTTAAGTGTTCTGATTAGAAGTGAAATCCTGTTACTAAAAGTGGCAATGGAAGCAGTCAGTCAAGTCAACATTAAGTATTTTTGTTTGCAAGCCTATTTAAAATGATGTAGAACACCTCCTGTATAAATGGCAGCGTGTTTTGTTTTTGAACTGGTATTGCTTCAATTCTATCGAGATGACAAACCGGTTCTGCAGAAAATCAGTATTTCAGCAGAAAACCCCACTAAACTCTGTAAACCGGTTACTAAAGAGCAGTATTATTTACTTATGACTCGTATGATATGTTTTTCCTGAACACTTTATAGCCATTTTCAAAAACAAGAAACCATGGAGATATTGTTAATGAATGTATTGGTCACCTGTGGTCGTTGTCAACTGATTTGATTTGAGTATATGACTTTATGACTTGGGATGTTTCCAGCTGTTTTCTGGGCTGTCAGTTGTAGAACTCTACAGGATGAAATCTTTAGAGTATGTGTAATGGTTCCCACCCTGGCATTGTCTGTACACCAGATTAGCCTGTAATGGTTTAAAACACTCCGGTTTAGCATTAGTGTGAACAGTAGTATGTATATTAGTGTTGACGATGAATTCAAATTCAGTTGTTTACAGCTCTGACCTGTAAATATCATTGACACACACACACACACCCTTGTCCTGTTAGTCATGGTTCATTTGCAATGTGTAATGTAAGCCAGATAGTCCACCACACACTAGCTTACTGGAGGAGAGGAGACAGAGATGAAGCCATTCAGTATTTTTATGGGGATGATTATGAGGCCATGATGGTGGATAGAGACCAATTCGGCAAGTTTGGCCAGGATGCCGGGGTTACACCCATACTCTAAGGACATCCTGGGATTTTTTTTTTTAATGACCACAGAGAGTCAAGACCTCTGTTTAACGTCTCATCCGAAGGACGGATACAGTAGAAACGCAAACAACAGTTTATAAACCTTTTGTACACATTTAAGTCACCCGTTCATTGTCCACCATTGACAAATCAGTCTTGGTCTTGTTGTAAGGATTTGCGTGTGCGCGTGTGTGTGTGTGTGTGTGTAACAAAGCAAAATTGTGCAGGACAAAAATACTTATTTGGATAAAATGTATACCATTTAAAAGTTTTAGGTCCGTAAGATATATGATGTGGAATTATTATTTTTTTTATGCTATAAAATTAAAGGTACAATATGTAAGTAATTTGTAATAAAATATCCAAAAATCACTTGCACAGTGTAGTTTTGTCAAAAATATTGATATTTCGATATATATATCGATACTGAAATATCTGAGCGATACCAATACTAATTTTCCGTAAAAAAAAATTATTTTATAAAAATTTCCCGAAAATTTCACTAACTTTTCTGAAACATTAACCAAGATTGCGTAGTAGCCTATTGTTGTTGATATGAGTCTGTGTTGTCTAGTTTTTTCACCGTTCAATTGGATTTCACAGACTAATTAAACTAAACAGACAATGGCATCTCTTAATTTAATAATGCAATGCTTTTAACTGAAAATTGAATGTTTAAACGTATTATTATACATTACTGACACTCTATCCTCCAATTTGATACTGTTAAGTGCTTTTATGTTATTATAGTATATTTTAATCTTTGATAACAGTAGATAATAAAAATACAACAGATAATGTTAGCTCTGGTCCAATTAAAAAATATTAACAAATAGAACTCAGGACATTTTTGTTCATGTAAAATATACCTCATTGTCATGTTCTAGACTTGTTATATTTAGCTTAAAATAAAAAAAAATTCCCCTTAATATTGTGGCAGTTTTTTTCTCTGTGGTATCGAAAATGGTATCGAAATATCGATATTTTTCAAGGTATCGAAGTTAGAAATTCTAGTATCGTGACAACACTAGCACAGTGTGATTATATTTCCTGTAGTTATGTACTTACAATACCCCAAAAGTTCCCAAAGATTTTTAATTTCAGAGAAATTCCCATTTTGGCAAGCAGACTTTGGGGAAAAAGGAGAACTAAAACAAGGATCAATTCACCTTTTTCACGGGACGTGAAACTACCCATCCTGCTTTGCGCGTGCGCGTTGGCAGGATGCTCGAAACTTCCGGTTCGCACGTTGACTCGTTTAGTATAGGCGTTATTGGACAGCTCTGAAAACGAAGTAATTTGTGGTAACACTTTACAATAAGGTTCATTTATTAAACATTAGTTCATGCATTAACTAACATGAACTAACCATTTGTTACTGTATTTGTTATTCTTTGTTAACGCTAATTAATACAAATCTAGCTGTTCATTGTTGTTCATGTTAGTTCACAGTGCATTAACTAATGTTAACAAGATTTTAATAAAGTATTAGTAAATGTTAAAATTAACATTACCAAAGATTAACAAATGCTGAAGAAGTATTGTTCATTCTTTGTTAATGTTAACTAATGTAGTTACTAATGAACCTTATTGTAAAGTGTTACCTAATTTGTTTTATATATCTGCAATATCCATAATGGCAACAAGCAATGGTAACATAAGTTCGCGGTGGCAGCACGGGCAAGACTATTTAACGAAGACCGTAAACAACATAACTTTGTCTGTCCCTCATCCTACAAAGCTAACAAGCTTACTCCTGGATTGATGATATGAGTCAATGGCCAGCAGTCACATACACTCACCGGCCACTTTATTAGGTACACCTGTCCAACTGCTCGTTAACACTTAATTTCTAAGCAGCCAATCACATGGCGGCAACTCAGTGCATTTAGGCATGTAGACATGGTCAAGACAATCTCCTGCAGTTCAAACCGAGCATCAGTATGGGGAAGAAAGGTGATTTGAGTGACTTTGAACGTGGCATGATTGTTGGTGCCAGAAGGGCTGGTCTGAGTATTTCAGAAACTGCTAATCTACTGGGATTTCCACGCACAACCATCTCTAGGGTTTACAGAGAATGGTCCGAAAAGAAAAAACATCCAGTGAGCGGCAGTTCTGTGGGCGGAAATGCCTTGTTGATGCCAGAGGTCAGAGGAGAAATGGCCAGACTGGTTCGAGATAGAAGGGCAACAGTGACTCAAATAACCACCCGTTTACAACCAAGGTGGGCAGAAGAGTATCTCTGAACGCACAGTACGTCGAACTTTGAGGCAGATGGGCTACAGCAGCAGAAGACTACACCAGGTGCCACTCCTTTCAGCTAAGAACTGGAAACTGAGGCTACAATTTGCACAAGCTCATCGAAATTGGACAATAGAAGATTGGAAAAACGTTGCCTGGTCTGATGAGTCTCGATTTCTGCTGCGACATTCGGATGGTAGGGTCAGAATTTGGCGTCTACAACATGAAAGCATGGATCCATCCTGCCTTGTATCAACGGTTCAGGCTGGTGGTGGTGGTGTCATGCTGTGGGGAATATTTTCTTGGCACTCTTTGGGCCCCTTGGTACCAATTGAGCATCGTTGCAACGCCACAGCCTACCTGAGTATTGTTGCTGACCATGTCCATCCCTTTATGACCACAATGTACCCAACTTCTTATGGCTACTTTCAGCAGGATAATGCGCCATGTAATAAAGCTGGATTCATCTCAGACTGGTTTCTTGAACATGACAATGAGTTCGCTGTACTCAAATGGCCTCCACAGTCACCAGATCTCAATCCAATAGAGCATCTTTGGGATGTGGTGAGAACGGGAGATTCGCATCATGGATGTGCAGCCGACAAATCTGCGGCAACTGTGTGATGCCATCATGTCAATATGGACCAAACTCCCTGAGGAATGCTTCCAGCACCTTGTTGAATCTATGCCATGAAGAATTGAGGCAGTTCTGAAGGCAAAAGGGGGTCCAACCCGTTACTAGCATGGGGTACCTAATAAAGTGGCCGGTGAGTGTATGTTGACATAATTAATTATCTTGTTTTGTCTGAGGGTGTCGACAGCGAGGAGCTTAGAAATTATAAAAGCACGGAGGCATACAATTACCTACACAGTAATACAATTTGTCAAATTCTTTCCCATAATCATCAGCAGTTCACTTTCTTAAAGCGGAGGTAGAGCCCAGTCAGACAATAAATAAACCCAATCACATTGCGTGGGTTATGGTACAAAGTAACGGAGTAGTGGAAACAGTTGGATGCTCCTGTGTAGCTGGCCCTGGTAGGTCTTGTAGCCATGCTGCTGCTGTGTTGTGGAAGGTGGGTATTTATAAATACCGTACACTGCTAGCCTGGCTTAACAAACAGCAACTAAGTTACATTTAAATAGTTTGTGCAGCATGATACAACATGAATAAATTTTTACAAAGCAATATTTAAACTATAATAAATGTAAATTATAATAAAACGATTTACATCGAAAATTTTTTTTACTGTGCAATAAATAATAAATGTAAACGGAATTTGAGAGCATCTTACCGGAAGTCACTCGGCGCTATGGCACCCACACGGAGAAGTGAGGAAAAAGGTGAATATTAGCGCTGCGTTTTCGAGATGCCGAGAGATCCACGTCCGTGACGACCTTTGACTTGACAGAGACTCTTGCATGTACTTTATTAGACAGGTGAGCAAATGTACATAAAACTAATCAATGTTATATAGTTCAACATGATGAAATGTTAGAATATGATCTGTATGTCATTATAATGTTGATCTAGCTTACTGCTAGTATCATACAGACAAACTAACACACAGAATAACATTACAACTTTCACCACACTCAAATGCAGTTTAGTGTGATCGTGTAGCAAGTGAAACAGCGCTGCGTTACCTCACAAGTTTCATTCGTCTAATAAACTGACCTGTGAGTATTACTACAGCATTTGTGGGTAGTTCGGTAGAATTAAATGTTATTATTCCTTTATATCCGCGGGACTCGCGTGTGGCACTGATATCTGTCTGTCTCTTATTAGCATCGCGCCCTACTTCATACCACAGTCATGATAAAAAATTTATTCACGAATCCATAAGTATCATTAGATCCATCGGCTTGATGGCAAGTTCCATAATTCTGCTGGAATTTTGCGTCATCAACCTACGTCTTACGTAAGAGGTTTGCAACTATAGCGGTTCATTTTTTTTAACACCAAATCAGCAAATTAGATTTCTGAAGGATCACGTGACTCTGAAGACTAAATTATATTTTCAAATATAAACTTTAAAAAATGTATTTATTTCACAATAATATTGTTTTACTGTATTTTTAATAATGTAAATGCATTTTTTCCTCAAATGTTTGATAGTGGTAGTGTTTATTAGTAACAACCAGTTATTGTACTACAAATGGTTATTGTAATATGTTCACGGTAGGGCTGTCACTTTTGAGAAAAACATATTCGAACGGTTATCGAATATCAAGCAATGTATTCGAATATATTCGAATGTCTACGAGCCCCGCCCCCCCCCCCCCCACCAAAAAAGAAAAAAGAAAAACACGTAACGGAGATTCAATCACAAATTTATTAACAGTCCGACAGTCATAAACAGGACTCAGGCCTGTCTGAAAAAATATCTTTAACTTAATGTTTTAAACAGCAGGTTATCAACTTAATCTATATGAAGTGGCACTATGAAGTGGCACTAGTGGCCAATCACAAAATTAGGCTACATGGAAAAAAACTGAATCGGAACAGCACGGCACAAACAATAACTTGACAGCTTAAACAGCAGTAGAAGTAAAGCCTATTGCCTAGCCTGTATTCATTTCTTAATATTGTTTGCTAGAAACACCCATTTATCAACTTGATCTGGATCAAGTGCAGCTATCTTTTTATTGGCAATGTTCCCCGCGGTGGAGAACGCGCTCTGAGCGCGCGCGCACAAACAGGTATTTGCGCGTCAATGTTGAGAGGAGAGGTGCACGGTGTAGAACCCAAAATATTTCCAGACTACTTTTTAGATGAATTGGGGTCGTAATTGTCCGTTCTGTGCGTTATCTTCCATTTTCAAAACAGGGAGACTATTGGCAATTATTCGCTTGGTTTGGGGGTCGCACACCGGACGAGAAGCGCCGCGCCACGTCAAGGACAACTCCAGTATCGCACACCGGACGCGCACTTTCTCATCAGTGTATGGACAGCAATATTGTTATGTTTAATGACATGGAAGGAAGATAATGTCTGTTCTATGTTATGATTGTACTGTACAATTAAATACAACCGTTGCTGAGTCTGCAGTCTGAAAACTTTACCTCAGAGCATCCGTTAACTGAATGAATTGAGAATCTCACCTGAAAATCCAATAACATCAGCAATTGTCATTCAAGCAGCTGATTTCTGTAAATGAATGCAAAACTAAATGGATATTGCAGGATAGGGCGAAGTCAGGATCCATTAGCAACGATTTGAGACAAAATAATTAAAATTTTATACAAAGTTCAAGCTATGTAAATGGCGCTCTGTGTGGCGCTGCATGATTTTGAACACGGTACTGAACCGTCGCTGGGCGCCGCGGACAGACGCCGAATGGCGCCGCTGGTGTGTGTACACTCATAGAGAATAATGTGTTCGAATTTTAAAGATGTGGCACTGCGTGACACGGCGCTGAGCTTCTCGTCCGTGTGCGACCCCTTTAGAGCACCCGCACTTGGAATGAGATGGCAAACAATAAAAAAAAAAAACGGTCTAATCATAGACGCAAAATATGGCACTTTAAAAACCGGTTAGTTTATTTATAGTTCGAATACGGATATTTCACGTCATGTTCGAATGCATATTCGAATATCGAATAAAAAGTGACAGCCCTAGTTCACGGCCTTTTTCACCTTGTATCTGCATAAAATTCCATAAACTTGATCATTGACAATTATAGTTTGTAACAATATTAATTATATTATTAAGTGACTAGTTCACAACTTCTAGTTCAGGATTTGTGGGACTGGAATTTGAGTGTTTGTTCAATCGCAATGTCTGAGAACAAATGAGGAAACAGGAAGTGCTGGAATTCCTCTGGGATGAAATCTAAATGGCCCTTAGCGACAGAGAGAATTTAAGAGATAGACAGTACTTGGGAGAGACGCCTATCTCTTTCTTTATATTGTATGTTTCCATGGTAATGTCATCAGGGAGGGTAAACATGAGACACAAAGTTTGTTGTTGAGGCATCATGGAATCCACCTCTGTGGCCATATCTGTTACTTGACTTGATAGTGAGTTGGAATGGAAAAATTGACGACATGGAATTGTGTCTTCTCTCTGATTTCCTCTGTTTGCTGTCCTGTCCTGCTGGAGCCTTCAGAGGACAGCTGGCTGCGACAGCCTAAGCAGAAAGACTCGACTGTACTGGTCCACAGGAGAGGACACTGTGATTGGGTCGGGAAAGGACAGGAAGTAGTTTGGGAGGTAGAGGTCAGCCAAGATCAGCCCAGCGGCACAGCTGAGCCCAAGAGACCCATTGAGCTCTTCTCTTCTGGTTCTGACTGGTTTTTGTGCTGTAGGCTTTTTTCTGAACCACAGTGTTTTACATGAAAAGAACAAAAAACAACCGCTAAATAAAGGGCTTAAATAAAGCTTTCCCTCTTTTCTCTGTGTGAGGTCTGCTTAACAAAGATGCTCCTTCAGATCCAGTACAGAACTGCTCTGTTCATATCTGGCCTTCAGATTCACAATCCTGTTCATTTTCTGTGCAGTTCAGAATAAACCACGACTCTAAGTTTGAAACGTAGCTGTTTTGGGTTTAAACTGTAGGAAGTATTATGAATGCACACATTTAATACAGTTTACATATAAGCAGATGCATTTACAGGTAGCGCAAGTGTCCCAATGCCCAAGTGTAAATACCCTCATGTTGCTGTTGTTTTGGATGCCTTTATGCTGAGGACTTTATTGCACTCCATAGCCTCTAACATAAGTTTCTTCTGAGAAACCAGCAGTTTTAAGCAGCCAGTTCACTTATAGGAATAGTTCCAATTCCCCCAAAATGAATTGTCCTCAAGCCATCCTAGGTGTACACTCACCGGCCACTTTTTTAGGTACACCTGTCCAACTGCTCGTTAACACTTAATTTCTAAGCAGCCAATCACATGGCGGCAACTCAGTGCATTTAGGCATGTAGACATGGTCAAGACAATCTCCTGCAGTTCAAACCGAGCATCAGTATGGGGAAGAAAGGTGATTTGAGTGACTTTGAACGTGGCATGATTGTTGGTGCCAGAAGGGCTGGTCTGAGTATTTCAGAAACTGCTAATCTACTGGGATTTTCACACACAACCATCTCTAGGGTTTACAGAGAATGGTCCGAAAAAGAAAAAACATCCAGTGAGCGGCAGTTCTGTGGGCGGAAATGCCTTGTTGATGCCAGAGGTCAGAGGAGAATGGCCAGACTGGTTCGAGCTGATAGAAGGGCAACAGTGACTCAAATAACCACCCGTTACAACCAAGGTGGGCAGAAGAGCATCTCTGAACGCACAGTACGTCGAACTTTGAGGCAGATGGGCTACAGCAGCAGAAGACCACACCGGGTGCCACTCCTTTCAGCTAAGAACAGGAAACTGAGGCTACAATTTGCACAAGCTCATCGAAATTGGACAATAGAAGATTGGAAAACGTTGCCTGGTCTGATGAGTCTCGATTTCTGCTGCGACATTCGGATGGTAGGGTCAGAATTTGGCGTCTACAACATGAAAGCATGGATCCATCCTGCCTTGTATCAACGGTTCAGGCTGGTGGTGGTGGTGTCATGGTGTGGGGAATATTTTCTTGGCACTCTTTGGGCCCCTTGGTACCAATTGAGCATCGTTGCAACGCCACAGCCTACCTGAGTATTGTTGCTGACCATGTCCATCCCTTTATGACCACAATGTACCCGACTTCTGATGGCTACTTTCAGCAGGATAATGCGCCATGTCATAAAGCTGGAATCATCTCAGACTGGTTTCTTGAACATGACAATGAGTTCGCTGTACTCAAATGGCCTCCACAGTCACCAGATCTCAATCCAATAGAGCATCTTTGGGATGTGGTGGAACGGGAGATCGCATCATGGATGTGCAGCCGACAAATCTGCGGCAACTGTGTGATGCCATCATGTCAATATGGACCAAACTCCCTGAGGAATGCTTCCAGCACCTTGTTGAATCTATGCCACGAAGAATTGAGGCAGTTCTGAAGGCAAAAGGGGGTCCAACCCGTTACTAGCATGGGGTACCTAAAAAAGTGGCCGGTGAGTGTATATAACTATCTTGTGAATCGATGGGTTTGTGTAAGAAAAATATCAATAAGAATATAAATAATTATGGAATCATTTAAATTTGTTTTGGTGAACTATTCCTTTAAAGGTGCTATATGTATTTTTTTAATGCCCTCTATCGGTGACCGATTGTAACCAATTTTTACAAGAGTGCCTGTTCTCTTGCGCGTGCTCGAACACAAGAGCGAGCATTCATGGTACACAGCCACACTGAGACTTTCAACTAGGGTTGGGTATCGGTTGGGTTTTATCCGATACCAGTACCTACTCGGTATTTTTTTACAACGGTTCCGGTGCCTAAACGGTTCTTGAAACGGTACTTAAGGGTGTATTCACACCTGCCTTGTTTGGTTCGATTTGAATCGAACTCTAGTTCGTTTCCCCCTTGGTGCGGACCTTTTGGGCAGGTGTGAATACAGCAATCGAACTCCGGTGCGGACCAAACAGATCGAACCGAGACCCAGCTGAAGAGGTGGTCTCGGTACGGTTCCAAACGAACTCTGGTACGGTTCGTTTACGGTGTGAACATGAACCGACCCAATTGCAAGAAAGCACTGAGTCGAAAGAGAATATGCACGCTGTCTGGCCACACGATGCTGTTGCGCGTCTTTCTCCGCGTCGTATGTGCATCATTAGAATGGAATGAATGAATGAATGAATGAGTGTGTGCATCAAGACATTCACATACAGAGCGACCTCTTTAGTCTAATCGCGCATAGATGCAAAAAAAAAATCATTTTCTGTTCATAAAGCATTTGCAGTTCACCACAATTTGGTGGTGGTTGACGAGATTCCCTCTTCTACTGTATGGAAAGCGTTTTGAGTGCCAAGGAAAGCGCTATATAAATGTAATGAATTATTATTATTAATGTAAGGATGGTTACAATACAAGGATGATACTGCATTAATCTACGTTAAACTGGACAAACTTAATCGCAATGAATCGCAATTGAATGTGTTCAGTTCAGGCATGAAGTCGCAATTGAATGTGTGAACATAGCCCCTCTCTATGAATGAAAACTTTACCTTATCTGTCTTCTGCTCAATGCCACTTGTAATGCAAAGTTGAGATGTTGTCCAGAGATAAAAAAAAAGTAGATGGTCGAATGAAAAGATGCATGAGAGATGAGAGTTGCCGTATTTCCCCGCGTTCAATAGATCCACTCAAACGTTACACTCGTCGTCTTCTCAAAATTTTAATTACAACATCGTATAGATGACATTGAATCATATGATACTCATTAGTTTCTTCATATTGTGTTTGTACAGAATAACACAAAATTAGTAAAAGAACAAATATTGCAGTACGAAATATCTCCATACTGAGCCTTTTTTGCACTTCCTGATTTCCCTTGAGAATCCTTGTCCAATGAATGGACGACCTTAGCACACGTGTGGTTTTGTTTACAAATTTTGGTTCACTTGCAACAAGAGCAGTGTGAAAGCGAACCGTACCAAAAAAATAAATAAATACATTTATTTGGTTCGGACCAAAGCAAGTGAACTATCGGACTTTCCTGGTGTGAATACACCCTAAGAAAATGAAACCGCACACACTTTGTCAAAAAAAAAACCCTTTATTTACAGGGCCAAACTGAACACAATATTAACTTACAATATAAATACAAGTAATATATGGTAATAATAAATAAACCAGTATAAAATAAAAGTTCATATTTGCATAATATCAAATAAAACAATATTATATCAAACAATGTAATTATACTGGGAATAATAAAGATTACTACCAGGGTAATATAATATCGACATGGCTACAGGTTCCCATGTTTTGTCTGCTTTAACTAGTCATGTAAGTTATTTTGTCATTTACTAGTTTAGTTCCTAGCCAGTTTGATATTTCGTTCCCACTGCGTCTTATGCGCAGCTTTGAGTAAACATATGAAAGAGAACGTCTCTATGTAACCAACGTTCTCTGAATAGGGAACGAGCACGCTGCGTTTCGCTTCCAAATATCTCGCGCTGCTTTTTGGCAGAGAACTCTGAGGAGCAGATGATGCGCGCGTGAATATAATGAAGACGTGAGCGTCAAGGCGGCGCGAATGGTGATAGGTCCATAGACTATCGTTATTCTGACGCGCGTAATTTTACGCGTGTAATGCAGCCAAACATTTCACGTGTACATTTCAAGTAATCTCCTCGCTAACAGCTGACGTTCCGGGAGTCTGCCCGCATATCGATAACGGCTCCTGAATGATCGCAAATTAGTTCAAATCTCCCGGAATCTAAGTGCGAGCGAGCAAGTGCGCGTGCAAGACAGATCAGACAGTGCTTCAATAAACCGTATAGTGCGCGCACGTCGGAGAGGGAGAGGGAGACAGCGAGAGACTGCGTGTGTGCGCCTCATGCCACAGACTCAGGCATCAAAATCAGGCACCGAAATTTTCATTCTTATTCGGTCTGGTTACTACCGTTTACATCAGAACTGGTTCCCTATTAGCAAGAGTTTCGGTACCCAACCCTACTTTCAACACACCGGAGAAAGCATCACACAACATGCTGGAAACTCATGTGAACTCCCACTGCAACGTTCCAATAATAGGCTACTTTTATCGGCATGAAGGCCCATACTAGGGTTGTAACGGTATACCGGTATGGCGGTTTATCGCGATATTGACATGTACGGTTATCATATCGTGCACATTTACTTATCCGCGGTAAAAAAAAAATTAAACCAGAATTCACCTGCACTGCCGCATGCAACTTCTTTCAGCTTGACTGCTTACACTCCATACCTGTACAGCGCTGAAAATGTCAGAGACAGAGGCTGCGAATCTCTATCTCCCGCCGAAAAAATAAATAAAATCTGCAGTATGGGAATATTTTGGATATCCGAAAAACGATCGTGGTGTTGTCCTTGAAGATGGATATCCAATTTGCAAGATATGTGGACGAAGAGTGGCTGCAAAAGCAGGAAACACGTCGAACATGTTCTCCCATATTCAGGAACACCATCCCTCCGTGAAGATAAAGGTTATTCATACCTTTTATAACTTAAGGCCATATTATTTCTGTCATGCTGAGGGAATCCCGGTCTGTCAAAAAGACGCACACCCGTCTTTCTGTGTTACAATACAGATATGCCACGTGAAATGCGCAATTTAAAAGATAGATGGATGAATAAATCAAAATATAGCTGCAGTAGCCTAAATCAAATCGCGAGGTGCGTGTCTGTGAATATACAACGCAAAAAGACTCGTGTGCAAGCCCCTTCTATATTCAGCGCGTCTCTGTATGAATGAGCAGCGTCGTTTCGTAGATCTAGTACACACTCAAGTACGCATGACGCACATGGTTTTTAAAGCTGTCTCACCCACTATGTGAAGACGTGAACACATGAACATATACAGACAGAGAACACTTAATGTGCACTTTATAATTGTTTTTTAAAAGAATAATCATCAAATACACTGAATGAAACTCATAGGTGTTCAGTACAACCTGTAAAAAAAAGTTTGGTTTAGTCTATGACTAAAATAATGACTAAAATATATTACTATTGTGTATAATTTTTTTGTCCATGTTTTAATTTAGTAAACCTCTCTTGTGTAGACAAACTAAAGTTGTTGCATTTTATCTGATTGCATTTTCAAAAATACATTTTGTATTCAATCACAGAATCCAGACCAGTTATTTCAGACAACCCAGAATTTCTGAGGAAATAAATATACATTTCATAAAGACTCTATTAAAAAAAACTTGTTACAATAAACCATGTTCAACCAAAAAACATATCTTTTTTATTAATTTAAGGGCCATTGTAGCTGATGATGATTATAATAATGATAGTTTAATATCGTATACCGTGAAACCGTGATATTTTCTGAGACGATTATCATACCGTGAAAATCTCATACCGTTACAACCCTAGCCCATACACACCGGGACAAATATCAGCACGCGTTGTTCGTCAGCATTTTTCAATGCGTTTTTTGAGTTCACACCCAAGCAATTTTCACTGACGATGAAGTGAACATGCAAATTCATTCCCTGACATTAGATGGCGCCAATTTGCTCTGCAATACAACATCATAACAGTTCTCTTTTATCAAGATGTTTGTAGTCCCTGTCATGTTTGTCATATAGTTCTTTATGTTCTAACACCAACGAGAACAGCAGCTCTACATTCATCTTGCCTTGCATCTTCCTTACGCACGCGGCAAAGAAGCTGCAGCTGTCATGAGACAAACACTACAGTGAGACGGCTGCATGCGCGAGCACAAGTGATATTGTGGCCGCTGGTCAGTAACGGAGTGGCAATCTGGAGAGTCGGGAATTTTTCCGGTGGGCCGGTAGCGTTTCGAGGCCCAGGGCAGGTCTGATAGTTATACATTGCAAGTTCTTAGCAACGTCATCCTGCGGCAATGGAGGTCGACGTCTGCACCTGGCGGCCATCTTGTCACAGGCAGCTCGCTCACTCGTAACATTGTGTTAATGGTACATGTACTATTTAAATAACCATAACTTGCTAAATTTTCGACCGATTTTCAAACGGGTTGGTTTGTTATAAACGTCAGAGATGTAGCTATGACTCAGCATACTTATGAATAATAAGTGTAAAAATAATCATCCAGATAATTATAGCCTCGTTAATAACGTATAACGTGAGAAACCAAACCGTTTGTAAATCCGTCAAGATTTCAACGAGATAAGAGTATTTGTGTTCGTGTTGACCACTCATCTTACATCAGCTTACCTGTGACAAGATGGCCGCCGGTGATGACGATGGAAACTCCGCCGTAACACATCTAGCCTTTATGCTCGGGACAGCAGCATTTGTCCGAATTTCAATCTTAACCGTCCTATTGGTTGATGATCAGGGCTTCTTAAAACAAAAGCAAACAAAGAGAGGAGCCAAGATAAAGGTGACCTAGGAATGAGTAATTAGGTTACTAGAGAAGAGAAGCTGTGCTGCTAATGTTATACTGTGTCTGTGTCACATTGAATAACCAAATCCTGCTTTACTGCATTGACATGAAGAGATCATAACACTACATGAGAACAGTCTCCATTACTACAGCAGAACAGAATTTGCTAATTTCAAGCATGAAGCATGTTTTAATTTGTTCTTGTTAAAATAGTTGAGGAGTGACCTAACCTGTCCTGCTGTTTTCACTTTTCCCCGTTCCACCCGTACGGTTTTAACTTGAGTTGTTCATTTAAATCACAGAGCCTTAAGGCATTAACTTTGTGTGTGTGTGTGAGTAGGACATAAAACATTATATACATCTGTTATTGGAAATAACTAAATATTATCAAGCATGTTATTGTAGTTGACTGTGTGTATGGTAGATATCCTCTGAGTCTATGTATATAATATACTCAATAATACTCTTTTAGAACTCAACAGTTTATAATTTCCCCAAAAGTGACTCTGCAAATAGTTATTCTTAATCAGTGTTCTTTTGTTTTATTTCCTGGTTCACAGTAATTTTTTGCACTGATAACATGTGTTTGGAATTCAGCCACACCTCAAACACAAAGCCTGTTCTTGTGTCCAGAGCAGTGAGAAAGGTCTTAGGATCCTTAGCTTGTTTCTGTTAGAAGCTCTAGAGAACCAGGGAAAACTAAACAATAATCCATGCTGTACCTAACAGCACCACCTCAAAATGGTAAAATTGCTGTAATGCACAGCCTGGCTATATGGAATAAAACAGGAGAATAAAGAAAAAAGTATCTTTGTACTGCTTGGTGTATGTTTCCAAACCTCACAGGCCTGAGTGACGTACTGTTGCCGTCCTTAATGGAGGGGAAAGAAACTACGAATGTGGACAGAGTAGATAGTTCTAGTGAATGCCCAGACCAGAGCTGTGTGTAATGAGAGGTTTCTAAGCTGCCAGCTGCTTTTATGACAGTTGGAAATATTCTGTCATACATGAAGGTCTAGAATCATCATTTCATGGGTCCTTAAAGGAAAACTTCACCACTAAATTAAATATGCCATGTTTCAAACCTCTCATTATTTTTAGAGTGCAACAATGCCTTTTCACTTTTTCAGTGGCCTTGGTTCAGAAAGTTAAAGACCCGTAGGGGTCTTAAAGGGCTATTCCTCTTTTTTTGGAAATAGGCTCATTTTACAACTCCCCCAAAGTTAAACAGTTGAGTTTTACCGTTTTCAAATCCATTCAGACAATTTTCTGATATTTAGAAAGAATATCAGTAACCAGCAAGTTTCTGGTCTCATTGACTTCCGTAGTAGGAAAAAATAAATACTATGGAAGTCAATGAGACCAGAAACTGCCTAGTTACTGATATCTCTTCTAAACATCAGAAAATCGATCTAAATGGAATTCAAAAAGGGTAAAACTCGAATGTTTAACTTGGAGAGAGTTGTAAAATGGGCCCATTTCAAAAAGGTGGAGTATCCCTTTAATTCAGTTGTTATAAACCACAACATTACAAACTTTGATTTGAAGCAAAAAGTATTTGAAAATTAGACAAAAGACAAAGGTACATGACAGTGTACCTAAATATTTGCATGCTTATTTCGCATCATTACTGTATGTAGTTTGAGAGCATAGGATTTTACATTATTCACAGTTCTTCATGGGATTGAGTGGGTGCTAAAGTGCTATTTTGGCTCAATTTACTTGTTGCGGTTCTCTGATTATTGGAGATTTCTCAGCATAATAATGGGTAATGCAGTTTTTCTTACCAGGAAGACCTCTATTAAAAAAAGAAAATTGATATAATACGGGCTGTCAGCTTTAACAATAGCATATCATCGATTAACAACCTTGTAGGATACTTTTGAGTATAATCCAGAGTTAGTTTTAAAGATTTTATAAAAAAATAAATCCTAAACGTTTTATTTTTGAATAACTATACCTGGCTACTCGCCATAAACATATCCGTTAGAAGCTGGAATGGCATTAAAGGAAAGAAAGAAAGAAAAAAAAAAACTTGTAGCACTCGGTAGGTCCCAACTTTTTTATATTATTTTTTTTTTCATGGGGCATGAAAAGAGATGTTTCAGAAATGTCAACACTGCTCTTTTACACACAATGTAAGCAGATAGTGACCAGGGCCACTAAAAAGTGGTTCAAGCGACTAATGATGACAGATTGTTAATTTTTTTTGGTGGGGGAAACTGTTCCTTTAAATGTGTCTCAGAATCAGCATGAGTTGGAATATTCCATGTTTGCTTCTAATGGGCTGAGGAGTGGAACAAATTTTGATGGACATTGAAGAATGAATTTCCTGTAGTCTTTATATTCTATGTGAAAAGTTTAATTCATATGTGGGGTTTTATTGAAACACAAGCTGAATGCTTTCAGCTTAGCAGAACATCCTCTCTCCCTCTCAGCAGTCACATGTCCTGAATAAAGCTGTTGAGTGTGTTTTTCACTGTCCAGAAAGAAAGAGTCACAAGACCAGTATCATATTACCCAAACTCATTATCAGTGACAGAGAGTCAGATAGTCTGACTGGAGTTGGGTTGAGGTCAAGCGGTGAGTCTATCGTGATAGGCCTGCTGGACGCAATCAGTATCTATTGAGTTCTTAAATGTTAGCCATTTATAAAGCTGGACATTATGTTTGACCACTATGCCTCTCTTTCTGCTGTGGACTTCTTCGGGTGGCGACGTAATCTTTTGGCAATAATCAGTGAAGTAAAGGGTTGTTCACTTTTCTCATGTTTTGGCTGAGCTGCAAAGAAATAATTTTCTTTTATTTTTAAAAGTGGAAAATTTTGCTGTGGTGTCACTGGAAAAAAATATATTTCAAGTATATTAAAATATAAAACTGTTATCTAGAATTAAAAATATTTTACACAGTAATAATGTTTTTACTGTATTTTTGCAGCAGTGTTGAACATAAGTCTTATTTCACAAACATTTTAAAAAAATCACTTCGAACCAAAAGTTTTTGAAATAAGTTGAATCTTAATATATTTATGTGAGTGACATTAATGCCTGGTTCATATTTTAGCACGATACGTTTGATGTAGGGTGTCGGGGGATTCGTAAACGCAACGGGCGTCGGACGCAAGATTCAATTGTTTCATGTCATATAGTGTGACAGTTGGCGATAACCTACGTCGATGTCTGCAATACTTCACAATAAAAAGACTAGCATGTTGATTTTTTTTCGGTCCTCCATGACGGGTTCTGTCAAGAGTGAACGTGCATATAAGTGTGCGAGTGAAGGCCTGTTCACACCGGGATGAATGTTGCGCGTGTTAATCGCCATCGTTTAACGCCTCGTGATTGAACAAAGGGTGCCAATGTGAGTGTTCACTTCTACACCGATGCGCAAAACGCCACGCGTAAAAGTGGCATTTAAAAAAAAAAAACGCCTTCGGGTTCGTTTTTTTTGTTTGACGTGCCGCTTCAGAAACTATCCGACCAAAGAGATTGGCGCTTTTGCTCACGTGTTTGGAGCTTCTGAAGTTACAGTAAAACACAACTTGGGGGCGCTCAAACACAAAACGGTCTTGCCGAGCACATGTATGCAATGGCGAAGAGACACGCCAAGTAGCATTGCCGTCTACACCATAGTTGGTCTACACTGAGCTTCTAAAGATACAGCAGAACACAACTTGGGGGCGCTCAAACACAAAACGGTCTTGCCGAGCGACACACATATGCAACGGTGAAGAAGATGCACGCGTTGCCGTCTACACTGCCAGGAAGAAATAAGACGAGGAAGATGCAAGGCAAGATAGAGCTGCTGCTCTCGTTGGTGTTCGAACATAAAGAACTATATGACAAACGTGACAGGGACTACAAACATCTTGATAAAAGAGAACTGATATGGAGTGGTATTGCAGAGCAAATTGGTGCCATCTAATGTCAGGGAATGAATTTGCATGTTCACTCAGCTCATCGTCAGCGAAAATCGCTTGGGTGTGAAAACAAAAAACGTGTTGAAAAACGCTGACAAATAATGCGCGCTGATATTCATCCCGGTGTGTACAGGCCTTTAATGTGTGCTTTTGAGATGGGACGCGATGAGTTGGACACGTTTCTTGTCCACGACAAGATTTTATGAGTCAAAAATCTGACACAGTGACTATCTTAACAGACAAAAACATTGTGCAATCTGAACCTGGCATAAAAGAGAGTCTAACTGTTCGAAACAATGTCTCAAAATAACATTATACCTTGACATGTCCTGTGACATGACATTCTCAGCATCTAAAGGCCTGTTCACACCGGCAAAAAATTCGTCGACGTTTAACTAAACACTAAACAAAGGGCGCAATGTGAGTGTGCACACCGACGCGTAGAAGCGGCATTTTTTTTAAACGCCTCTGGCTCGTGTTTTTTTTTTTTTAGTTTGACGTGCTGCGTCAAAAACTATACGACCAATGAGATTGGCGCTTTTGCTCACGTGTTTGGAGCTTCTGAAGTTACAGTAAAACACAACTTCGGGGCGCTCAAACACAAAACGGTCTTGCCGAGCACATGTATGCAATGGCGAAGAAGATACGCCTAGTAGCGTCACCGTCTACACCATAGATGGTCTACACTGAGCTTCTGAAGATACAGCAAAACACAACTTGGGGGCGCTCAAACACAAAACGGTCTTGCCGAGCGAGCACACATATGCAACGGTGAAGAAGATGCACGTGTTGCCGTCTACACAGCCAGGAAGAAATAAGACGAGGAAGATGCAAGGCAAGATAGAGCTGCTGCTCTCCTTATTGTTCGAACATAAAGAACTATATGACAAACGTGACAGGGACTACAAACATCTTGATAAAAGAGAACTGATACGGAGTGGTATTGCAGAGCAAATTGGTGCCATCTAATGTAAGGGAATTAATTTGCATGTTCACTCAGCTCATCGTCAGCAAAAATCGCTTGGGTGTGAACACAAAAAACGTGTTGAAAAACGCTGACAAATAATGCGCGCTGATATTCATCCCGGTGTGTACAGGCCTTTAATGTGTGCTTTTGAGATGGCACGCGATGAGTTGGACACGATTCTGGTCCACGACAAGATTTTATGAGTCAAAAATTTGACATAGTGACTATCTTAACAGACAAAAACATTGTGCAATCTGAACCTGGCATAAAAGAGAGTCTAACTGTTCAAAACAATGTCTCAAAATAACATTATACCTTGACATGTCCTGTGACATGACATTCTCAGCATCTAAAGGCCTGTTCACACCGGCAAAAAATTCGCAGACGTTTAACTAAACACTAAACAAAAGGGCGCCAATGTGAGTGTGCACACCGACGCATAAAACGCCACGCGTAAAAGTGTTCTTTTTTTAAAAAACGCCTCTGGTTTGTGTTTTTTTTTTGTATGTTTAGTGACGTGCTGCGACCAATGAGATTGGCGCTTTTGCTCACGTGTTTGGAGCTTCTGAAGTTACAGTAAAACACAACTCGGGGCGACTCAAACACAAAACAGTCTTGCCGAGCACATGTATGCAATGGCGAAGACACGCCAAATAGCATTGCCGTCTACACCATAGTTGGTCTACACTGAGCTTCTGAAGATACAGCAGAACACAACTTGGGGGCGCTCAAACACAAAACGGTCTTGCCGAGACGAGCACACATATGCAACGGTGAAGAAGATGCGCGCGTTGCCGTCTACACTGCCAGGAAGAAATAAGACGAGGAAGATGCAAGGCAAGTTAGAGCTGCTGCTCTCGTTGGTGTTCGAACATAAAGAACTATATGACAAACGTGACAGGGACTACAAACATCTTGATAAAAGAGAACTGATATGGAGTGGTATTGCAGAGCAAATTGGCGCCATCTAATGTCAGGGAATGAATTTGCATGTTCACTCGGCTCATCGTCACCGAAAACGCTTGGGTGTGAACACAGAAAACGTGTTGAAAAACGCTGACAAATAATGCGCGTGATATTCGTACCAGTGTGTGCGGCCCATTTTTAAAATTGTATTCATTAAGAAACTACATAGAAGAGTTTGCTTAAAAGTCATGACAAACTTGGTCACAATTTTTCAATTTAATTAATGAAACAAGCCATACAATTTACTAATCACTTTTTGTCTTTTCATTCTACAGGAAAAGTGTTGGATTCCCAAACAGAAACCAATCGAGTTGCTTAAAGAGGAAGTCACGACCCTTGACCCGGAGTTGGAAGAGGCACTGTCCAGTGCTACTGACACAGAACTGCATGACCTAGCAGGTAAATAGAGGGATAATGGGAGATCAACATGTGAATGCTAATATCACTAGGATTTGTTTTATTGCTATAATGAATACCGAATGAATAGCTCTGTGGTGTTTGTTCTAGTGTTTTTCTATCACTCTCTCTGGAATAAATTTCCTCTGCTTCTGTGGGTATGCCCACAATGCATCCATCACAGCTCCAGAATACAACAGCAAAGATTCTCTCTCTCTTAAAACAGCCTCTTTTAGCACACTGCTTTGAGAGATTGTCTGTCTGGTTTCCCTCACTGCATGCTTCATTATAAACCCGATAGGCTTTATTCTCTTCATGTGCTGATGAACATGTTTTGGTCAGCTCTGTTGAAAATCAGGAATGTGAAAGTGGTTTCATGCAGTAGCATGCATACAAACATGAAAAATAGTGGTGAAATAAGTGTTTGAGTATTTATTTTTAAATGCATTGTGAATTACAATACTTAATACAATGTTATTATATTTTAATTAGGGTTGGGTATCGAAAAATAAAGTATTGATTGAAACCAGGACTAACTTTTCGTTTTTCCCGGAATTCGTTCAAAAGTTAAATTTTCCATTCCTAGTTTCGATATTCACAGTCCACCGACCGAAATAAGAAACCGCTGAACAACACCAACGAAGAAGCGTCTACCGGAAGTGTTGGCATAACCGCGCGAGTCGAACATGAGTAGCTTACGTCGGCGGTCCAAAGTGTGGCTTCACTTTTCAAAAAATAACGAAATCTTGGCAAAATGCTAAATTTGTGACAAAAGGAGTATTTGTGACAGAAGGAGTATTTCCTTCAGAAAGACTGTTGGTTATCAATGTTAGCTAAACTTTTTGAAAACCCTGCCTCTTAAAGGAATCGGAATCGAGAATCGTTAGGAACCAGAATCGAAATCAGAATCGTTCAAATTCAAACGATACCCAACCCTAATTTGAATCCTATCACAGGCTCTTTCAAGCAGTTGTTGTTTGTGTGTATTGCATAATTACAGTTTTGTGTTGTGTTGTCTAGCTATTCTTGGAGTGAACACACTGGTGACGAGCACGCAGAGTTATGACAGCTCCTGCAAAGATGGTTATAACAGTGAGTTTATTCTATTGTTGATGTATTGGTGATAAGTTGATGTCATCTTTTCTATTCATATTCTTTTCAATGCCTTATTTCTTTCAGAATGTTAATTATGAAATTAGTTGTAAATGCCTTAAGTATATGTGACGGTAGCTGCATTTATGCAGTGTTAATTACAGTTGACGAATAATTTGTCATTTTTTTCACTGACCAAAACGAGATAACTAAATAAAAACTAGTTTGTGAAATGGCTGTGTAAAAATTTGGATTGATTCATTTGGATTGATGAAAATGAGTGCATGCAAACATACCTAGTGATAGCTCATTTGTTGATTTTTGTGTTTCTGTCATAGATGTTATTAAAGGAGAAAAGGTAAAGCCAGTTTTCGATGAACCACCAAACCCTACAAATGTGGAGGAAACTCTACAGCGAATAAAGTCCAACGATTCCTCACTGACCGAAGTTAATCTCAACAACATAAAGGTAATAAGAATCAGTTTAGCACACAGAATAGAGTGGTGCAGGAGGCTTTTGGATTATTGCAAAAAACAAGCACTGCGATCAACAAAAGTTTATGATACTTGCACATTTTGTCCATCAAGATAATTTTTACAGATGAACACAACTTTTATGAATTTTGAATCCTAAATGCAGCAGCCAGAAGTAAAAATCTAAAGGTAGGCTATAAACGAACTACACCACGGTCCCACAAATTCAACGTCACCATCACTAAGCTTCCGATAACTCTTTCAGTTTTTATCTAAAAACATTTTCCCACAAAGTTTGAGTTAGAATAGTTTAATGAGGCTGTAAAAGAGGCCTGAGTTTACCTTTTCGTCCTGATGGCGTTTACTCCCCTCGACAGCCTCTGTAGTCCCATTTAGCTACTTGTTAGCAACCGCCTTTTTCAAGACTCTTAACGGCTTAAAAAAAATCCCGAGCGGGGCAGTACTGTTTTATTTTATGTCGTAGAATAAAATGTGAAAGTGTCCTGAGTTTGCGTTCACCACAGACTTTATTTCAGCCATTTAACCAAAACCCATTTAAAAAAAAAAAGATTGATTTTGGGATGATGAAATCGGAAGTGCTAAAATGCTAACTTGCTGCCACGTTTTGCCCACTAAGGCTACGTCCACATTAATCCGGATGCGTTTGAAAACAGCGTTTTCGTTTAAAAACGCTCTCTGTCCACACTAGCATTTTCAGGCGTTTTCCGACGTTTCAGTGTGGATGAGAAACTTCTAAATTCACTTTAATTCACATGCGTGAAACTTCTCAAAAGCTCACTGAGACGATACAGAGGGGAAACTAAATAATAAAGTTATCGCGCAATTCTTCTAACAGGATAGTTTTATTTAGCAAAATATCTCACCATCACTGATGCATCCAGGTCACATTCAGTCACCATGTTTGGTCTAAAACGCAACTGCTCTCCTGTTTTGCCGCAGGACAGCAAATGTGAGTACATTAGCCCTATCTGTCATCTTTGCAGTACTGTGCTATGAAGAATAGCACTAAGTAAAATAGAAAGTAACATATTTTAGCAACACTGTAAAAATAAATAACACATAACAGGCACAATTCCGATAAACATGAATATCTATTGGTGCTACATGGATCACATGACTAAACTTGCATCATCGTTTTGAAATACCTCCGGTTTCACAGTCCACTCTACAACGCGAACAATGTTTTCAAATTTATCCACTTTGGAGAGCGTTTTCCAAAAGATACGTTTCGTTGACTTAAACGGCGTCTCAGTGTGGACGGAAGGCCAAAACAGAGAGAAAAATATACGTTTTCAAACTAAAACGTATTAGTGATGTCATACCTGCACCGCTCTATATGTTAAAATGAGCCCCCCTTACACAAACCATATGAAATTTAATGGCTAAAAAAAATTGTATTTATATTACCAGCTAAATACTCCACACATCTGATGCCACATTGACAATCTGGGATTAGAAAAATAATAATAATTTAAGTTTGGAAATAAAAAAGGCATAAAATACAATTTTAAAATATTGATAATATTGTGCATTGTGCATTATTTCCAGGTCACCAATTAAATTAAAAAATTAAAGACTCCACTAAAGGACTCGAACATGCTCAAAATATGCTGAGAAAACTACAACACTTTTTCTCTTAAATTAATTGATAATCTAATTTATGCAAGCATTTATAGTGGTCTAAGAATGTTTGGACTTACTTCAATATAAAACCCATTTGGTTTAGCTGCTTAAAAGTCTTTAAAATATTTGCCATTAAATAACTATGCAATAAACAGACACACAAACCAGACCTGGAATAAATATTCTTTACTGTTCCCAGCCCAACATTTTTGCTTTTAATGAATAAATTATGGCTTATCATTTTGGTTATCTCTTTCACTGGAAGGAATGTTATTTGGTTTTATAAATTTACATATGGCACACATTAACTCCAAACCCCCAAAATAGAGAGTATGTTGTATAATCTGAAGACCATGACCATGAGTTTAGTGACATACAATGGTCAACATTTTAGTTGTCAACAACAAACCAGTTTTAATGTTTCCTTTCTCTTTTGTTCCAGAACATTCCAATCCTCGACTCTAAAGGAGTTAGCCAAAGCCATGGAGAGGAACACTCATGTGAAGAAGTTCAGTCTGGCTGCCACCAGGAGCAATGACCCTGTTGCCGTGGTTAGGGACATCATTCATTCGCTTGAGATGTTTGTGTGTTCTGGGTTGAGATTGGATAAATGCTGCCTTTAGTCATGGACCTTGAAACAGTGCATTGACTCTTCCATGTACAGTCCAGTACAGTAGTCTATTGTTTTTCCATCATTGCTGGTGGTTTGATGAAACCAAACAATTAATTTTTTTTATTTAAAATTGGCAGCATTTGTTAAACCTCCTGAAAATTGTGTATAACCAGTTTAGTAGATATACATTCTAACACTAAATAATACATTACAAGGTCATTCCTTGTAACTGTGGTTACTGGTGTTTCAAGTAATTCTTCACTTTAAATGAAACTCATCTTGAATTGATGATCGCATTCAATCAAAACATATTTTATGTGCAATCTATAGACCATTTCACTAGATGTAAACAACACTGGTCCAGAAACACTTCCTGTTTCAGTTTGTAACTGTTTTCTTTATTTCACATGTAAAGAAAACATCTTAAAGATGTTTGTTTAACTTTGTGATTCAATTTTAAATGTTCTGTTGGTTGAATTTTATCCCAGCTTTTATGTAGTGTTAAAAAATGAAACAGGAAGTGCTTCTGGACCAGTGTTGTTTACATCTTGTGAAATGGTCTATAAAGACTATCCAGCATAAGCAACAAGAATATGAACCAAGTGATCGAAGACATTTTGATAAACTAATATGTAGAGCCAGACCGATATATCGGTATGCCAATATTATCGGCCGATATTAGGCAATTTCCAAACTATCAGTATCGGCAGTTGTAATGGCCGATAAATGAATACTTCAAAAATAAAAACAGACGAAACACGCTTGAACCATGTCATGAGTGTTGGAGTTGTATAGTTTGTCCACCAGAGGGCACTCTTCATCATCCCCTCAACACTCGTTGAGTTGGTCACGATACATACATTGCTTGAATAACAATTAAAAGAACATCCCCATCAGTTCTCTTAAATCAAGTAAGCATGGCAGAATTTGTGACTATCATGTCCAGTTTTGCTGCTGTTAAATAAGCCGTGAGTGAAGCGGAACTATTTACTAATAATTACGTTACAGTGTAGTTGACTGACTGTCATTTTAACTTTTGACAATGTGACTGAAGTATTTCTTTAATATAGCGTGACAGTTGGCCAGTT